>JANRMT010062808.1:5471590-5524933 GCA_026402145.1 Polypterus bichir lapradei
GAAGAGTCCTGGTGGTTTCGAACTTCTTCCACTTACGGATGATGGAGGCCACTGTGCTCATTGGGACCTTCAAAGCAGCAGAAATTTTTCTGTAACCTTCCCCAGATTTGTGCCTCAAGACAATCCTGTCTCGGAGGTCTGCAGACAATTCCTTTGACTTCATGCTTGGTTTGTGCTCTGACATGAACTGTCAACTGTGGCACCTTATAAAGACAGGTGTGTGCCTTTCCAAAACATGTCCAATCAACTGAATTTACCACAGGTGGACTCCAATTAAGCTGCAGAAACATCTCAAGGATGATCAGGGGAAACAGGATGCACATGAGCTCAATTTTGAGCTTCATGGCAAAGGCTGTGAATACTTATGTACATGTGATTTCTTAGTTGTTTTATTTTTAATAAATTTGCAAAAATCTAAAGTAAACTTTTTTCACATTGTCATTATGGGGTGTTGTGTGTAGAATTCTGAGGAAAAAAATTAATTTAATCCATTTTGGAATAAGGCTGTAACATAACAAAATGTAGAAAAAGTGATGCGCTGTGAATACTTTCCGGATGCACTGTAGCTTCCTTTATAAGTAGGCCCTTGTATCACATTTTTACTTTTAATTTTGCCCACTTGATCCTTGGTTGCCTGGTTATTCTGATCTCATTGTTGACCCCCTGACCATGTCTCTGCCTATGTCTATCATCTTTAATCACTCACAATAATCCTTGGACACGTTTGTGTCTTGTAACACCAATGAACTTGTCATTCAAGTCGCTCCTGTAGCTTGAGTGGTTTCACAGCCTCCATTTTACCAATTTCTCTACAGTTCATTGCATTGTTGAGTGTTATAGGAATGTGAAAGTGAATATAACTTGCATACCCAAGGACACAATAAAAATGTAGGAGGATGAAAATAAATTTTAACTTGCCCACCCAAGGAGAATCATAGTAATATGGGAAGGATGAGAGATTTAACTCTGTTAATCAATTCTCTACATGGCCGGTAATTCATTAAATAATTCAGCAAGGCTCCTACTTTACCTTTCTCAGTTGTAGGAAACAGGTCTCTGACCGTTCAAGACTTAATATCAAGGTAACCCAAGCACACTCATTTTAAGAAATATGAATAGAATAATACAGTTACAGACAGACTAGACAGACAAACATATAACATAGAGAGGTTGGTTGTTTACTTACTATTTATAGTTCTAATTTATCTTGGCACAAATAAATAGGTTTACAGTACCAAGTCTTTAAAAGTGATGTCTAATTATGTGTGGAGCTGTTGCTTTGTTATTGCTCTGTGTTGAAGTGGAGAATTCTACTTGTGCTGAAGTGCACTCTTTCTCTTTCCTGCATAATTCTTTGTGTGTGGTGTTCTGTGGTGCTGATTTCTCAGCTTGCTTTCTGCTTTTGTGTCCTCTGCAACTTCACGTGGAAAACCATTACTGTTTCTGGCACAAGAGTTTAGATGTTGAAGTTCCCTTCTTGAAGTGATGACCACTTCTCATCCTTTAGACTGGCTCAGTGTTTAGCTATGCAAACTGGATCTCAGCTCTCTGGTTCACACAGAGAAGAGTGTTGGCTTTGTTTCAGGGAACAAGTTTCAGAGATTTTCAATCGTTTTGGAAAGTGAGAGCAGAGCTCCTGTGGCAGTTTCCTTAGTGTGCCCTCAGAAGTCCTCAGAGCGAGTCTCTGAAAGTGTCCCAAAAGAATCCTCCAAATATCTTCAGATGGGATGAGTGTAACTAGTTTCTGAAGAAAGGTGATTGGATTAAAGTCATTCCCAGTTACAAAATCAGTGTCTCCTCAAAGGCGAGTTCTTCTGTCCATTCCAGTTGTCATTCTTTGAGTTTCTTTTGCACTTTCTAGCTTTGAAGATATCAGTGCAACTGTGGTTTACACCTTTGTTATTGGATGAAGTACGGGCAGTACAAGCTGGAGTTCAGTCAGTTAGTTTGGAATGTTAGTGAGGGTTTTCTGCAGCTGGTGTGCCACTAAAGCCTACCAGAATGGGCAATGCCAACTTTGTCCTACAGTATTGATGTCAGAATTTGAAGGACTGTGTCCCTTACAGTTTGGTTTGGCTGCCATAAGGCTTGAGTTGATTAGTGCCTTGCCTGTAGCATGTGTAGATGTTTACGTAAAAATACCTATGCAGAAGGGCTGGAGGACATATCAGGGCAATGTTTATGACATTTATCAGCCCTTGAGCTTAAAAAAGAAATGGGTGGACTCTGTGGTTTCCCTTACAGCAATTTGGCTAACTGTTGTGTTTCTACGGTGGCTTAAATCATGGTAAAATAATTGCCAACTGTCATTTGGTCTACCAGCATGTTGATTTTGATGCTCTAAATCATACTTTAGTCGACGTCCCATCAAGTTTCCTGTATGTTTAGCATCCCATTATTAATATACTGGTGGTGAATGTCTCAAGCCATTGGTTTAATCCTGTGTGAGCCAAAATAAGCAAATCTCCAAATATAACAAAATAGTGGAAATGAGGGAGGAATGAATGAAAGGAGCAGCAGCCATCCCAGGGCCGCCATAGTGCTGCCAGCACTGCCTTCACGAGCTCAAGTACAGTAGAGCAGACACGTCGAGGACAGTAGACTACTATGGCTGGTATAAATGCATTATTATTTTACAAATGAGTTAAAGACAATGAAATGTGCTTCAAATATTCAACCACATGTTTTAAAATTGTTCACGTTATTCTTTATCACATATCTTGACTGTCTATTTACTTATACAAATTGTCCCAAATCCCTGTTACCTGGGGCAATCCATCCTCCACTGTACTTATTTTTAATTCTTTTAAATGGTAAGTGAAAAAAATGTTTAAAGGTGGATTTGGATTGAACCTCAGAAATATGGGGCTCCATTAAATGGAACAGTTTGCTATTTTTGCCCGTCAATCTACTCTCAATAACCCTTAATGACAAAGTAAAATTTATTAAAAATCAAAAACTGAAAGATTTCTTCAAGTCTTCAGACTCTTTGCTGTTTCACTACCGGTTGTGCTCAGATGCATCCTGTTTGCTTTAATTATCCTTGAGACATGTCTAGAATTTGATTGGCGTCCACCTGAGGCAGATTGATTTGATTGGACAGAAATGCACACACCTGTGTATATAAGGTCCCACAAGTCACGCTGCATGTCAGACAAAAACCAAGCTCCGAAGTCCAAGGTACTCTCTGTAGACCTCCAGAATCAAACTGGGCATGGACATGAAAAACATTTCCCAGGAGCACAGTGGCCTCAATCATTGTGGAATGAAAGAAGTAAGACCAGGGTTCTTCTTAGAGTTAGCTGTCTGGCCTAACTGAGTTAGCATTCATGGATGGTCTTGGCCAGGGAGGTGACCAAGAACCCAGTGGTCATTCTAGCAGAAGTTCAGAAGTCATCTCCTGAGCTGGGAAAGCCTGGCAGAAGTATGACCATCTCAGTAGCACTCCATCAATCAGGCATTTTGTGATAGAGTGACTAGTTGGAAGCCAGGACTCTTGGAGGAGAGAGGAAAAATATTCTCTGGTCTGATGAAACAAAAATAGAAGTGTCTGGGCAGATCTTTAAGCCCTATGTCTGCTATGGGGCTGCTTCTCAGCAGCAGAGACAAGTAGACTGGTCAGAACTGAGAGAAAGATGAATGCAGCCAAAAACAGAGAGCTCCTTGAAGAAAATCTGCTCCAGAGTGCACACGGCCTTACACTGCAGTGACTACTAGCCCAGCATGCCAGGCTGAACACCTCACCAACTGCATTAGCTTCCTTACTTCTAAGCAGTGCCCCAAAAAAGACAGCCAAGACAATGCTACTTGAGTGGTCCAGCCAAATCCCGGACTTAAACCCCACAGGACATCCTCAGGGAGACCTAAAGAATGGCAACTTACAGAAGCTTCTCATCTGATCTGCTGGAGCTTCAAAAGATCTGCCAGGAAGAAAGGGAGAAACTGCTCAAATCCGGTTTGCAAAGCTTGTCGAGATGTACCCAAGAAGACTTGAAGCTGGAATTGCTGCCAAAGGGGCTTCCAGAAAGTACTGAATTAAGGGTCCAAATACTTGTGTCAATGAGAGATTTCAATTTTTGATAAATTTGCAAACATTTCTGAAATAAATTTTTTAATTTTGTCATTATGGATTTTTGGGTGCAGACTGATGGGCACAAATAGAAAATTTATCCATTTAAAATTAAATGTGCAGCACAATACATGTGCAGAAGGTGATGGCATCTGAAAACTTTCTGAGTCCACGGTGTATGAAGAAAACACAGTATAATAAAAACATATGTACTGTAACTAGCTGTTTAATGTTTCTATACAAACTAATCTTTCCTTGCCATGCTTTTATCCATATAAATTAGAATGAAGCAAAAATAAAAGAGCAATCACCTAGTACTAGAGAAATAATTAACTTATATTTCCATAAAAACTACTTGGCTGGACGAGTTAGAGTAAGGAAGGTAGTGTTTACAGCACAAAATGTAAAAGGTGACAAATTTCTAATTGTAGCTCACAGAAACAGCCAACTAAGTGAGCTTTCCTTGCAGTCTCAGCCGACTCTGTTTCACTTCATGCTGGGGTGTAACACCTGGGAGTCTAAGGAAGCAAATGCCACTCCACCTTCTGATCATGAGCTTCTCTCCTCCCATGACAGCCTGCCATTCAGTGACTTCCAGCGCAGGTCTATGCAGGGTCTCCTTGCTGGATAAAAAAACTACAAGGCATAAATAAACCTCAGTTTAGTGTTCAGGCTCTGCACATAATGCCCTGAAGATGGCTCTGACACTTCCCGCACCAGGCCTAGTATATATGATGCCTTATCTACTGGCCCAGCAGGCCAGGCTGAACACCTCACCAGCTACATTAGCTTCCTTACTTCTGAGCCATTGTCCCTGCTCACCTAGGTACTTGGCTCAAGTTTTGGTTTAGACACTTGTTTTAGCGGCAGCACGGTGGCTCAGTGGTAGCGCTGCTGCCTCGCCGTTAGGAGATCTGGGTTCGCTTCCCGGGTCCTCCCTGCGTGGAGTTTGCATGTTCTCCCCATGTCTGCATGAGTTTCCTCTGGGTGCTCCGGTTTCCTCCCACAGTCCAAAGACATGCAGGTTAGGTGCATTGGTGATTCTAAATTGTCCCTAGAGTGTGGTGGGTGTGTGTGTGCCCTCGCGGTGGGCTGGTGCTCTGCCTGGGGTTTGATCCTGCCTTGCGCCCTGTGTTGGCTGGGATTGGCTCCAGCAGACCCCCCTGTAACCCTGTGTTAGGATATAGCGGGTTGGATAATAACTGACAGACAGTTGTTTTAGATAGTCCTAAACTTAGTTGTTGCCCACCTTGCTTCCCAGATGGCAGACGGTGATTTGCGTGTTCTCTGGGATCACCACTGTTGTGATTGGCTGTTAGCTGACTGACCGTAACCCGCCTGTTACTCCCCCTCGGCCTCTGTATGCGCCAATGGTGCCTCATTGCCATCAGGTTCACTGAGTGGAGTCTCATACTTGATATTTTAACATACTATTTGTCATTTCATAAGATTTCTTGGCACAAATCCACCTTTTACCTCTTCTATGATTTTATAAAATGCTGCAAAACTGAAAAATGTGCATCTATCCTTTTATAAATCAGCCAACTGCCCAGCCATCAATTTATAGACCCATCCATGGGGTATTGCAGAGTAATATTTAAATGGCTTTGACTGTGGATTTGGGAATCAGGAAATGTCACCTCTTCATGTCCCCTTTGACCACGTAGTGCAACTTGCAAACTGAAGGCAGCGAGCGCCATGCTGCAGCTAAGCGTATTACTTCAACGTGGCAGCTGCCGCATTAGCCATGGAGGAATAATCTGTTTAACCGTCAGCACCTCGCTCAGTGAATTACAAAGAAAGCTGCTGTGCCAGGAAGCTTTGCACATCCATACATCCAAAAAGACTTTTGTGATTTTTGTTTGCCTTCCTATCGGTGTGTTTGCCTTTCAGGCTGCCATATGTTGAAGTGGCTCGTTGCCATTGTGCTGGCGTATTGTAAGGCAGCAGAGCCTGAAGGCTGAGCTCCTGGTGTATGAATGATTCAGGAGTCCATCTCACCGCCTGGGGGCCACTGGGTGCCCATTTGTGCCGTCTCCGTTCTGATCCACTGGAGCTTCCCCTTGGACTCTTTGTCAGATGCCTTCTTGCTTGACAGCCACTAAACATGCTGTCTCCCTAGCCTGAGGTGTGCAGTTATGCCAGCTTATCCAAGGTAGCTGCTATTCCATAATTGGCTTTAGTGAAAAGGCAAATTTGCGATGCAGGCATCTGTCAGAAAGGCCCTCGGTACCTTCCCCGACAGCCGATCATTGCTGATGTGTTGTTTTTATTCTGCTCCTAACTGTCCACCACTGGCACCCAACACCTTAGGCACCTTCATGAAGGGTGCCATTGTTTTGTGTGTGTTGGTGAGTACCAAAATTATATCAAGGGAGCTTGGAGCTGAGTGGCCATTTCTGACTGGAGAATGGAAAGAACAGTGCCGAGACCCCACTGGGAGATCCCAGCAACATAAATCAAATATTTTATTCAATCAAAACAAACGCATAGAGGCAATAACATACATAATGTAAAAGAATTTAAAGGGACGCTGTAGTATTTTAATTACAGGATATAAATATTGCAGGCTTTAAGGGGGCGTCTGTCATACCAAACCCAAACAGAATTCTCTGGCCCACTTTATTTTTTCAGGCTGTTCATCACATTCTTCTGTTCATAATATTTATTTGTTCCTTCTCTTCCATCCATCCATCTGTTATCCAACCCACTATATCCTAACTACAGGGTCACGGGGGTCTGCTGGAGCCAATCCCAGCCAACACAGGGCGCCAGGCAGGAAACAAACCCGGGGCAGGGCGCCAGCCCACCGCAGGGCACACACACCAAGCACACTCTAAGGACAATTTAGGATCACCAATGCACCTAACCTGCATGTCTTTGGACTGTGGGAGGAAACCCACGCATACATGGAGAGAACATGCAAACTCCACGCAGGGAGAACCCGGGAAGCGAACCCAGGTCTCCTAACTGCGAGGTAGCAGCGCTACCCACTGCGCCACCGTGCCACCCCTTCCTTCTCTTCTGCCGTTCCCAAATCTGATTCACCAGGCTGAGGAGGTGAGGCTCCTTCAAAATGAAAACCCAAAAGCACTCCGGCCATGTTAGTGGCGTAGCTCCTTCAGCGGCTTTGGAGAACCCCAGCATATCCCTTGCACAGCCCCGCTGGTCTCTGAACAGGGGCTCTGCCAGAGGGATGCTGCCAGGCAGTGTAAAGGGGGGCACCATATTGCCCTGGGAGTCTTCCACTGTCACTCCATCACTGTGGCCTTCTGTCTAGCATGTTAGCCCACCCATGACAAGACACAAGTGCATAGGGTGTGTGCTGCGCAAATAACATGGGGGGTTAGGTGTGCCACTGCCGCTAAACTTTGTTCTTTTGGTCTACTTAGAATGTGGCACCCTGGACATAAAAAATGTCAAGAAATAAACTTTATGCATTACAGTTTTCTTAGACAAAAAAATGTTCTTTAGGGTAGGGACCCCTGGCTTTTCTTTTAGATTTTAACTTCATTTTTTTCAGGTATTTTGGCTTTCTCCTGGTATTCTGACATCAGCTTGCTCCCTGACAATGCCTGTGTTAGCCTCCAAAAACAAGATTAACCTTCATGTCCTGCTCTTGCTTTTTCACCTTTGTCTTTGAGCATTTTGTGCTTCTTTTTTTACAAATCAGTTTAGAAATGTCATCGCAACCATCTTATTTTAGTTCAAAGTGTATGTACAATTAATTGTCTGAACTTTGTTCATAATTTAGGAAAGGATCTTTAGCAAACAAAATCTAGTTTCCGAATTTTAAATTAAAATGAACAGTAATATATATGTATGACTTATTTATAGACTACTGTGTTTGTTTGTGACTTTTGGTTTGGTTGCGGTGTGTTTGTCCTCCTTATTGTCATCTTATTGTCATCCGGCCACTCAGGCCTTAAAAACAAAAAGCCAGGCCTGTGAACCAAACGAGCAGAACTCGCCGCCACAGACGGCCTGACCCTAAAGTCTGCTAGCAGGCTGAGGGCCTAAAAAGGCTCAAAAATAACACTAAGACTTTAAAACACAATTTACAGAAGAATCCGAACAAGGTAAAGATGGAAAACTCGAAAACCTCACACCCAGAATGGAACACTGCAAAAAAATGCATGTGCAAAAACTAGAAAGAAGAAAAAGCTGGAAGTGGGAGTTGTTTTGCCTTTATTTAGCAAAAACAAAGAATAGTTGAAAAGTCAATAAATCTTACAATAAGGAAAATGAGATTTAATAGCTTGATTAAAAAAAACTTTTCATTTGCTTAGGTTTCACTTGTTATATTGAAAGTAAAGTTCTTTAAAGATTTATTAGTATGAATAAAGACTGACATAACAGGTATGGTATGAGCAATAAAAAGACCAAAATAAAAGCAAACAAAATCAAGAATTACTAAACTACAAGCACAGGGTCAAATCCTAGAATGCACAATCAGAAGCACAGGAGTACAAAGACAGATGCAATGGCGACGCTGCTGCTCTCTCTTCATCCCCAGCTACAGTACCCTGGCTGACACAATAATGGGCCGACCTCCTTAGGTTTCACATACTAGAGGCAGGGCAGATAAAAAAAGCACTAAATATATACTTAACATTAAACAAAACAGCAAAATTAATAAACAGCATCATATCAATGAAAATCAAAATATTACATGACTACAAAGCCTAAAAAAGAAACAAAATTAGTTGAAAAGATTTCTTAAAATTAGTTAAATCTTAGAGACAAATTCCTTGACAAGTCAATAAATCGCGCAATAAGGAAAACAAGATTTAATAGCTTAATTAAAAAAAAAAAAGGAAAAACTTTTCACTTGCTTAGATTTCACTTGTTGTGGTGAAACTAAAGTTCTTTAAAGATTTGTTAGGATGAATAAAGATTGCATAACAAAGGCATCCACAATAAAAAAAAAGTCAAAATAAAAGCAAACAAGAATTACTTAACTATTTTTACTGCCTTTAATGATGGCAGAGGATCAAACCCTGGAGTGTAAAGAAAGATGCAATGGCACCCTGTTGATCCCTCTCTGCACAGAACTACTGTACCCTGGCTGTCACAATAATGGGCCGACCTCCTTAGGTTTCACGGACTAGAGGCAGGGCAGATTAAAAAGCACTAAATATATACTTAACATAAAACAAAACAGCAAAATTAATAAACAACACCATATCATTAAAAATCATAATATTGCACAACTGCTACAACTAAAAAAAACAAAAACAGAATTAACATACCTGTAGTATGAAAAATAAAAAATAACAAAAAAGTTAAAGAACCAAAAGGTATTCTTGAGCCAGAGCAACAGCCATGGCTGTGCTATAACCCATCTGACTACTCTTAATGTTTTGCCCCTTTAACACGTCTCCACCATTCATATTAAAACCTTTCCTTGTATGACAAGAACTGAATGAGGACGTGACGAGGCCTCGACTGAGCGGCTTGTCTAATTTGCTCTCGGTTCCCCCCAGTTGGTCTCTGTTCCTTTTCTCTCAGACTCCGTTTTTTTTTTTTTTTTTTTCCCCTTTTCCACCCCTTCTGATCTCCATGATGTCTGGAAGGCCTATCCATGTCAACTCAAGTTCTTCACTTGTAGTTACTGGCAGAACATGCGCGTCTGTAGTTGGCAAGGAGAGCCAGTGGGACAGCGAGAAGCAGACAGGCAGATGAGATGACCTGTTGAAAACTGTTTCATTGTGATGGTCAATCACATAAATAAGTTAGAATCAGTCCAGGAACTTGTAAGAAATACATGAAGTGACTGATAAAAAGGCCACTGGTTTTGGATTGCACTGTGATTGATTGGTGGAAGTCGGCTTTAAAGAGGAGTATCCACCTCGACTGCGTATTTAGATGGAGGCAGATCTGCGTCCCATGCATGCAGTGAAATCTCCAACTGGTGCGGCTCATTCCGAAAGTGAACACATGTCACGTGGAATGCTGCTTTCACATTAAGGAGGCAGCTGGATTTGTACTTGTTCTTTTAGATTCTCATTTTTGGACTTTGGGAAGACACATAAATAAAATATTATTATCTACTGGCAAAAAGAAAAATGGAAAGGAAGATGATCCATAGCTCTACAGGCCCATCTTGTGCAGCACTCAAAGACTGACTGACTAACTGGTTGAACCTGATGGGTGCCCAATTGAATCTGCAAACAACATTGACCAGCTTCATCCTTCATAAGGCATCGACATGATATCAACAACATGCTTCTTACGTGCAGAATGTCTGGAAAAATAACAGAGCAAAATGCTCAGCCCAACTTACAAAGAGCCATATTAGGCCACCATGATGACAAAACCAGCAGAAGAAGAGACTGTGAATTCAGTCAACAGCCTGATGCAAATGGCAAAAGTCTTCATTGTCTTTTTGTTGTGATGGAGTCTAAGGTTAAAGCAGGAGAATTAATAAAATAAAATATAAAATACCAGTTCACAACATTCAGTGTCCAAGTAAAATCCTTTGTTAAGGGTGGTGACCTTTGTACACTTTCTTACTTTTATAAGTCCACAATGTGATGAATCCTCATTCGTGACCCCTCTGATTTAATTAGTTTCATTTTGATGACATTTACATGTTTCTTTGTGTTGTTTTACTTGTTTTGTTGTCATGACAGTCAATGCAGCACCATTTTGAAAGTAGGTTTTACGGTGGGTCCCACCATTTTCTAACGTGTTTTGATGGCCGCGGACATGTTCTTTATGGCTGCAATACTCATTGGCAGTCATCACATTCTGTCTATTTAAGATGATGGCACACAACTATCTTAGCACTGGGTAATCTTTACAAACGAAACCTGAACAAAAACAAGTCGAACTCTTGAATTCTGCTTCTCAACTCGACTGGCTTTGCACTATGACTTTGATATTTCTTGTGGTCGGCTCAGACTCCTTGCTTGTTGATTAGCCTGCAATTCTGTCTGCGCTCTTTGAGTCCTTCATCCTCTCGTTACTTTAGCTCCACTAAATAAAGGAAATGTTCATGAGCACCAGCTCTCCGTGGGTGTTCATTACACAGACTCATGAGCCCCCCTCGCTCGTATGGTGTCCCTTATAGGAGGGGGTGGCTCAGTCAGTCTTTGTCTTTCATCTGACGGTGCCTTGTGCTCTTCCATTGTGCCGCTAGGTGGTCACAGACTCTGCCCTTCTGCCTTGCACATGTAATACAATCCAGTGAGCTCCTGCTTGTCTCTAACATCCATTGATTGTGCCTCAATTCTGATGTTACAGCATAGTCTTCATGCATCAGTACAAGTGCTTTGGCTCGTGCGAGTTGCTGCTCTGAATGTAGAAATGTACTTATAACAGCAAGACAGTATTATGTCCATAGACACCTGGGTGAAAGCAAGGCTATTATTATTCATAAAATGGTAGGTAAAACAACTAAGATAAAAACAAAATGAAAATGAAACTAAAAACTGGGTGAAACATGAAAACTGCATACCTGAAGAATAACTGAAATGAGACAAAAATGGGTAGAAACGAAACTCTTGTTGTTTTTCTCAATTGCCGGTCGCCCTCTGCTCACCTCTGAAGAGTGCGTGTGTAAGGGTGTGCACAATGCACTTTCAGCACATCACATCTTCCAAAAGTGCACAAAGAAGCAAGTCCACCAATCCACTCCCCTGCCTGCCGAAAGGAGGGGCGGCACAATGGCAACCCCTCCTGGTGATCAAGTGTTAAACTTGGCATGGGAAGCCCAATGGCAAGTCCTTTGAAAGAGTTAGTTTGGGGTAGGCCTGCCCTTTGCGAATGTGATTTGCACCCACTTTGGGGTGGGACTGGCTTTTGGTTATGACAAATAATAATGAACAAATATTTCAACAAAAATAAGAAAGCCCTAACCCAGAGCGTCATTTAGGATGACTTATCAGCAGGTCTGACAAAATTTGTAATCGTTGTTAGTTACTCTGTTTCTGTTCAAAATGGTATGTGAAGTGTAACAGGTTTAAAGATGGCAGAGCAGGAAAAGTGCAAACCCAACTGCACACGGGAGTGTCGAGGCGTTTCAATTGATGAGAGCTCTGGGGCTTGCTGGATGATGAGATGGAGATCAGCTCAGTGTTTGTGTGTGCCTGATGAGTCGAAATAAACTTGCTACTCAACAAGTATGCCTGTTCTGCACGGCGTAAAAGTTCAGATAATGGTGCAGGGGGTACTCGGCCACGGTAATGGAGGTCCACAGTGGCTGCACATTTTTATTCCAATCAGTTTCATAATTGGAAGCCATGCCTTGCAGATAATAAAATTTGTTTTTCATTTATATTGTTAGTGCTTTCCAAGATAATCTTTATCACATAGTAGATTAGGGTAGAGGAGGAATACAGTCCAGCTGGACCGGGGCACTGGCACACACATCCCGTAAAAAAATATGTTTTAATTAGTTAGAATGTACCCATACTGTTCTTATCACCGCCCAATTAAAATTAACCCAAATTTAAAATTGTCCCTACATAAAACCAAAAATACATTTTCATAAATCATATTAAAAGATAAGTGTAAAAGGTCTATAAAAAGGTTGTGTAAAAGTATTTAAAATGCACCCCTTAAAATCAGACCCCAGCATATACCTATAAATTATACTGTTAAAAAAATCTTTTAAATAGTTTTATTAATTAGGATTAAATTAAAAAGGTGTATTTATTATTTAAAAGGTATTTCCTTAAAAACTACATAAATTAGTAATCATAAAGAATAATAAGTCCATATATAATCGTACCCTGAGGCTACAGTTTAACCTCAGGGACTAAGTAATATTTCTGAGAACGTTATCCATAAAAAGTCCAGAACAGATTTGTACCGCTTGGTCCTTCTCTTCTCTTTTGTTTATTTCAAGACATTATATTAACACAGATAATTCATGATGCATGTAGACAGGTTTAAATGGAAGGATATTAGCTGGAGAGCTAGTGGTCTCTGTCATTTGCACTTGTCACAGACGACTGGGGTCCTTGTTCACTGTATGGACCAGGGGAGCAAGCCTGATCAGGACAGTACCTCCCCAAGAACACTAGATGACTAGATGGCAGACCCCCTGGGTTGCAGCGGTGCCTAGGACTACTGCACGGCTTCATGGGAGTTGGTGTTTGGTGCAGCCCTGTTTGGTGCAGCCCTACAGAGCAGCTCTTCCACCACACCTGGAAGTGCCACCAGAAATGGGTCATGAAGCACCTGCAGCACTTCCAGGTGTGTTATAAAAGGAGCCAGAGTTGGGAGGAGGGAGACAAAGCTTGCCGGAGCAGAGTGGTGGAGAAAAGGACGAGAAAATAATTACTATTGGGTGGTATTGTGTTCGGGACTGTGTTGTGTACCCGTGGGAACGGGGAAGACGTTCTCCACGAGAGAAGGAAAAGGAAATAAAAGCTCTGCGTGCTTTGAACTTGTGTCCTATGTCTGTCTGTGTTAGGGCTGGCCTTTACACACCTCATTATTTTTTTTTTCCTTTTTATTAATTTTATTGCAATCCATACAAAGCAATCAAGTTTTTACAAAAAGAAAAATTGAGTTACAAACAGATCGATCCACACCTCATTATTAACCGATGGCTGGTTAAGAAAATGGGCAACAATTAAAATGAATAAAACAGGCAATTAAGGGCCAGTTAACTAAAACTAAGCCCAAAATATGCATTGTTTTAGTAGAAAATAAATGCGGTCCAAATTAAAAGTTTGGTTAAAGCAAAAACCTGCAGCCACTAGAGAGGAGTACCCTTGCTTCAGAGGGACCAATGGTGCTGACCGTTCCTCCTTTTTCACTAAATGGCCATGACAGTTCTTAGCCGCCTAGACAGAACATGTTTTTGAATAAGGGCTCACAGCAAAGAAATGGTTATAAAAACTATAAGGCCCTGCCTAGCAGTACTTCACGTATGAAAGCACAAGTCAGTTGGCTCTTCCATTTGTTATTATTATGCATTAATAAAACATTTCTAAATTAAATTTTGCATATTATTTTTCATGATGAATAATAATGATGTTATGTAAAAAAAATTGAAATGTATTGAGATACATCAGGAATCGCTTTATAGCCTCATTATGGCACCCTTAAACATCATTGGGTCAAATCGTGAATTACCCGGTGATTCCCATTTACTGTGTTTCTAGTTGGCACAGTCAGGGCCAAGGGGTGACCTACTGAGGCCTGGCCCACCTATACAGACATATTTGCCCCCACCAACTGGAATTCTCAAAAAGCATGCAGGTTTTTAACAAAATAAAAATCTGTAATGTTTACGGAATAAAATGGAGTGATAAACATCACCTCTTGGCTGATACTGTAAAAACATGACTGTTATCCTGGATAGCAATATCTGGGATTTTGATTACATGTCTGCTGCAGTGATTCAGTTTTCAGACTCATTGAATTCAACTCTCCTAATGGTAAGTTCAGTCATTTAACATCTGCCTTCCTAGTGGATCAGCCATGGTGCATTTTTACTTTACCTACAGCATGGTTAAGGGTTTTGATAACTTAATACTAAGCTGACGGTGTGTCAGTGGCTTTGTTTTAGTAGCCCTGTTAGCCCCTGGCATGTCTCTCTATTATAAAAGAAAATCTTGACACGAGACTATTGCCAAGAGATTTTTTCAAGTCCTGCCCTCCTCTCAACCATTTCCAGTTAACGGCCCACGCCCACGGTCCTCTCACCTCTCATTCATATGACTATTTTTGTCAGACACAGTTCCTGCGCTCTCAGCTCTTATAAATTTTAACATTTTCCTCACTTTAAGTTCTCAATAAAAGAAGACTTATTATGTCCAAATGTTATTGAAGAATTTCATCCTGAAGGGATATCAACAGAAGAAATGAATACACAGGCAATCGTAGCACCGAGAAACAATGAAGTCAAACAAGTTTACGTAAAAATTGTCAATTGGTTGCAAAGCAAATTGGTTAAATGTGTATCAATAGACTATGCTGAAACAGTTGGTGGTGATGGTGCGGAAGATGAAAACATCAACTAACAATATCCCGTAGAATATCTACAATAGTTAACACTGTCCGGTCTTCCACCAGCCGAATTACCGTTGAAAGAAGGATGTATCGTTAATGTTATTGCGTAATTTATGTCTGAGTGATGGGCTATGCAACAGGACAAGATTATTTGTATTCAAAATTGGTCGAAAAATTCTAACATGTAAAATTTTAGCAGGCGACAAGAAACATAATGTAGTACATCTTCTGCGGATAACATTAGACACCAAAGGAGATCTTGATATGCCATTCATATTAAAATGTTTACAGTTTCCCGTTAGAATAGCTTTTGCTATGACAATTAACAAATCACAGGGACAAACGTTAGAAAAAGTTGGTTTACGTATTAGAGAGAAAGAAATGATATTCACTCATGGGCAGTTATACGTTGCGTTGTCACGATGTAAGTCCAAACACGGAATCAAAATTCAATGCGATATTGACGAAAAGTTCATTCCAAATATTGTTTTTACTGATGTTTTACAGTAAAAGTGTCATTTTAAAAAGTATTTGCGTGTTCATTTCAAAACCAAACAGAATGAAAACATATATCGCAATGAATACCTCGAACGCAATATATTCAATTTATTATGTTGGTTAATTACTCACTGTAATGTAAAATAGTTCTATTATGCTTATGTAACAATTCCCATGAAAATAACTGTACATCCACTTCCCCATACGCAAACGGCAGAACCACAATGTGGCTTACGTGTAGCGCTGGCCCAGGGGTTGGCAAGTGAAGCGAGCAGGGGGCAGAGCCCCCAAGTTTTCAAAAATATAGAATGAGATACTAAATCAAATTCAAGTACAGGGGGTCCTCGGGTTACAACGTTGCGACATACAACGTTTTGAGTTAACAACGCTCATTCCCATAAAAACTTAAAAAAAAAATTGAGACGTGAGTGTTTCGGATTATGCTGTTAGCATCGTACTTACAGACTTACGGGGGTGAACTAGTTTGGTTGCGGGTGGCGAAAGTACGCGGCATATGAGTGAGAGAGTTTGCGAACTACAGTAGTTTTGTTGCATGCTGTGAAAGTGAAAGTGAAAGTATGCGGCGTATGAGTGAGGGAGTCGAACATACAACACTCACTCCCATAAAAACTTAAAAAAATTGAGACATGAGTGTTTCGGCTTATGCCATTAGCATCGTACTTACAGACTTACGGGGGCAAACTAGTTTAGTTATGCGCAGTGGAAGGATACGCAGTAACACAGCAAGGGAGTTGGCGAACTCGTTTGGTTGCACGCGGAGGAAGTGTTCTATTTGTGTTGCTTTGTTTGGCAACTTTTTGGCCCTTATCATGGCTCCTAAACGAAAGTCAGAGTCTTCAGATGGTAGTGTTTCGAAGAAGAGGAAAGCCATCACGATGGAAGTGAAATTAGACATTGTAAAGAGATCAGAAGGAATAAAGGTAAGGAATTTATTTTTACACTCATTTTTTGTCATTTTTTTCTGTTACTACAGTACAGTGTACAGTTCAGTATATTTATGTCCTTTTCCTTTTTCTGTGGCTTAGTTGTGTTTTTATGTTCTAGATTATAATTTTGCAAATGTGTTAGGATAGGTAAGTGACTTAGGCTAGGGTGTGTTTCGACTTACACCAAAATTCGGGTTACATCACTGTTGTAGAAACACAACTGTGTCGTAACCCGAGGACCCCCTGTATATGTGCCTTGTGGTAATGTCACAAGTAAAAAAAAAAGTCAAAAGTTTTGTTGAAAGCTTTATGTTGTGAAACTCTAACTGCAGTGCCACTGAGGTCCTCTGGGTCAATCAAGAGGTAAACAGAAGATGTGCAGAATGGCATCAGGATGTTATGAGCTAACTCTTTTTTTTTTTTACAGTGAAAAAGATGCGCTTTATTTGTTGTTTGTTTTTAGAGACACCACATCTGCCTGTTGTCCTGCGACCAGCTACAACCGAGTGTCTGTGCATAATGAGCTCCTTGTGTGAGGCACTCAGCCCAACACGTCTGCTCAGTGTGCTTGGGATAATATTGAAACTTGGGCTGCAACACGCCCTGCCAGATGGCCTACAAAGTCATATTTGAGAAGGAGAAAAAACAAAATCCAGAAACCACATCAAGCTAAGGTTTCCTAGCTGTTCAGCTTTAAACGTTTGGGTAAGTTGCTGGAATTTCGTGAGAAGTGAAGGAATTAATTGAGTTGGCAGGTGCCATTTGGTGGTCCTAGTAAAGCAGAGCTGTCTGGCCTCAACCGAGTCTGCTTTGAAGTTTCAAATTAAGAGAAAAAGTAAACCGAAGGAGAGTCTGGAATTCTGAGAGTGTGGAGACACAGTTTTGGGGAGTATCACTTTCACTTGTCCTCAGATAGTCAGTCAGTAAGACTCTATTCTTTTAAGTGCATTTTACCAGGTGTTTTACCAAATGGCAAATCAATGAGATATGAAAGTGTAGTTTAAGAGCAATCACATCCATGGTCATTATCATGGAAATAACCTGATCAGAGTAAAAAATAATGGCATGCTCAGGTATCTAACAAAATAAAGGAGCTGCCTGCCTAAATCGTGGTTAAGCATTTGCCTACCATGAACGGCCAGAACAGCATTAACAAACCTTGACATGGATGAATTAGATGTGGGAGGCATCACTCTGTCAAAGGAAATCCCAGGCTAATGATGGTGGAATGCAGTATCTCAGGTGCCGCTCTAGAATCCCATCTAAACTGAACTGAGGTCTGGGCATTCAGAATGCCAAAGTGTATGGGTTACATCACGACTGTCAAAGCAGTCATTGACACCTGTTTATGGATGAACTATAATTTCATCATGTCTGCACTGCTTCACCACAAAGCCAACAGTGATCATTTCAAAGCTCTCATGTTGAACGATTTGTAATCTGTATCCCTCCTTTACTCAGGTATTTCCCTTATTGTATCATTTTCACTCATTTTAGAGATGACTAATGTTGAAAACTGGGGGACGGCACAGCAGATTTAGGATAAGCAAACACAGCATCGGTGTTGATATACTTGTCCTCAGGTCAACAGAAAACAATCGAGACCCTAAGAGTCCACAGCCTGAGAATGTGATGGTGCAGGTTGGCCCCTTGCTCTCATTCGTGTGTTTGGGAGCCTCTTGAACCCGACACCATTGATGGTCATGACTGCGATGAGCCTGGCAAATGAGGACACTCACACAAGCCAAGGGGAAGGTGCAAAAGTGTTTTAGTGCTTTTATTAAAAGCCATCAAAGCCGAATCAACAGTGTCCAAAACAGTGCAGTATATCAAAAGAAATTCAATGAATAAATAATCCAATAAATGAAGTGAAAGTGAAGGTTAAACATAATCAAATAAATAAATCTATTAAAAGCAAGATTAAAACTCCATTCTTTAAAATCAACTCTCCAGTCATCCTTTCCTTTCTCCTGTCATCTCCTCCCCCTTATCCTAAATGGACCTACTGGCACAACAATTCTTCCATGGGTCCGGGTCCCTGTCACTCCATGGCTACAACTGGGCTTCCCCAACCAAACTCAAGGCCCGAGACCCCAAAGGCCATGGTGCTCACTCTGGGACTCCCATTCTGAGCCTCGCCAACTCCTGCTGCCTTCCCAGACTTCTGTGGAGAGTCTCGATCCTCTACAGCAGCCCCCTGGGTGTTGGCCACCAGCTGCCTGCCTCCGCTTGCACTCGTTAATTCACTTGTTCCTGTCCCGGTTCTTTCCGCCTCCCAACCTGCTTCTCTCCCTTCCTTTTAACCTCCATTCATTTCTTGTCTCCCCTTTTATATGCTGGGGAGCAGTTGCCCCAGACCGATAATGAGGCAATCAGACTGCCTGCACGTGCCAGCAGGACAACGCACAAACAGCTGACCAGCTCTCACCCACCTGGAGATAAGCCATCTTCTCAGACAATCTCTCACACCTGCTCCACTCCCCAGCACGATTGCATCCATTATTTATTTATTCAAAAGTGGGATCCTGCTTCTTAAGCCGTGGACCTGCCCTTCCACAGAGAGACTCCATACCCACTGCTGCCACCAAGTCCATTTGAATGGTGTCCTGTCTCACATTACATCTAATGCTGCTGGCAACCTTAAATTCTATTAGGTGAGTTGTAGGATACTGAAATATGAACAGCTGGTGTTATATGACATACATACATACATACATACAGTACATACATTTATTTATTTATTTATTTATTTATTTATTTATTTATTTATTTATGTACAGTAAACGTAAGGAAGGTGGGGAAAGATTTCTGAAGTATTTTGGTTGTTCCGCCTACAAAGCTGTGGCTTTCATTTTATTTTAAGGTATGATATACCTTTTGACTCGTCTTCATGTCTATTATGTAAGACATCAAGCTTTTGGGGTTCCCCCCTATTTTTGGTCCTCCAGACCTGAAAAAGCCTAATTCATTGTTAGGCCAATTGTTAGACCATGACACCCTCATGATAAGAGTAAACCAATAAGTCTCTTCAGCAAAAATGATCAGGAGAACTTGAAATTGTGCAGGCCACATCAACGGACCCCAGGGGTTCACCCCCTAATGAGATATGAATGGTCAACTTTACTCCTTTTCACAAGATTAAAAAAAAAAAGATTGAAAATGACAAATTTCAAACATAAGTATGTGGGGTGTAGACTATTGTAGACTATTTTATGGTCAGTGATTATGAATATCATATGATTTTTGATCCTTGTGATTTATCCCTCTGTGGGCCTCTATCATATGGCAAAAAATGACACATTTCTATTATAAGTGAGAATATTTAAACATTTAAATTGAATTACATATTTTAGTATTTCTGATATTTGACAATTGGGCAGCACGGTGGCACAGTGGGTAGCACTGCTGCCTCACAGTAAGGACACCTGAGTTCGCTTCCCGGGTCCTCCCTCCGTGGAGTTTGCATGTTCTCCCTGTGCCTGCATGGGTTTCCTTCCACAGTCCAAAGACATGCAGGTTCGGTGCATTGGCGATCCTAAATTGTCCCTAGTGTGTGCTTGGGGTATGTGTGTGCCCTGTGGTGGACTGGCGCCCTGCCCGGGGTTTGTTTCCTGCCTTGCGCCCTGTGTTGGCTGGGATTGGCTCCAGCAGACCCCCGTGACCCTGTAGTTAGGATATAGCGGGTTGGATGATGGATGGATAGATGGATTGATGGATATTTGACAGTCCTGTCTGACACTACAACTGTCCTTCTTTGTTATGAACTTCTGCCTCATGAAGTAAATCGTGTAAGTGCTGGAGAGGAAGAACAGTCATCCCGGCCAGAATGGAGATTAATTTCTTACTCAAATGGGAGGCCAGAATGAAAGGACAGGGTGAGCCTGCTGATTGGACAAGGGAACAGATTGTAAGGTAATTGATGGACCAGCGGAAGCCGGAGGCCAGGAGCAGTTCCATCACCCATACAGCAGTAAGTAAGTGTTCCTGTCTTGGTGGCCCAGTTTGGACACCCACAGTGGTGCTTAGGAGTTGGAGTCCAGGAGCGCCAGTAGACGGTGCAGTTGGGGGGAGGACCTCCCTCTCTGCTTTCCATATGACTTGAAGTCCTTCCAGCAGAACATGTTGCGACACTGGAAGCATTCCTGGGTCTGGCTTAACAAGGAGCAACATTCTTGGAGGAAGAAATTGAATGGCTTGTGTATTACTCTTTGATCTTTGCATGGGTGATTATTTGAAGGGTGCTTTGATTTAATAAATATCTTGTACTTAAGCCCAGAATCATGTTGGGCATTACTGTGTCTGATTTCTGGGGCTCAGTCGAGCTCCCAGGTGATTACGGTCAGTACATTTCTTATGAGCACTCTGAATTACTGCGACTTACTCTAATTAAGAGTTTCATAATTGTTATGTCAATTGTGCTGTCATTTTAAAACAGATCTTCAATGAGTGAGTTGCCATTTTGTTCATGTTTGTCATGGTCATGGCCATACTGGTTTCAATGTTAATATCTGTTGCTATCACATTGATTGGCAGAAACTTCATATGTGCCAGCATCAACCTGAGCTTTTAGGCTTCTGGATATTGCAAAACACTCTTCATGCTTTTGTTGTTAAGGATTTTTGGTTTGGGCTTCACAATTCCAGGTCCAGTTTTGACCTTGGCTTTGCTCCTCTTGACTTATAATTTTAGATCAAGTTTTGGGCCTTGACAGTCAGATATTTTTGCCCTTAGTCTGTCCCTGGTGTTTCTGGTGCTTCTTGTAGTCAGCAGTGGTGATCAGTAATATTCAGCACTTCACCATTGTTTGTATATTTAATTAGGTTGTTTATGAAATATCATTTCATAGATAATATAGATATCTTTATTATTTCTGATTAATATTGTTATCACTTTGTAAAATTGCTTGCTTTTCCTTTTTATTATACATTCTTGATTTTTATCTCAGTGAATAGGTTGTTCTTGGGCTCTGACAGGAGAAGCACTCAGAAGGTTCTTAGTTTACTAAGATTTCTCGAACAGCAGGTGTGGAAGCTCCTAGTTAACACTCATTTTTTATTTGTACTGAAACAATGTTATCTCAAAGTTACAAAAAGGACCTCACCACTGGTGGACTCTTGACATGTTGCAGAACCCCTAGGACTTTCACACTGTGGCTCTCAGTAACCTTCCTGCCCCCAACTTCTGCAGACTCCTCCAACATCTGAACAGCCTAAAAGTCGGAGCACAGAAATCACTGAAGCTAACTGCAGCAGTTCGTCTCTTGTTAACTTTGATTGTAGGTCACCCAGCAGAAGCTGACAGTGAATTGTGCCAAATGACTCTTAAGTATTAGGTAAATACCAAATCACTATTTGTGTAGTCATTATTTTGGTTTTTGTTGTTGCTGTTGTGAATTTGAGGCAGTACAAAGAAACCTGGTGATGGAATGTGGAAGTACAGGAGAATATACAGAGGATAAAATGGGATAGTCAGAGAGATGCAGAAGAGAGAAATGAAGAGAGAGGTGGTAAAGGCTAAAGAAACGGCATATGATGAGTTGTATGAGAGGTTGGACACTAAGGAGGGAGAAAAGGACCGGTGGGCTAGACAGAGGGACCGAGCTGGGTAAGATGTGCAGCAGATTAAGGTGATAAAAATGGAAATGTACTCACAAGCGAGGAGAGTGTGTTGAGCAGATGGAAAGAGTACTTTGAGAGGCTGATGAATGAACAGAATGAGAGAGAGAAAAGGTTGAATGATGGGGAGATAGTGAATCAGGAAGTGCAACGGATTAGCAAGGAGGAAGTAAGGACAGCTATGAAGAGGATGAAGAATGGAAAGGCTTTTGGTCCAGATGACATAACCGTGGAAGCTTGGAGGTGTTTAGGAGAGATGGCAGCGGAGTTTTTAACCAGATTGTTTAATGGAATCTTGGAAAGATTCATAAAGAGCACCACAGATGGAATGTTGATGGAGAAGTTTAGAGGAGGCCAGAAGGAGCTGCATTGCGTCTTTGTGGACCTGGAGAAAGCATATGACAGGGTGCCTCGAGAGGAGCTGTGGTATTGTATGAGGAAGTTGAGAGTGGCAGAGAAGTATGTAAGAGTTGTACAGGATATGTACGAGGGAAGTGTGACCGTGGTGAGGTTTGCAGTAGGAGTGACAGATACATTCAACGTGGAGGTGGGATTACATCAGGGATTGGCTCTGAGCCCTTTCTTATTTGCAATGGTGATGGACAGGTTGACAGACAAGATTAGACAGGAGATCCCGTGGACTATGATGTTTGCTGATGACATTGTGATCTGTAGCGATAGTAGGGAGCAGGTTGAGGAGACCCTGGAGAGGTGGAGATATGCTCTAGAGAGGAGAGGAATGAAGGTCAGTAGGAACAAGACAGGATACATGTGTGTAAATGAGAGTGGAATGGTGAGGATGCAAGGAGTAGAGTTGGTGAAGGTGGATGAGTTTAAATACTTGGGATCAACAGTACAGAGTAATGGGGATTGTAGAAGAGAGGTGAAAAAGAGAGTCTGGCAGGGTGGAATGGGTGGAGAAGAGTGTCAGGAGTAATTTGTGACAGACGGGTATCAGCAAGAGTGAAAGGGAAGGTCTACAGGACGGTAGTGAGACCAGCTATGTTATATGGGTTGGAGATGGTGGCACTGACCAGAAAGAAGGAGACAGAGCTGGAGGTGGCAGAGTTAAAGATGCTAAGATTTGCTTTGGGTGTGACGAGGATGAACAGGATTAGAAATGAGTACATTAGAGGGTTAGGTCAAGTTGTACGGTTGGGAGACAAAGTCAGAGAGGCGAGATTGCATTGATTTAGACATGTGCAGAGGAGAGATGCTGGGTATATTGAGAGAAGGATGCTAAGGACAGAGCTGCCAGGGATGAGGAAATGAGGAAAGCCTAAGAGAAGGTTTATGGATGTGGTGAGAGAGGACATGCAGGCGATGGGTGTAACAGAACAAGATGCAGAGGACAGAAAGATATGGAAGAAGATGATCCGCTCTGGCAACCCCTAAAAGGAGCAGCTGAAAAAAGAAGATTGTAAGCAACCATTCCACTGTGCATTGAACCCAGTCCTTCCATGAAGTTAGTGCTGGTCATCCTGGTCAAACAGTCTTGAAAAAACACTGTTGGACACTTCACCTTTTATTTATCAAGGTGATCCTAACACTACCCATGTAAATGGAAACACTGGGGAGCATCACTTTTTGGACCAAATCATTGCAAAAAGGAGGACACCTGACAACATCCACGTCGTATCTGATGGAAAGTGTTGCCAGTAATGAGCAGGACCCAGCTGGCAATGTTCACTTTTCAGACCACACTGCAGTGACGTGCATTAGTCAGCAGGTTGATCTCCTCTGGAGTGGCCTTTTGATTTTTCTGGGGTGACAGTCGGTGTCATTATGTCAAGACAAGTGCAGGATGCAGTTCCTAGGGCTGAACTGTGGGTGAAATACCTTTTTTGTTTTTTGTTGTTGTCTTGAGTGATTGGATGAAGAGAGCGTCACAGCAGTTGCCTTTTGGGTTTTCACAGAGGGCTTGGGTCAGAAGTTTTTATCAATAGAAGTGCACCATAGCTTTGAATAGACTGTTACTGAGAGGGCTGGCATTTCTCTATTATTTGTTAATAAGTGAGATGGCACCTTCTCTCCCCCTCTGACTCCACAATGAGCCCTGGTGGTTGGTACTAACCTGTTTCTTCTTTTTATTTAATTCTGTGTAAGCGCCTCCTACTGTTTTTAATAAACGAAACTGGATGGACATGGATTTGTACTTCACATTCCTGCACCTCGAGCAGAACGTCTTGAGACAGCAGACAAGCAGGACCCTCTGGATACACAATGTTTCGTCACAGACTGTTTGGCTGTTGTCACATGATGACATTTTTCTTAAGCCTCTTTCAGAGGTATAGATAGATAGATTTCATTTGTCCCCAGGGGGAAATTTGACTTTTTACAAAAGTGTGTTAAATAAATGTATACATAAACAAATACATTATTTATTGTCATGCATACATGCTGGAGGGTTGCCTTCCAAGCTCAGCGGAGGTGTGTAATACCACATTTCGTTTGGACCTTGTTCTCACTACTGTTCAACCATAATATATATATGTATGTATACACACACACACTCACACACACACACTATAGTCTGAATGATTTTTGGTTTGATTTGATATGCTTTATTAATCCCTGAGGAGAAATTGTCTTTTCGCATGACTTTTAGGCGTCCGAGTGCAGGGTCAGGCACCCCTGGAGCAATGTCCAGGTCAAGGACCCAATGGATTCAGGGTTCTTTAAGCAGTAATCTAAGAAGCTTTAAGTTTTCATACTGGAGGCCTGCTTCTCCCTCCCAGTCTTCACTCCCTCTTCGCTATTCATGGCGCAGTTGCCCACCTGTGAAAGTAGGGACAGCCATAAGCACAGAGGCCATAGTTAAACATAGGAGGCTGAAAGGATCTGTTGACATTGCAGGATTAAAGAAGGTTTTATTTGCAAGATGACAATCCGTAAGCTGAGTGGGCAATAAACAAGTCTCTAGGAGCCGTCATTAAAGTCCCAAACCAGAAAAGCTCAGCACGGGCAAGATGTGGTCTTTAAACAAGAGCAGATGTCAACAACTAGAAACTAGGAAACAACAAAAGCAAATACAAAGAATTTAAGGAAACAGACAAAGTGCAAGAACCTGCTAAAAATAACGAGGCCAGTTAAGGTCATATGAAGCGCAGGTGTTTGTCAACTCGCTGCTAAGCAACTGGAAACAGGGGTGTGGCCAAAGGCATAACACTGAGTGAATCTGGGGGCGGGGCATAACGTGACACAATAGAAATCCAAAAGGGGGCGGCCTGACCTGAGGGCTTACAGGAATGTGTCACCTGTTCACACGTCTGTGCCTGTCCATCACCAGTCGAAATGAAACGAATGACAGCACAGGAGACGCAGCGGCTCAGCAGTTAGCATTTCTGCCTGGCAGGGTTCTGGTCTAGTCCTATAAAGTAGATAATTGTTTGCTAATAATAATTAGAAGATTCTAAAAGAAAAAAGATCAGAGCAGACTGCAAATTGTGCCCCAATACCTCCTGTGCTCATTTTCTTGTGTTCTTAACCTTTTCCAGTGCAATTTAAAGTTTAAGGCGAATGCTTGGAAAAAGTGAGGTGTCTGATCTGAATAAACACAAACTACAGTATATGTATGAAATCTTAAAAGATTTCAAAAAAAAATCTTGTAAGATTTCAGAATCTTAGAAAACAAAGTTTTCCACTTTGAGGTCCACCCGTGCAGTTTGATTTTCATTGTCAGTGTTTGCTCTGCCCGAGTCCAGAAAGTATGGCTTCCATGCTTTAAAAAAAAAAAAAAAACAAAAACAAAACAGCAATCACCCTTTGTTTAACTTTCAGTTTTTAGATCCCAAGAACCCTTACTGTGAAAAGCCTGCCCTGTGAGCAATAAGCAGGTTAAACACACGGCTCCGAGGCGCACACTGAGTCCAGGCTGACCTGGCAAGCTTGGGGTGTAAAGTCCACTTGGCCACACTGCAAATCCTAATCCTCTTCCATTCATTAATTATTAAACCCGTTCAATTTAGTTTAGGGCTTCAGGGGGCCCCAGCCTTGTCAGCATTGCAGGGCACACTCTAGTCTTATTAATTAATTAATTAATTAATTAATATAAAAAGGTTAACTATGTCAATGATGCCGTTCATTTAGATGTAGTGCCTTTGTAGGAACTGCTGTCCTTTGAAATCCGTCTACACTTTCAAGCATAAGCTGACAGTAATTCTCAGCTGGAGTGAGCGAGTCGAGGACAGTGGTGTCCATTTTACCCCACAGATATGTTCTTTACTTGGAATTTCCAAGCCAGCTTTTCCTTTTTTTTTGTTTTTGCTTATTCATGGATTCCGCAGTGAAGTGGCCAGGAGCAGTTACTGAGTCTGTTCTGCTAAAGGCACGACAAGCCGCTTACTTTTAAGGTACATTGGGAAGTGTTTTGCCATAATTGACTCCAGTTTGAGATTTCCGGCATGTGAACGCCGCCCGAGTGAGTAGGTCACCTGGAGGACATGGAATCCCAGTTCCTGCTGGAGGCCAGATGTTACTCCAGTCTCACTGTGTTCAGTGCTGCGAATATTGAAGAGCAGCCTTTATTATCATTTAACAACGTTTCAGAGCCTTGCGATATGAATTATGAATGTGACCTCTGCTGCTGAAAGGCGCACATTTTGAGCAGTCCAAGAACAAAGTTACAGGCACAGGAGAATATGGACGAATGGAGAGTGGAACGGCTGGTTTGGGATGTGGCATCTTGGGATCTGCAATGGTAGAAACGGGTCACCTGTAGATGATCTGTGGACACCTCGAAATGCTGCAGGTCTTCATCGCTGGCCTGTTGCTGTAGTTTTATTTTTTTTAAACATTCAACGTAAATTTGTCTGCAATAAAGCCCACCATCTACTCTTCCACTAAACTAAGAGTACACACAATTGCAAAAATGTCCCTTAAAAGTGGCAGAAACAATCAGACTGAGTGTTGTTGTCATTAATGTCTTGGTGTTGTCTGGAAGACCCTCATTTTTATTGGGCCGGGTTTATACTTTTGATTTACTGGCCATTTTGAGTGCGCCTCTTTGTGTTGAAGCCACCATTTTGTGTTTCAATAATTCATGGTTGCCACCATCTTGTTGATGTGATGCTGTAGGTTTGATAGGCAAATGATACACATACCATGTGGCCTGTAACATCATGGCGACCAGGATTGCAACTTTAAGTGTTTAAAGGAAAGACTGTGTGCGAGACTAGCACTCAAGAAAGCTACAATTTAAATCCAAATCTCACTGTAAAGCCATAATTATGAATCACCCATAAAATTTCAGATATCCGGCTTTATGCGCTCTAGCACTTCTTTGTTTGTTATTCTCGCTATCCATTGAATGCGGAGTAGCTTTCTCCAGCACTAAAGTTCCCAACCGTTGATCTTCCTTCTGTCTGCTTTTTTCAGGGTCCAACTTTCACATCCATACATGGTTATTGGAAAAACAATTGCACGGACTAGCCTGCATTTAGTGGCAAGGCTGATATCTCTGCTTTTCCAAATTTTTTCCATATTCAGCATTGTACTTTGGCCAAGCGTTATCCTTCTTTTTACCTCTGAGCAAAGTTCTCCGCCCCGGTCAATGTTTGAACCTAGGAAAGTGAATTCCTGAATACATTCTATTTCCTTATCGCCGATTTTTATTTTGATGTTGTTGACTGCGGTCGCCATTATTTTCGTCTTTTTTAAGTTCAATTGCAAACCCATTTTTTCGCTTTCGTGCTTGATTTTCATTATCAAATCCTCAAGTCCCTTTTTTGTTTCAGCCAACAAGGTAGTGTCGTCAGCATATCGGAGATTATTGATGTTTCTTCCGTCGATTTTTACTCCAATTTTTGACTCCTCTAGTCCTGCCTTCGGCGTGATGACTTCCGCATACAGATTAAACAGAAAGGGGAAGAGGATGCAACCTTGTCGCACTCCATTTCTACAGTGGAACCATTCAGTGTCTCCGCATTGTTTCCGAACTGTGGCTTCCTGCTCGGAATATAACGATCTGATCAACTTAACTAGAACTCTTTTAAGGCTTCCCACGGTTTCATATGGTCAATGCAATCAAATGCCTTCATGTAGTCTATGAAGCACAGGTAGATCTTCTTTTGATATTCCCGAAATTTTTCAATGATCCAAAGCAGGTTTATGATGTGGTCACGAGTGCCGCGTCCCTGCCTGAAACCTGCTTGTACATCGGGCAATTCTGCCTCGATTGTTGACCTCAGCCAATCCTGTATGATCTTTAGGAGCACTTTGCTCGCAATCAGGATCAGAGCTATTGTGAGATAATTCGATCAATCTCGGATGTCCCCTTTTTTCAGTAACGGGATAAATATGGATCTTTTCCAGTCCCTCGGCCATTTGCTGGATTCCCAGATCTTTTGACACAGGGTCATGATGACTGCCGATGGTACAGGGTGCATTAATTCCACCGGAATGTTATCTATGCCCGGAGCTTTGTTCTTAGCAAGCTGCTTGATGGCTCATGCAACTTCCACTTCCAAGATCGGTGGTTCTAATTCCAGTGCGTCAGCATTCTGCGAAGTCCCGGGTTCATTTTCGCATGCATACAGCTCTTTAGTGTATTCTTTCCACCTGTGCCTTATACCTTGCTGGTCCGTATGCTTCGGTTCCATCCTTGTTTTTGATTGTTCCTTTATGAGCGAAGAAAGGCATTCAGATGTTCTTCACCTGAGCGAATAGATGCCTCGTGTGACCTTTCAAGCAATTCTCCTCAAGCTTTTTGCAGCGCTCATTCCAGTACGCTTCCTTATCTTTCCTGACGGCTCTTTGCAATTCTATGTTCAGCCTCCTCACCTTATCGAAGTCTCCTGCAGCTTTAGCCGTTCTCCTTTCGTGGGCATCCTGAGAGTTTCCTCCGTTAACCATTTGCCTTTCATTTCTGGCTTCTTATATGGTACGTATCTCTTCGCTATTTCCGTGATTGCTGATTTGATATTGTCCCATAATTCTTCTGGTAGTTTCTCCGCCGCATCAAGTAATTCAAAGCGATTTTTCACCTCGATGGTGTATGATGCTGGTATTTTCGATGTATCGAATTTTTCTGGTTGTGTGTGTTTTTTGATGCCACAAAGTCTCATCCAGATTTTTGCGACTAGCAGTTTGTGGTCTGAGCTGCAGTGTGCTCCAGGAAAAGTTTTCACGGAAACTACGGAGCTTTTCCAACACTGACTGCAAAGGACATAATCAATCTGGTTTCGATGCAATCCGTTAGGTGATGTCCATATGTATAGCCGGCGCTTTGGCTGCATGAACCACGTGTTTGTGATTCTTAATTGGTTTTCCTGGCAGAACTGAATCAGGCATGCGCTGGATTCGTTCCTCTTGCCTAGTCCAAAACTGCCAACAATGTACACTGCAACTGCACTTCCATCTTTGTCTAGTCCCGCTGCAGCTTAGGGTCACACTGCAACAGAAATCAACCCAAAAATGAGTCTCATTACCGTAGACTACATCAACACAAGATCATCCGCAGCTCACAGCACACTGGAACTGACCCAAACTGTATTCTCTCGTTCTGCATATCGAGTAAAGGAAAGTTCACACAAATCTGAAAAATGTATAAACACTTGCTGGAGATTCAACTTGTAAATGATGCTTAATAGACAATTTTACATGGAAGACTGCAAGGATACTTTACATAAAGTTGAAACTGATGATATAGACGCTTGTTTTGAGTAAGAGTACTGCGATCGCATTCAAAGTATTGTAACGAGCATCGAGATGAAAAGACCGAGCGAGACACAAACCAAATGGAAGTTAAGCCCAATAACAGTCATCTTTAATTCACAACAAATAATTTACAGCAGACTTCTAGCAGAATCAAACTCGCAAACGGCCACTAAAAATAACAGTCACTTCACTAGGCAGTGTTCTGTATCGTCGACAAACATCTCGTGTTGTGCCCCTCTTCCCAGTTACCTTCTATCATCAGCAGGGCTGTATTTATAATGCCACGGAGTATCCATCTGCCTTCTTGAGCCTTCTCAGACTTGAAAAGTACCAGGAGTTCCTGGAACGCAGAGCCCAACATACCTGTGAATACCCTGCTGTCGATCACCGGTCCAGAACCCACCCATCTCTAGAGTGACAATGCTGGCTATTAAAGTATTATGAAGTATAACAAAGTCTTGTAGAGACCACTTCCCAGGTTAAGGAAGTGAAAACACGTGAGCCAGATAAGGCATTTAAAATTTACGGTGGGAAGTTAAAAACGGGGGAAGAAGCAAGGATGGTGCAGGACAGAAGTGATTCTGAAGAATAGCGCATCATACATTACACAGTCTTCCTCACTGTTCTGGCCATGGGGAATGCCTCTACCAAACTGTGGCCGGTGCTACTTGTTCCAGTTATAGAAGAACTGTTATTACACTCTCTGACAACTTCTCTGATCCAGAACACAACGCTCACCCTTCTGTTTCTTTCTCTCTGTCTCTCAGCAACGTTTTGGTGAAAAGACACTCGATCACATTACTAGGTTCCTGCTTTCAGTTCACCACTCCCCTCCTTCTCTCTCTTCCCTCTCTGGCGGCCTCCCATCGCTTACTGGTTTGTCCCAGCTGTTCATGCTCTGCCATCTGTCCCTCACTTGTACAGTGGTGTGAAAAACTATTTGCCCCCTTCCTGATTTCTTATTCTTTTGCATGTTTGTCACACAAAATGTTTCTGATCATCAAACACATTTAACCATTAGTCAAATATAACACAAGTAAACACAAAATGCAGTTTTTAAATGATGGTTTTTATTATTTAGAGAGAAAAAAAAATCCAAATACATGGCCCTGTGTGAAAAAGTAATTGCCCCCTGAACCTAATAACTGGTTGGGCCACCCTTAGCAGCAATAACTGCAATCAAGCGTTTGCGATAACTTGCAATGAGTCTTTTACAGCGCTCTGGAGGAATTTTGGCCCACTCATCTTTGCAGAATTGTTGTAATTCAGCTTTATTTGAAGGTTTTCTAGCATGAACAGCCTTTTTAAGGTCATGCCATAGCATCTCAATTGGATTCAGGTCAGGACTTTGACTAGGCCACTCCAAAGTCTTCATTTTGTTTTTCTTCAGCCATTCAGAGGTGGATTTGCTGGTGTGTTTTGGGTCATTGTCCTGTTGCAGCACCCAAGATCACTTCAGCTTGAGTTGACGAACAGATGGCCGGACATTCTCCTTCAGGATTTTTTGATAGACAGTAGAATTCATGGTTCCATCTATCACAGCAAGCCTTCCAGGTCCTGAAGCAGCAAAACAACCCCAGACCATCACACTAGCACCACCATATTTTACTGTTGGTATGATGTTCTTTTTCTGAAATGCTGTGTTCCTTTTACGCCAGATGTAACGGGACATTTGCCTTCCAAAAAGTTCAACTTTTGTCTCATCAGTCCACAAGGTATTTTCCCAAACGTCTTGGCAATCATTGAGATGTTTCTTAGCAAAATTGAGACGAGCCCTAATGTTCTTTTTGCTTAACAGTGGTTTGCGTCTTGGAAATCTGCCATGCAGGCCGTTTTTGCCCAGTCTCTTTCTTATGGTGGAGTCGTGAACACTGACCTTAATTGAGGCAAGTGAGGCCTGCAGTTCTTTAGACGTTGTCCTGGGGTCTTTTGTGACCTCTCGGATGAGTCGTCTCTGCGCTCTTGGAGTAATTTTGGTCGGCCGGCCACTCCTGGGAAGGTTCACCACTGTTCCATGTTTTTGCCATTTGTGGATAATGGCTCTCACTGTGGTTCGCTGGAGTCCCAAAGCTTTAGAAATGGCTTTATAACCTTTACCAGACTGATAGATCTCAATTACTTCTGTTCTCATTTGTTCCTGAATTTATTTGGATCTTGGCATGATGTCTAGCTTTTGAGGTGCTTTTGGTCTACTTCTCTGTGTCAGGCAGCTCCTATTTAAGTGATTTCTTGATTGAAACAGGTGTGGCAGTAATCAGGCCTGGGGGTGGCTACGGAAATTGAACTCAGGTGTGATACACCACAGTTAGGTTATTTTTTAACAAGGGGGCAATTACTTTTTCACACAGGGCCATGTAGGTTTGGATTTTTTTTTCTCCCTAAATAATAAAAACCATCATTTAAAAACTGCATTTTGTGTTTACTTGTGTTATATTTGACTAATGGTTACATGTGTTTGATGATCAGAAGCATTTTGTGTGACAAACATGCAAAAGAATAAGAAATCAGGAAGGGGGCAAATAGTTTTTCACACCACTGTATATCCAGTTCATCCTGTCACTGTCCTACCTTGTCTCAGTGCTGCGCCGCCACACGTACCTTCATAGCTTAGTGAGGAGCTACATTATTAAAGTAAGTCGTGGGCCTACAGTGTTGGGGAATGTTACTTTTAAAGGGAACTTAGTTGCAATATTCATTACTTACAAAAAAAAGTAAATGTTACAGACTTACATATTATAAAATTTAATGTGTTACAAAAAGTGCATTACTTTTCATTGTATTTTCTTCTTTTGGATGAAAAACGGAACATTTCACTGGTCAACATTTGTCTTTGAATCCTAATTCCATAACTGTTATGAAACTGACCAGAAGTATAGCCAAATCTGATGGTTTTATAAATACATTGAGTAGTTCATGTGCAGCAAAGTAAATAACATCCATCCCCTTTTTCGTTCCTCAAACGTGAGCCCCTGAAGATTCGCAGTATGAACACTAGCTGCTGCGCCACTCAATCACACCATTTCAAAATATCTGCAAGACGTAGTTTGATTAAAACTGGACTGATATGTTATTTTTAGGTTCCTGTTATGCCACGCATACACTATTTCGATTTTTAGAAATTGTGGCCACTGTGTGCTAGATTTGTTGAGTTGTCGATCGACTGTGTGCTCAAACTGTATAAACACAGTCAGTCTGATTGACATGCCACGATGTGGGTGCTCAGACTGTATGTGTTCATAGCCATGACAGACATGCAAAAAACATGACGGCTACAGGCTTCTCAAAATTTCAACACTGTGCTCTGAAAGTGAAAAGAAAAGAAAAGAAAAAGCTGAAACTGGACAAATCGTTTCAAATGCCAAAAGCTGATTTTCACTTTCTGTTATGCTCTGGCATTCCTGCCACCTCAGCCCTCGGTCACATGGCTTTTAGTATAACAGGAAGTGTTCGTTTGAAGAGGACATCACTGGAGGTTGGGGAGGGCAGCCACTCGTAAAAAGCCATGGATCCTGGAGGCGTAGATTTTCTCTAGGAATTCTGCCACCTTCTGGTTTTGTTTTGCTCTTCTCCTTTGTTAACTGAAGGTATCTCAGTCTTTTCATTTGTTATGATCTAGGGGCCTCTCAAAACTCAAAATAAACTTCACATTAAAAACTTGGACTCAAGGCTCCAGTGAGGGCCTGAAAGCACAAAGCAAGCCTGCTGGCCTAACCTAAGAAGCAAAGTTTGTATTTCTCAGAAAAGAAAAAGAAACGTACAGACAAAAACTCTGGCAAAGCAAAAAAATCCATTAACCAGAGAATCAAAATAGAGGACTTACAAAATCACAAAGGATCACAAGGATGAGAGCCTGCCATGAAAAACAGCAAAAATGAATGGCTCAAGAGGAATATGTATGTATGTATGTATGTATGTATGTACGTATGTATGCTCTGCTTCAGCAGAAGACAGTGAAAAAATGTTAATTATATGATCAGGAGATAAAATTAGGTTAAGAAATACATGCAGGGTCATTACCAGAGAGACTAACCAATCTTTCAACAAGTTAGGAATGTTAAAGCCAGAAAAGACGCTAGAGAAATGTGAGAACTTTGTAGAGAATCACACACCAAATGTTGAACCGATCCAAACACAGATAAACTAGAAATGCATTTGACAACCTTTATATGGTCTTAGCAATGACTTCAAGCATTGCATATTCCCGTTCAGGGGCAACTGGGCAACAAACAACTCAGCGAAAAGACATCTTAGCGAAAGACAAATCTCTTTGAACCTAATTGTTACCTAACTGGTAAAGGATGTTGCCGAGTTGTATTTCACCAAGTTGTTTCTTCGCCAAGTTGTCATTCACCAACTTGTCTTTTTGCCGGGTTGTTTTTCGCCGGGTTGTCTTTCGCCGAGTTGTCTTTTCGCCGGGTTGACTGTTGCCCAGTTGCCTCCGAACCGCATATTCCCAAAAAGTTTTAGGAGAAGTTGCTTAGGCAACTGCCAATGCAAATGTTACAAAATGGCAATGCATAATGAAAGATACAAAATGGTGTCATGGGTTGACTCCATTATAATAATAATATAATATTATAGGTTTCTCGGGAAAGATAATAAAGAATACAAATACCATAATCAAATTCCTTTAATAAAAATAAAAATAGTTTAGCTCAGATACCCAAAAAACCAAAAAAAAAGCCTCCCAGAAAGAAAGAAAAACTCAATTAAATATGCCAATCATAACAATACAGGGCTCTACGCATAAAAGGAACTGGGACAATACAAAACACGTGAACAAAAGAATAGGAAAGAAACAGGAGAATAAGGGAAAATTACAAAATTCACAAAAAACAAGAAAGACTATAAAACAAATATAATTCTAACTGTGTTAATGGAACTTCATATCCGCATGACTTGGTCATTTACGAAAGATAAGTGTTTTTGTGCATGCAGATATTGTAATGTGTGACTTGAGTCTTGAATTTAGGCCTTTGATTTGTTTTTTAGGCCATGCGTAATTCAATGAACCTGCATGTGGCATGAAAAAAGTCAAAGAAAGAATATTTGTTTTGTTGTGGGCCACCAGACTTTGCTTTTGATCTGTTTTTTAGGTTTGGGACCTGGGCCTCTGAACTGAGTATAAGTCCTAGAAAAACTCTTGATCAGGGCATTTTTTTTTGTGTTTGTCCTGTTGAATGTCTCACATGAAGCAGCATCTCTCTTGATCCTACTTACCCAGCCACATCCCTCCGATTGTGGACTATCCTGCTCTATTGAGCTAGTCACATGTTGCTTTACAGAAGCTGTTATGGTCTGTGCAGTGGTCTGCGTCATTCTGAATGGTGGCTGTCCACTTCCAGTCGGTCTGACCACATCACAATAACCAGTGTCTTTGCAGCCATCCATCCATCCATCCATTTTCAAACTCGCTGAATCCGAACACAGGGTCACGGGGGTCTGATGGAGCCAATCCCAGCCAACACAGGACACAAAGCAGAAACCAATCCCGGGCAGGATGCCAACCCACTGCAGTCTTTGCAGCGAGCTCTTTTATTTTTATTTAGTTGTTTGTACAGTAAGGCTCAGGTTGCGGCTGTCATTTGTAAGTGAAATTGACTAACCAAACAATGGATGTAAGTTAGTTTTCTACGTGGAGCTATTTTGAGTTCCTCATGTGGGAAATCCACCAGTCCAATTGAAGAATTGGCTGCTTGGCTTCTCTGTTAGCTGTGCACTCAGTCAACCCCATTAAGTTGTCGACTGTCTTCTTTGTGGCCTTTTAGGTGTTGGTCATGGTTTCTGGTCGGCTTGCTGTTTGTCATGTTGTTATTCACTGCCTGCTTGCCTTGCTTGGGTGGTGGTTCTGAGCCCAGGGATCTCTGCCGGCAATTGGAAGGTCGTTGGATTGAATTCCGTAAACGCCTGAAGAAACTCTACTCCATTGGGCAATTGAGCAAGGCCCTTAACCTGCAATTGCTTCGTCCAGGGTATGACATTAATCTACATCCAGCCCTGCAAGCAGGTCCTCCAAATTACAGGGGAAACCTGGATGGTTGGTAGCAGGATTGGCACTCCAGCCACTTTGAAAAAACCTCACACTGTTCAATGTGGTGCTGAGGTGTCACCCGCCGCACTCGGGTCCCAATCCAGATGGTTCTTCGTGCGATATCAGCGCATGCTCCTCACTGCTGTTTCAGTAGTTCACTGTGCACTTTGAATTTTGACCCTCAGTTGTTCCACTATAAAATGATTTTTGTGTGTACAGGATTCCCTCTTTAGACACTTAGATTCAGTTCTGGCTATGGTAGTGAATTTAAAGCCATTCAGAAAAACATTACAGTCAGGCTGGCAAGCAGGAAGAAATTGTACAAAGGAGAACAGAGTAACAAGGTGCTTAGTTTGGTGATTCAGAGTCTTGAGCTGAAGGCCTTCTGTGTAGAGTTTGCAAATTCTTCTCTAGGCACCCCATCTTCTCTCCCACATTCCAAAATTGTGCATGTTAGGTCGATGGAGAGCTCACAACTGGCCCAGTATGAGTGAGTATGTCTATGATGCATCAGTGCGCCTTTGATGGTTGGTTCCTTCCTAGCACCCAATATGACTGGGATAGACTCCATAACCTTCAAATGGAGCAAGGAGATGAAATCTGAAGAGATGAATATGTTCTTGCCAAGCTGCATCATGAAATGAAGGCTAAACAAATGTCTTTACAGGATCTTGTGATTTCCTTTAGTAGCAACAGTTATGGCTGACTAACAGAGGTCTGAAGGGGATTATGGGATTCACACTTAGTTAAGACAACCAGTAGTTTCAGTTCTTTAGAATGAGCAGAGGATCAACATGCACTTGAAATGCCCTCCCTGCAGTGGTCTGTTCAAAACAGAACTCTTTGCTGACCCAGGAAGTGCTAAAGTGGTCTCGGCCATAAACTGTAGACGAATAATGGGATCAGCACATTTGTAAAGAACATAATGAAACCAAAGCACGTGGATTTATGTGTATGAAAGTGCAAAGTCAGCAAAGTTAGTTTGGCAAAGACCTGGAACTGCTTGATCTTTGAGAGTTCTGGCACCTGAAAGGCATTATGGTTTCCCTGGAAAATGTGCACAGGAGGGAAGCTGACATGAGCAATAGTGACAGGCTTAAATTTGAAAATGATTCCAGCCTTGAAAGTAGACAATGGAGTCTGAGAGCAGATCAGGTTAACGGCGTATGCAGAAGACTGGAAGCTAAACACAGGAAGCGAGAATCAGGGCCGCAATCCGAAAAATGAGAAACCTGGAAATGGGAGAAACAAGCTTCTGTGTGAAAAGTCCTACTTTGTTAAAGTTTTCAGGCATTCCTTTTGGTGGGTTGGTGGGTTTTCTGCACAATTTAGGGCTAATTCTGCTTGATTTGCTGATGGGATTAAAGAAGCATGGCGGAAGCGCGCTTCATTACCAGTACCTCTTGTGCTCATAAGCAGATTGTTTGCTGTGTAATGGATGTGTCTGTCCTGTGGGATCAATGGCCGAAATGGAAAAAAAATTGGATTAGATACAAAATTCCCAGGAAGCCTTGACTGGAAATATTCTCATTACAGCTGCTTGTCTTTTATTTTGAGGTATTTCTAGTAAATGGAAGTTTTTAAAGCCCATTATGACTGACACGCTTGACGGCCGCACATTTACGTTTTAGTAGCAGGTTATTATGTGGTTTAAAAAAAAAAAAACAAGTTGTTGGCCTGATAAAGGCAAGCGTGGGGAGCGATCTTGTGATAGTTAAGGAAACTTTACATCTGATGTCCTATACAGACTTAAAGTTTATTTGGAATTGAATGCTATTTAACTTTATTATTAAGTGCAGCCCAACTCGTTTGAGTCTAGAGATCAGAAAGAAGCTGGAGAGGAGTATACTGTACCTAAAAAGAGCAAATGGCTTGAAATGAACTTTTTTAAATTATGGGATGTATGTGTATGAGACCATTACAAGGTTGGTCCATGTGGAAGGACACCTCACGGTGAAACAATTAGGCCTCAGAGGTTTAAAGCAGCAAACAAAAGAATTTGCACAGCCCAACATTACTTTATTGATTTTTACCTCCAGCTGTCCTTCAAATTAATGAATCAATCATTCTTAAGTTCCTTCTTACTTAATTTTCAAAATCCTCCTTCTGTTCTAACAAAGTCACAAATGCCCAGCTTTGTCTTACAGCACCGGTGTCAAACTCCAGACCTGGAGGGCCGTAGTGGCAGCAAGTTTCAGTTCTAACCATCTTCTTTATTAATGACCAGTTTTTGCTGCTAATTAACTTCTTTATCTTTAGTTTTAATTAACTTGCTCAGGCCCCTTAGTTGTTTCTTCTTCCTTAATTAGCAGCCAAACAATGATGAGACACAAAACAAGCCACCACATGACCAGCTCACCTGTGCCCATCACACAATATCTGAAAATAAAGGAAGGTGATGGTCTCGGTAAAGTTGATCTCTCAGGTCACCAAAACATTTTGACGGTTTTCTTGGAAAAAACAGAAAAATCAACAATTTTGGAAATGTCTGCTGTAGCAGAATGAGAGCAGCAACAGGTCACTGAATTAAATAACAGGTTTAATTAACAACAAGAATAAGCTTATCATTAAGAAACTGGTCAGAGTGAAATTGGTTGGAGTTTGAAGCCCCAGTTTAGCTGGTCATCTGTTGGCTCGTTTCACATCTCACTTCTGTTTGGCTGTCATTTAATGAAGAAAGAAATCAATTCAGAGGACTGAATCCTCCAAAACAGGGCTATTTAAATTAAGGAGTGAATTAGCAGTGAAAACTGCTCGCTGATTAGGAAAAGGGTTAGAAAGAAAACCTGCAGCCACTGCGGCCCTCCAGGCCTGGAGTTTGACACCCCTGTCTTACAGAATTCGATCACTCCCATCATTTCTCCAGGTCTGGAATGCTACTGATGACAGCAAGACTTTGTCTGTAATGGTGTATTAATTTATAAAAAGCATAAGGGAGGGACAGTCTCGGAGGAGAACATAAAGTATGGATGGAAAACACAGAAAGTCCTGCTGCCCCTCGGGGCTTTCCTGTACCAGTTGTTCCCTGGCTGTCTAGTGATGTCCAAAAACAAAATACCACCAAGCTGTTTCTTTTTTTAGTTCCTATCTTTAGTTCTTCATCTCCCAACTCTATACTATACAATGCTTCACTGAGTGCCGACGCAAAGCGCTGTGAACAATTCTCACTTAAAATAAAAGCTTGGATTATACTGATTATACTAAATTCAAAACTGGTACAGATATACTGTAAATACAGATTTGTTAAAACACAGAGAACTCAGTCAGCATAAATGGAAAACAACACTCTCTGTCCATCAATTAATTGATGATCTACAGCCAGTTGAAAATATTGGAGATTAAAATTGCAAAAGAGAAAGTCAAAAACAAAGTCACAGTCCTGGGGGCCTCAGCCAACTGGCCACCTACCTCCTCCTCCTCCTGGGTTTACTATGGGGGGCATCTGTGCTGGCTGTCCAATCTGATGAGCGACTCTTTCTATCCGTTAATTCCATTGCTCCCTTATTTGAAATGACTTTTCCATGTGCAGGAGAGCAGCCTGGCAGTAGAGCAGTGGTACAAAGTATCACATCCAGATACCGAAAACAGAAAGAGAGCAGAGGAGGGTTAGTAACGGTTTATAAATATTGTATTACTTTACTTGTATTTTTGTACAAATAACTAACAAGCAGAAATGCAATATGCACACCTAACCAGCAGCTCTAGCCAGGGTATGCTAGAATAAAGTAGTGACTCTAAACTCAAGAACCTCCTGGTCAGGGGGAGCTTTTATTCCAAATAGTAGGGGAACTTTTGGGTCAAGCCCTAGAATCAAATCCATTGTCACTAGTGGCTTCCTAAAGTGACAGGCTCTCCAGATCTCTGATGCCTCCTGATATTCCTGCTCTCCAGACCTCTGATAAGCCTGAGAGACCCTGATAGTTTGTCTTCTGTGGCCTCTAATTACTTCCAGGGTCTACTTCAGACTTGCCACGCTGTCACACATTGCCGTTGCTTTCTCTTCTCTTTTCTCTTTCTCTCTTTTTTCTCTTGCTTCTCACTTTTTGTGTATGAATGTTTTTTCTATGTAAGAATTACATTTCTTTGGTTTATTTTTTGTCTACTGTAGATGAGTTTTTTTTTCTCATATCTTGTTTCTTTTTTGTTTACGTGACACCCTTTGATTCGTCGTATAATCACAACCATTGTGCTGATGACATGGATGTCATTTCTGTTTAGTTTCGCTTTCAGGTAGGCCCTAGTGTTAGGTATGTGCTTCTGGTTTCAACATTGTGATGCCCTGTCGTCTCTGTTTCCAATTTTTGATCTCACAATTTGGACCCCTACTTTGTTTCAACTATGCCTCTGTCTTGTCTCCTATTTCTGTATTCACGCTCACAATAATCCTCAGACACATTTTGTGATCCAGCATATGCCAGGCCTTTTCTGTTCAGTGCCTCTTTAGTCCTGCTCAAACCCCTGGAAATCCCTTGTCTCAGGATTTAACTGAGGCATAGCATATCTAGGTTAGCTTTAGTGTGTTAGAGGTGAGCTTCCCGTAGAGACAGCCTGTCCATGCTGGCTTCTGGGACCGCCATATGGTGCACTGCCTTGTAAAGTATGGTAAGCAGTAGTGGTGATCAGCAAAATTTGCCAAAGCATTTTTCACAGCCTGTTTGCTGAATGTGCCAGTGACCCTGTTCATTGAATGTTTCTCTATAAATTTGCTATGTGACTGGCTTAGATTACATTTTTTTTACCCAGCTCCACATGATGCTTTGTAAGGCCAGTGTGACATCATAGAGGTGATGTAACCATGTTGGATGGGGATGACACTACCTGATCTGTGGTTACCATGAACGAACGTCGACCTCACATTTATAGTGCACCCTGATCTGCTAAGTACATGCATGAATAAGTTATGGCGTATACTCAAATGTGTGATGACACTACCTGATCTGTACTCCAGTCGAATTTGGACCTTGTATGTGTTTAAAAAAAAAAAAAACCTCAGTATTTTCATTTGAGGGGGTAACTTAGCTGACAATAGACCCAGATTAAAGCCTCACAGGTCCCTGGGTGACAGAGCTCCATAACAGAGAGCTGATCATACTTTAAAGAATGCCACGCACGGACATCTGTTTTCTTAGTGCAGCACGCTATTTCCCACTACTGCTTTCAGCACAGGGAGACTCAATCATTTCATCAAACTAGTGGGTGGGTCCTGCTTTGTCATTTAGGTGCATGAACACTTTTTCCTTTCAAGTGGGCTTGGATTGGTGAACAGGCCCTTTGGCACATGCCCAGAACTTCCTGATGGGAGATCTGCCCCAGGCTGACCATAATGTGAATATTATAAAACACTCTTTTTCTACATAGATTCATTGTATGTTGTGTCTTCAGTGCTGGATTAAGCATGTTATGCTCCTCACTATGTAGCACAGATTGGGCAGTAACAGGGACAGCACCCTGAGTATATAATGCTGACCCTTGCATCACAGACTCTATGGGTGTTAGTTAGCTTGTGAGAAGCAGAGATATAAAGGGCCAGGAGTATAATTTTATCTCAGGGAAGTAGAGTGGCACAGTAATTAGTACCAATAATTGGTCCAGCATAGTTGGCAGACACTTCTGTAGCCCTCAGGGACACTTAAATGACCATTTCAACTCTCAGTCACATTGCAACCATTCAAAGCAAGTTCAGTTTCTCCTTCCCCGTTGACTTCAATACATTTCACCAAAACTCCTGAACATTTCTGTGCTTTCACTTAACTAGAAGCAATGTGAATTCAGCAAGGTTCACTCATCACTAGTAGGCAGTAAAAACTCTGGTTGACATTCAGACTGGAACAAGCTGACTTAAAAAGAGATAAGGTGAATAAATAAAACAATTTGGTTTACTAATAAGTCCGTAATCCAAAAGCGTACTCAGGTGAACAGGCAGAAGTTCATGTGCAGTGAGACAAAATATCAGGCTGACGGTATCTAAATAGCACAACATAGTATAGTAATTCAAAAAACAGGCATACACTTGCAGTGAACCCAGAAAATTTTAGAATTACAAGATTCACCAAAATAAGGATCAAGAACAAAAAAATAAAAAGAATAGGTGAATAAGCATAGTAATCAAAACACAAACACGAAAGCAGTTCAAACTAAGCCACTAGGTATACAACGCTAAAGCAATGCCACTGTCTGAGCTCCGCCTCTTTATTTCCCATGCCCCTCCCATTGTGTGACTGCTACAGCACATAATTAGTGTTGCATAGCAACAAACACAGAGAGGAGAGGCGGGCAAATAGCCAGTAAAACTAATTTGTGGTGCAGTGCAGTTACTGATGGACTTCCCTGATCCTGATACACTCATTCTTGGCTCGATGTCACCCCTTGTTTAACAGCTCCAGAGTGCCCCATCTCTCAATTTTGCCATCAATGTTGGAATTAAAAGTTGCTGGTTGGTCTTCAGTCCATGACCGCTTAAAAAAGTGTAGTGAATTATGAGGTTTGCCCATTTTTTCTGGGTTTAGACATTTTTATTGTGTGTAATCAGGTGAAAATGAATAATTTTGATTGGAAAAATAAAACACTTCTGCTTTTTGTTGTCATTAGTTATTGGTATGACAATTAGTGTTTGGTTTAAAATTGCTGCAGTGCCATTTGTTTTTCTTTACAGGCACCACCGTATTGATGCTGCCAAATAACAGGCAGCAGGAACAGAAGAGATGGGTCAGAACATTAAACATGAAATTCAATGCACTAAGGTCAAAACCAGTAAGTCAGTCTTATCATTTTATCAATGCTTAACGAAAATCGTTGTCAGAAAACACAGCCACTAGATCATTTACCTTAAATCAAAAACCTGAATACTTAGAAAGTTAGTCAGGGATTAAAAAACTTAGACTAAGTATGTGTGCTGGCTTAGACATTTTCACATCAGTGATGTCAACCAAAGCGACTGCCATAAGACTCACCTCCAGCAACTCCCAAAAGCATCACAAAAACAGGACTACAAAATGGCAGTGCTTGTAATGCAAACAAAATAGCATTGCAGCAATTTCTAAACAAATATTATTTTAAGTTAATAATCATCATAATGTTATGTGACAGTCTGAATTCTTGTGTATTTTATGTTTTATTGTTAAGATTTTAACCCTTAAATCGCCACATACTTGGAGGTTAATGCACCGATGGACGCCAAATACTTTTTAGCTGCACTTTTTAAGTAAACGTCACAATTCACAAAGAAAATGTGAAATTTTAATGGAACACATCTTACCTCCAAGTATTCAGTTCTGTTTTGGACTCTGTCTTGTGAATATCTCTGTTCAATAACTTCAGACTTTTGCAGCCGGGATATAATATACGGGTGGCTGCCCCAAACCTTTATAATGTCTGGAGAGTCATTCTTCTCACACTAGTCTAGTGCAGCGGCCGAATCCCAGGGACAGTGTTGCTGCAGTGCTGCCGGGGCCGACAGTGGTTATGAGCTGGCTGCTCAACAAATATACGGCACTGACTGATCAGCTCCATCGTGCTGGCAAATATTGCTCTGGGAAGTGACTATAGCCGGTTTCGCAGTTCAATGAATGCATGTTATATAATATACTCGGCTCCGTCGTGCTTCCAAATTGCACTGGAAAACGACTCTAGTCGGTTGTGGCATTCATCAAATGCACTTTGCCGAATATACTCGGCTCTGGCGTGCTAGCAAACTGCATTGGGAACTGACTCTAGCTGGTTCCAGCGGTGTAAGGGTTAAATCTTATTTTTCATGTCTTTATGTTATTTTTATTTGTTGTAAATTTATAATTACGTTTTGACTCTTTAAATATTCTTGGTCTTATTGCCTCTTTTTGTGAATAAATCTTTTGTTTGTAAAGATTCCTCACTTGCCTTTTCTCCACATGCTAAGAGTTTACATTTACCCTCCTCTTTGTGGGAATTTTAATATATTTTGATACATTTTGTGTTATTTTGCAAGTTCCCCATTTTTGGGCCTGCTCCGGCATAGGCCAGCAGGTGGTATTTGGATTATTTGCAGTATTTGGCTCGGCTATAATGAGGCACTTCAGGGCATACTATTGAAGATCCTGGCCTGCTTGAGTAACTTTTTTTGGAGGCCTCATCTAATTTTTCTTTGTGGCCGACTCCACATCCTGACATATACTAATAATTACTATAAGCAGATCTTCATTATCATTCCATTCACAATTAATGATTTTTCACATGACTATACACAATAAAAAATTCTAAATCCAAAGAAAGAAATGAACAAACCTTAGTATTCATGACAAAAAGATGCTGCCTATATCATCGTTGCCAAGTGCTGTTTATCTACTGTATTATCGTCTGTTATGAAGTGTATGGAGCGGACTCCTTCAAAGCCTTTTGCTTCCTATGGTGGCACTTGGAATGAGACCTCAGAGTGGGTAATTACACTAACAACACTAGCGAAAAACATCACATAAGACCCGAGGTACACTACACCGAAAATCTGAACTTCCGCCGCACACCCACAGGAGGCTGCAGAGCCAGATGGTCACTTAGACGGCCATTTTTCCTAACACACTAAGACTTCCCTTCTCTCTTTTTTGTGGCAGATGGAGTTCTGTTTTCCTCTTCTCCATTATCATCTGGTCTTTGGGTCTCTTGCCCTGTAAGCTTTTATTAATTTGTTTTACCTTCATTACTTGTTTAAAAAAGATAAAGTGAAAGACAGCAATTATTAAAAATTAAAAATGTTTAGTGTGTTTGTGTATATATCATCAACTACTGTCAACTACTGACGCTGAACTGAATTAAGCAGGCTTGACAAAGCTACTTTGTGTGGCACCAGACTAACAGGGGTTACTACTGGATGGAGCCTAATGTAGTTGAGGAGATACAATGAGAAATTTACCTTAGCATACTAGAGGACACTGTATGTGGGCTCCTGTGAGAAACTAGGGAGGATGACCTGCTTGAACCTCCCAGTAACACCAGGTGAGGGGATGGCACAAACATCGAGGATTCCTAGCGCTTTTATATGACAACGGGAACCCAAAGGTGCTCACTGGCCAGGGATTAAAGGCAAAATATGACCATTGAGTTACCGAGTCCAAAGTTGGAAAGAGAACATTTAGCAAGGCTCAACTGGTAAGAGAAACAGAGGCCAGAGTGTGGAGAAGGACCTTTGTGATGGAATGTGAAGCACTGTATGAGACAGTCAGGGAAACTGTAGGACTTGGTCTTTACTACGTTACCCTGTACCTTGTATTCTAGTTCTTGTATTTAGCCTTTCTTTGTAATAAAACCTCTCTTTTTTATTTTTATTTAGGATTCCCTTGGTTCTGATTTGGGTGTGGTGATGGCTTGTGAACACACCCTTTTGTCAACTACATACACAATTGGTGACAAATGATGATTGCAGTAAGAAGGAGTGGACAGCTTTACTTTATAAACATGAGAGAAAAGGAGGTGTTTATTGGTCCACCTTAGTATTACCTTAGTATTAGTATTAGGTAAGACCACCACAGTGGTTAATTACTATTATAGCTGGCCCAATCCAGTATTGTGCAACAGCTCCTCCAGTAAGGCAATAAAATCTGGAGAGTATGTCATGAAGTGTAATTGATTTTCCATCTCTGACATAAGTTCTGTCTGCCAATACAGCTATCCAGGAAGACTAACTGATGTCCTATAGGCCTTACAAAGAGATGGCACTGACCTGTTAATCTATGCAGGCCTACAATAAAGAGCCATATCTGCTGTTGAGTGGCCAACCTTCCTGGAACAAACAGAAGAGCAAAGCAGTTTTCATGGGCTGTGCTACTCCACAACATGACCTCAATATTTTCCCAATGAGCATGTGCCTGTGGTCATCAGCCCAAAAAGAGAAGGTGGACTTTTGCCGAAGATGACCTGATGCTAGTCCACGATTGCCTTTCTAGCTTGAGTTCTGTACTCATCAGTGACAGTGAGTAGATGATGTACACGATGAATCACAAGGAAATCAAAAGAGAGAAGTCCTCACAAGTGTCGAAGACTGATACTATGAGTTAACAATATGGTGGAAATAGGATCAGCAAGGATAGTACAGAAAATTAAAACTAGGGAATATAGCTACAGGCATACCTGATTAAAACTGAAAAAATGGAAAGGCATGAAGTGATGTGACTGTAGCCACTAATGGATCTAATGAAAGAGTAGGAGCCACAAAGCTGGAGGTAACAGACGGTGAATGCAGCGAGGCTGAGAGAGCGCCCTGCACACGCCAAGAGCCAGATATGCGGCTGCCTAACGGCGATTTCCTTGAGCTGAACAGTTGCTGCTTGTAATCCCAACTTTCTGAGTTTGCAACTCACCTGTATGTTCTCAGTGAATGGGCGCGACACCCGGAGCAGATTCCTCAGCTGTGACTCGAATACGCTCAGGGAGTGGGTGAGTATAACTGGCGGTATAACTGCAGTGGAGCTGAGATGTGCACGAAGCCCTTTACACACAGCTTTCTAAGCTGATAGTACTCCCCGTCCTCAATCTCTTTAGCTCAGCTTGATGTGAAGAGCTGCTTCTTTTTTTGGCTTTCCCAATGTTTGCATTTCAAGAGGGATGGAAGTGTGAAAGGGGAGCGACACCCTGAGTGATTCTTCAGCAGAGAAGGTTTAAAATTGCAAAAGGCCAATGACCGAGGATTGGGATGGGATGGCTGGGATGTTGGAATGAACAGCAATGGAAGAATAAAAACAAGAGAGTACATAAGGTAAGCTGACTTACATTTCCTATTAATTAATTAATTCGTTAATTAATTAATTAAACTGTATTTTAGCTCGTTCAGTTTATTGTGCTAGTGTTCTACGTGTTTGTTGGACATACAGGTAAAAATTTCACTGGGCTCTGTTCACATCACAATACAACTGCTGCTACTACTACTTTGTACTACGATATCATCCAGGAAGTCATGTCATGTTAGGAGTGATGGGTAAGAATCTTGGACCTGTTAATACTTCAAGCAGGAAGGCCATTGAAACATTAATTACAAGTAAACCAATGCTGATGTGACAAAGGCACGGACAACAAGTCCATTGTCTTAGGTAGAGCACATAACACTTAGATCTTTGAATTTGAAAGTTTAGTCAGTGGGAGGTCAAGCAAAATGACACCTTCTATTGGCCAACTAAAAAGATTATAGTATGGGGTTAGGGTTAGGGTTAGCTTTCAAGACAACTTAGTCCCCTTCTTCAGGCAAGATATGATTACAGTAAAGGGCCTGAGTTGCCTCGAAAGCTTGCATATTGTAATCTTTTTAGTTAGCCAATAAAAGGTGTCATTTTGCTCAAGTTCTTATTGCATCCATAATGGCTAACACGGTACAACACCCTAGTACTTAAGTTTAATCAGAACGACATGATGTCATTTTAGGATTTTCCCTCAAGCCAAACACTGTGTGTGACTTCTTTCATTTTTTTATAGACATTTGTATTTTTTTTTTTTTGCTTCACAGGGAAGTTGTTTTCCTCATTAATCACACTCTGTTTCCAAATGAGCCAGAAAATGAGTCAAGTTTCATGTTTCCATCCACCCGTCTATCATCAAGCCAATTAGTCGCACTGGTCAAGGTCTATCTGGACAACATCAGGTGCAACCCAGGATGAGGTTCCATTGAGGAGAATTTCAGGACCCCTATGTCTTTTTTTCTATGATTATTATGATTATTGAATTATTTAGATTTAAGTGGGATTAAGTTAGAAGTGCGTCCCTTAATTGGAGGCGCTATTTTAAACATAAACAGCCGCTTATGTGTGGTTTTTTTTTTTCTTCAGGGGATGTAAATTAGGTGGCATGCAAGTTTACTGATGTTGAAGTTGTTTTTTTGCCAGCACTGGGATACGGTGTTTAACTGTGATATTGCTTCAAAGTAATCCTTCTGAATTGAGGTCAACATTTGCCGAGTACCAGAGCATCAATTAGAAACAGCTGTGCCGGCGTAATGACAGACCCTCCAGTCGAGCGCTTTTCACAGCGACGTTAGCTGGCAGGTTCTGTGTATGTCTGGGAAAGCCTTGAAAACCTTTAACCACACAGTTTGAAAATGAAACAAGATGGGCGAGGGAAAAGGACAGGGTCCTGGGTGACAGGGCACTTTGGGCAAGAAGATGCAAAGGCACTTGTCATGAGTCAGCAACCACAAGATGCTGCTTTAAAGCACACCAGCGCTGCGAACGGACGCTCAACAAACATAATACGAAAAATGTTGCAGAGCTCATTTTGCAAGTGACAGCAGCTGTCACCTCACGTGTGGGTTACAAGTTCACAGCTCAAGGGCTGCGGCTGCTTAGATGGCCTTCAAGGCGTGAGAAACTTATAAGAATCACAGTCTGGAAACATTTTGTTCCCGTATCGATGAGTGAAATAATATTCCTTTTATGAAACCATTAAGGTAAGATATACTCTAAGACAGGGGTGTCGAACTCCAGTCCTGGAGGGCCGCAGTGGCTGCAGGTTTTCATTCTTCCCATCTTCTTAATTAGTGCTGATTACTTCTTTTAATTAACTTGACTCAGGCCCCAAGTCAGTTATTTCTTTTTCCTTAATTAGCAGCCAAACAATAATGAGACACAAAACAGGCTGGCATATGACCAGCTGACCTGTGCCCATCACACAATATCTGAAAATAAAGAAAGGTGATGGTCTCAGTAAGGCTGATTTCCGAGGTCACTAAAACCTTATGATGGCGTTCTTAGAAAAAGCAGAAAAACAACAGTTTTGGGAATGTGTGCTGTGGCAGAATGAGAGCAGCAACAAGCCATGGAATTAAAATTAAGAGTTTAATTAACAGCAAGAATTGGCTTCTCATTAAGAAAGTGATTGGAGTGAAATTGGTTGGAGTTTGAAGACCCCAATTTAGCTGGCCATCTGTCGGCTCGTTTCACATCTCATTTCTAATTGGCTGTAACTTAATGAAGAAACAAATCAATTCAGAGGACTGAATCCTTTAAACAGGGTTTATTAAAATGAAGAGAAAAGGAGTTAATTAGCAGTGAAAACTGGTCACTGATTAGGAAAAGAGTTAGAAAGAAAACCTGCGGCCCTCCAGGCCTGGAGTTTGACACCCCTACTCTAAGACAAGCACAGGTCTAAATGCTTTTAATATCCAATAAGCACAAAGGTATCAAATCTAGATGGTAGGAAGGGGGCGCTTTCTAACCATTTCACGTTTTACTTCGTATTTGCAACTGCAGTTAACCCTGAAGATCTTTAGCCAGACCCTAAAGAAGGCATGTGCCTCCTTATTGTGCCAAGAAGGGCATTTCTGAACATCCTCAAGTGTGCCAAGTGAAGCCAGTGGCCTTAGTGACCGATCTGCCACATCTGCTCGCCACTCACTAAACCGGGTGGCAGTCTATCCTTGTCTCTGCTAATGAAGCGACCACACTGAAAACATTTCCCTCGGTCTTTAAACACCCTTTTGTTGCATTGACTTACCCTAATGCCTGTGTCACATCATGCGACTTTTCCAGCGATTTTCAGTCGTAGTCGCCATTTAGGTAATCTTAGCCAGTAAGTGGCATTTGGCAGTTCGCTCCCATGAAGCTGGTCACACATAGTGACAAAGCCAGTGACTAAGACCCACTAGTGTGCAACTTGCTACAGTCTTTGATTGGAGGAGCGGGATTTGTGTGCAGGAGATCTGACAACCAATGAATGGTCACCCAAAAGTACAATTCAGAGAAGACAACGACTACGGATAGGGAACATGGGGGGCTTTGTTCCTAACAAATAGAAGAGACGCTTGTCTAGCTGATATCTTGTGTTTTACAGAATAAAACAGAATGGATAAAGGAATAAAAAAGGACTGAATAACGCGGCTGAATTCACCGTAGCCATTAACCCTTCATAAAGCACCAGCTCTGTCAGACAGCACATGGACTGTGAGCCTCGCATGTTTCCCAACACTCTCTGGGTCCCCTTCTTCATTTGTTATGTCAGCTGGTGTTCTGTTTTTCTTTTCTTTATCAACAGATCATCTTTAATTTTCTTGCCCTGCAAGCTTTTATTTTTTGGTTTTACCAAAATTACCGATTGTATAAAAACTAAGAAAGTGAAAGATGACAATTATTTAAAATGTGTACTGTGTTTGTAGTTATCATAGGGACACTGAAATGAATTATCGTATATACTCACGTATAAGTCGGGTCTAGCGGCACGGTGGCACAGTGGTAGCGCTGCTGCCTCGCAGTTAGGAGACCCGGGTTCACTTCCCAGGTCCTCTCTGCGTAGAGTTTGCATGTTCTCCCAGTGTCTGCGTGGGTTTCCTCCGGGTACTCCAGTTCCCTCCCACTGTCCAAAGACATGCAGGTTAGGTGGATTGGTGATTCTAAATTGGCCTTGGTTTGTGTGTGTCCTGCGGTGGGTTGGCACCCTGCCCTGGATTGGTTCCTGTGTTGGCTGGGATTGGCTCCCACAGACCCCCGTGACCCTGTGTTTGGATTCAACGGGTTGGAAAATGGATGGATAAGTCGGGTCTTGAAACCCAAAAAATCAATCATAAAATCAGACCCTGACTTATAAGCCCATTCAAAAATATGACACTTTATTTATTTATTTACATCTTCTTGCCTCCTCCAATCTCTCATCAGTTTCTCAGACACATCGAATTTTGCTGTAGCAGCGCAGTTACCAATTTCTTTTGCTAATTCAACGACGTTTAATTTAAAACCAGCTTCATATTTTCTTCTGATCGAACACTCCATCGTAGATAAGGGATTCTCTTACGATAAAGGTTATGAGGGTGTGAGATACAAAAAACACAAATCAGTGCAAACGTTGCTTCAGAATAGTTTGGGTATTACCATGTGGTCATGTGGGCCCGAGAGAGACAGAAGTTAGGAGCACACGCTGATACAGCGCATTGCCACACCCACATAGAAAAAAAAGGCAGTGTGCTCCATGGTTACTCTCTCAGGTGGGCGTTAGCATGTCATAATCTCTTGGACCAATAGCGTGAGTTTTCCGCATTGAACTTATACGACCGACATTATAAAATACCTGAAATTATACTGCAAAATCAAGTCCCGACTTATCCATGGGAGAACTTATTCACGTGTATATACGGTAATCAGGCTTGACATTGTTATTTTGTGTGACACCAGTTGTGACCAACAGGGTGCACTATTGCATGGAAGCAGTTAATTGAAGTAAAAGAATGGGACATTTCCAATAGCATACTGGAATTCCCCCAGGTCTGTAGTGGACACTGCAGAGTAAATGTATTATATATGTGGACTTGTCTGAGATGCTAAGGAGGACAACCAGGTTGAACCTCACCAGTAGCACCAGGTAGGAGGTTACACAGAATTGAGGCTTTTGTTTAACATCTGGATCCCAAAAATACTCACTGGCCAGGTCTTAAAACTCTTGGGACACTGAACTGAATTAATGTTATTTTGTGTAACACCATTTCTAACCAACAGAGGGTACTACTGGATGGAAGCAGGGTCATATAAGACCTTGAATTAGTTGAAGAGAAACAATGGGAATTTCCATTGGCATATTGGGGCAATACTGCGGTGGGCTGGTGCCCTTCCCAGGGTTTGTTTCCTGCCTTGCACCCTGTGTTGGTGTGATTGGCTCCAGCAGACCCCCGTGACCCTATAGTGAGGATATAGCGGGTTGGATAATGGATGGATGGATAATGGGAGAATGGATGACACTGCGGACATTGTATTATTGTATTATGTATATGGGTTCCTCTGAGATACTAGGGAGGACATCCTGCTTGAACCTCCCCAGTAACATCATGTGGGAGGGTGGCACATAAGTGGGGGATTCCTAGTGCTTTTATATGACATCTGGGACCCAAAGGCGGTCACTGGCCAGGGTTTAAAAGCACATTCTGGCCATAGCCCAGAGTTAGGAAGAGAACGTTTGGCAAGGACTCAGTTGGTAAGAGAGGCCAGAGTATGGAGAAGGAACACCATGATGGAATGTGAACTACTGTGGGTAATGTAGACCAACCAATGCATGTGATACTCTGGGAAACTCGCCTGTATAGTCAGGCCAGTGGGGCTTTGGCCTTTACTACTTTACTCCGTACTTGTATGTCAGTTGTGGTATTTAAACTTTCTTTATGATAAAACCCCTCATTTTTTAATTTGGGCCTCCCTTGGTTCTGATTTCTTTGTGAACACTCTTTTGTCCACTGCATGCACAATTGGTGACCAGTGATAATTGTACCAAGAAGGAATGGACAATTACCAACACTAAAGTAAAGCTGCTGTTTATTGGTCCACAACATGTACAGGTCCTTAGTATTAGATAAGACCACCATGGTGGTTAACAACTAGTATAGGCTAGCATTAGAAAAAAAAAGTATACAAATAGGAATCCAAAACACAAGCAGAAGGCCGACACACAAAAAAAGCAGGCAAAGCATGGGCACAGAATTTAAAAAACACTAAGTTAGAAAGAGCAAAACTCAAGAAACGAGGAAAAAGTCAACAACATAAAGTCAGCCAGTGATGAAACACCAAACTATCAAATGACCTTTACAAAAGCTACTGGCATAATGATGGATCAAAGAAGGAGAGCCCAGTTCCTCCTTATTATCCCCCTTTTTATCTCCCATCACTGGACTAAAGTCTACAGATGATGAAAGGCAGGGCAGGGCAGGTAAAAGGTGGGATGGGGTGAATTCCTGGACACATCCTGGATTGACACTTCAGTGTGAGTATTTCAGTGTACAGTAAATACAATCTGTGTCTAAAAAATGGGCAAGAAAGAGGGGCTGGGAACAACTGGGTCAGACACACAAAAAGATGAAAGCTGCCATACAAAACAGGCTGACAGTGCATTGATTCTGAGGATTTGAAGTACGTAGAATCAACTTTTGTGTGTATTTTGTAATTTAATCTCCATTTCAGATGTTACTCTTACTAGCCAAAGCACCCGGCATTGCCCTGGTATATTTGTCTAATGGGTTATTAAAACAGTAAATATTCAAGATGGGTCCAGCTGTGTTTATCACTGATCTATAATAATAAGAGGCAAAGCCCTCACTGACTGACTGACTGACTGACTGACTCATCACTAATTCTCCAACTTCCCATGTAGGTAGAAAGCTGAAATTTGGCAGGCTCATTCCTTACAGCTTACTTACAAAAGTTAAGCAGGTTTCATTTCGAAATTCTACACGTAACGGTCATAACGGTCGATAACGGTCGACAACGTCCGCCATGTTGAACTTTCTTATTTATGGCCCCATCTTCACGAAATTTGGTAGGCGGCTTCCCTGCACTAACCGAAACCAATGTACGTACTTATTTCGGTGGTATGATGCCACTGTCGGCCGCCATATTGAACTTTTCAACAGTCTTTGTTACTTATGGGCCCATCTTCAATAAATTTGGTACACGGGTTCCCAACGCTAACTGAATCCTACTTACGTACATATATACGTCCATAGCCTGCAGCTTGGTCACCATGTGAGGCAGCGTTGGGTCCCCCATTCCAACGCCTCCCACGTTGTTGGCTGCCTGCCTATATAAGGCCGTCCGTCGCTCCAGTCTCTACATTCCCTTCCTTGCTTCGCCACGGGATTCA
>JANRMT010062808.1:5525333-5582844 GCA_026402145.1 Polypterus bichir lapradei
TGTACGTACTTATTTCGGTGGTATGACGCCACTGTCAGCCGCCATATTGAACTTTCCAACATCACTAATTCTCCAACTTCCCATGTAGGTAGAAGGCTGAAATTTGGCAGGCTCATTCCTTACAGCTTACTTACAAAAGTTAAGCAGGTTTCATTTTGAAATTCTACGCGTAACGGTCATAACGGTCGACAGCATCCGTCATGTTAAACTTTCTTATTTATGGCCCCATCTTCACGAAATTTGGTAGGCGGCTTCCCTGCGCTAACCAAAACCGATGTACGTACTTATTTCAGTGGTATGACACCACTATCGGCCACCATATTGAACTTTCCAACGAAAACAATGTGTCATGGTTGAGGGAGAGAGCTATCCTTACACCAAGAAATGACATGACTACGACTATAAACCACATTTAACTTCAAGAACTACCTTCACAACCGAAAACGTATCAGTCTGTGGATTCAGTTGTAGAAGTGGAAGATGCGGTGCACTATCCGGTAGAGTTTCTCCACGCTCTGAATCCTCCAGGGACTCCTGAGCATAATCTCATTTTGAAGGTTGGGGCACCAATAATGTTACTGAGAAACTTACAGCCACGGAAACTTTGTAACAGCACGAGACTTCAGGTCACGTGTCTGTAAAAGAACCTAATTGAGGCAACTATTTTTACTGGCAGTGGCTCAGGGGAGAGAGTTTTTATTCCTCGCATCCCCGTTATACCCTCTGATCTCCCATTTCAATTCAAATGCCTCCAATTTCCAGTAAAGCCTTGCTTTGCAATGACAATTTATAAGTCTCAGGGACAGTCCCTACAAAAGGTTGGCATTGATTTGAGGCAAGATCGCTTTTCACATGGCCAACTGTACGTTGCATGCTCAAGAGTAAGCTCAGCGCACAGCTTGGTTATATTACAACTGGAGGGCCGAACTGACAACGTGGTATACAAAGAGATCCTTAACAAATAATTATTGGTTTATTTTCCCTCAGTTTAAAAAGGTTTAGTTTTCTTCTTAATAAAAATTTTAAGGCAGTACTTCGCCGCTGCGAAGCGCGGGTATTTTGCTAGTGTATAATATAAAGCAACAACCTTCTCAATGGAGTGAAGCTCAGGACATCCACAGCTAGACTCTACTGAAATATTCAAGTGTTTTTTTAAATGTTAACCATTTTGTCATTGCTGGCTGTCCCACCCGCCATCTACATCACTTCTCTTTCAATGTGTCTCCTCTCTTGGCTCGAGAATTTGTTCTTTTTGTGTACAATTGGATTTGCTGTAACTCCTTTGCTGGGTTGTAACTCTCAACACTACTTCATTGTATTATCTGGTTTATGGTGGTTTCATAAATAGATGTTTAATTCTGCAGTATTAAACTGGATGGCTAGTTGAATCATTGAATTATTGATGCACCAGGTAGGCTGGGCAAAATAATGGGATTTTGAGTTGTTCCCTTTATTGAACTCCTGTTCAGGATGAATTTTTTTGAAACTCTAGAACCTCAGTATGTTAAGTTGTGTTAACTGGAATATGCACAAACATTTTTACGCATAACCACTCAGTTGTTTTGGAATAGTGCGTGTGTTTTGTGGAGTTGACCCTCCCATTGTGACTCCGTAATAAAACTCCATGAAGCCTATATTTTTAACAAGATGCACTCTAGGTGATGAAATGAAGTCTTTAGAAGCAAAAATGGAGAAGCAGCATCAAACAAAGTTCACAAATTCAAATAGAGGGTATTACGATTTTATTTATATAGATTTCTTTAACAATATTGTAATGAACATAAATGCAAAATTTTATGTAAATACAAATATGTATGCTAAAGTGATACATTTTTGTCCCAATTACAACCACCCTTCTTAATGTTTTTGAATTATCATTTAACATGAAATAATCTACACAAAATTTTATTAAGATTGACTGCACCATTTTGGATTGATGTGCAGTTTTTGGGTTGCATCCCAAAGGCCCATATTTTTAGGTGGTCAAACAGCAAACTACATACAAAATTACATAAAATTACAACATTGCACTTTGCAATTGCAATTTGTGTGATTCACAAGCAAACAACCAGATAAGATGGGATCTGAGGGTTGAAATGAGATAAATAACATCAGGCGAAGCTGAAAAATTCAAAAGACAGGCAGAGAATGTTACAATTTAATTTATAAATTGGTGGAATCCCATTATAATGAAACTCATGGGACCATAAAAATATTTTGTTATAACAGAAATTTCGTTACATTAAATTTGGAGAAAATGTGTAAACTATTGGGTCCAGGGGTCGCCATTTCTAATGACACAATGACATAATGGCACAAGCACAGCTCTGTAGCTGCTCTGCTGCATCTGGTAAACAATAAACCAAAAGCAAAGCAATTGGTTGTCTTTTGTAGGATCAGGGTTACTGTGTAATATGTGTGTCACACAATGTTTAGATCATTTAACTTCAGGCTTTGAGATGCTCTAAATCACACTCTTCTGGGGCCCGTGCATAATGGCATGTGTATAATTCACACTAAAACATGGCGTACGGACAAAAGCGGAAATGTTCGTACGCACAAAAAAATCCAGATGCATAAATCTGTGTGTTCGCCAACTTCCACGTTCTTCCGCTACATAAATCCCGGTCAGCGTGAAAAGTAATGCACATGCACGTGCCTGCTGTCACTCCCCAAACTACTTCCAGAATTATGAGTGTCATATGAAAGCTTATTACGGTACAGAAAAAAGAAATAGGCACACAGTGGGGAAAAAAGCACGAAATGTCAACTTTAATTTCAGAATTTCCAATTAATCATGTAGTTTATTTTGTCATTAAAGTAGAACATCATAAACTTCATCTTAAAATCGTTTAATTTACAAGTTTCTCAAATCCCATCGTAACTAAAGTAGCACGTTAAATGCTTTGTTTTGTATTTGATCTTCTATATGCTCTATGTGTGTGAATCACTACGTGCTTCTTAAACGGGCTTTTTTCTTCCTCTGACAGGACCCAGAATCCATTACATTTGTGATATTACAGCTCTCTGAATAATTAAAATACTGAGATGTATACGTGATTTTAATGATGATAGGAGTTAAAGCATGTTTTTAAACATGGGAACATGGTGGCGCAGTAATTGTTTCTGCCTCACGCAAGATGCTTGCTGCGCTGTGCACAACCTTCGATGAAATAATTTATTGCAGCAGTACTGTCTCTTTCAAACGTACTAACCCCCAATTCCTTTCCTTACTTTTCTTTCTCCAAATACCCAATCGCCACACAATCAGCTCTGTAACAGACGTTAAGCCATCTGTAAGCTTAGAACGTGATTCTTCAAAACTTTTAAGGAACATTGAAATATCTTCGTAGTACATGTTTAATTATTCTATCCATCTATCCTTCCAGTGTCGCGCCAGCCCCAGCAAGAACACAGCGAGAGGCAGGAACAATCCTCCTCACTAGCACTGCGACACCGTGTCCTCACATGTTTATTTATTAACAATATAGATTATTTAAATTAAGTTAAAGTTTTATCTGTATAATATAATAAACATATTTTGCTGCATTTCATCTTAAAAATGATATCGTCGCCATATGTAAATACGTGCTTTATAAAGTGGCTCAGGTTCTGCAATATTATAACTGTATCGCAAGTTTACAGAGAGGTAATTGTACTTATAAGTACAAACAGTGAAACATGGAGCACTTGATGGACTGATTGAGTACGTTTATAGTTCTTGGGATGAAACTGTTTCTGAACCACGAGGTCTGTACAGGAAAGGCCCTGAAGCGTTTGTCGGATGAGAGCAGTTCAAATAGCAAATTATGCTGTATACCGATAATTGTCTTTCCGATCAGCTACTGTACAGCTGTGAATCATACTCAGATACAGTGATATAAATACTCCAAGTGGTGCAGTGAGAGTAATATGGAAAAAGATGATCCGCTGTGGCAACCCCTAACAGGAGCAGCTTAAAGAAGAAGAAGAAGGTACAGTGAGAGTAATAACCATTAAAGCAGCTATGGTATTTGGAATAGTTTGGTTATTCCGTGGGCCATTATATTGTTACAAGTTAATTACAATCAGATGCATTAAGCTAATAAACAATATGCGGTTAATTTCAGTGTATTTATAAAGCCGCATCAGGGATGTGGATCTAAAAAAGAAAAGGAAACCACACTGTAACAGTAGCACTGCTTTGACGCTGGGGGTCGCCAGTTTGCAAAACTGAGCGGAGAACTTGCATATGCCAGGGTTTTAGCTAGCGTGAAAATGTGTGTGGCTTTACGCCAAGTTTAGGTTTTATACATCATGATTTAAGCGTGGAAACAGGCTTACGCAACATTTTTGTGCGTATGCACTGTTTATACATGAGGCCCCTGATCTCCCTTCTCCAGACCATGTCTGCCACAGCACTGCTTCCGAGCCACTGGTGTTCTTCTAATCAGAAGATGGGAGATAAAGCAGGACAACTGCCCGTGTTGTGGCTCCTAACGGTTCCTATTTTAAATGAAGTCTTGAGACTGTACCGGCTTTCTCTATACAGTAATAAAGTACTTGTGTTTTCCTTGAAAACCTGGACTCACCTTCTTGTCTTTCATGCAGCTCTGTGACCCAGACTTGACAATACCTGTATAAATAAACAGCACTTCTTAAACTGCAAAAAAATTTTATTTAAAAACAAGGCATTAGGCGTAACTCCTTTTTTTAATAGAAATACAAAAGGAGAAAACAAGGAGTTAGATGAAGGTAAAGGTGCAGTTCTTCATTTTTCATCATTCTAGAATCAACTTTTTCCAGGATTGTTAATTTTTCTTTCAGCATAAACTGGTGCCGTTTCTCACTTTTTTTATTCATCTCCAAGAAAACTTTGAGAAGCGCTATGAAACTCGAACAGTACAATATCCACACGCACAACAAAGCTACTCATGCAGGTGGCAGGTGGGCTGCTAACTCTGAATTCGGCTATGTGTATGATGCCGTGCCTACACACTCGCCGAGCCCGTTCAAAACCAGACATTTCTCAACAGGCAGCCAGTTGAAGCGTTTCTGAGACTCAGCTTGGAAAGTGTAGACGCAGTATTAAGGAAATTGTAGGTGCAGTATTAAATATTTTTTGCATTGTTTTATTATCTCTGGTGGCCATTTTTGGTCAAAAAAATGATGCGTTACACTGAAATTTACATTTCGTAGTAATGAATTTCGTTTAACATAATGTTGTATGAATGTTTGTTCGGGCCCACAAAAAGTATTCATAATTCTGAAAATTTTGTAACTTCAGTATTCGCTATAACAGAATTTAACCTGTATACGTGCCTCAGGTATGATTACTGTCACCTCATGGACGACTTCATTCAGGCAAGGAAAATATGGTAGATACTTGAACGGTGATACACAAAATTGATTCATTGACTGAACAGTGCACTGTGGGAAAATGAAAAATCCAGTTCACAACACTGACAGAACTTTTCAGTTGCACAATCTTCACAAATGTCTTCTCAAAGATGTCTGATGGTCTACAAGCAAAGGCGATTTTGCAGAGTGTGCCAAATGTGAAATGTGCTCTTAATTCCATTCTGTGATTCATTACCATCAGGGCGCCCACTTTATGTTTCCATTGTGCTTGACCTTTTGTTGCACAGACAGTTCTCATTGCCTCGGGCTGTCGGCACAGTTTGTGGTAAAAGGCCACAGAATTATATGTTCTCCAAGGGATTCTGACTCCAAGAGCTGTAATTACAGGGGGTGTCGGTGTCAGTGGTGACCCAGGGACAGATGGCTTTCTGTTCCAATTAAACAGTGCTCAAAAAAATTTTTTTTCTGTTTTAGATATGAAGATAAATTAACTGACTGTAAGGGTGTTGGCCATCTGCTGAGATGTCTCCATAATCAAAATTGCACCATTAGGTGAGAACACCAGCCAGCATCAAATTTTGGAAAATGGACCAAAGAAAGGTGAAGCCTTCAAAATCTACTGGACAGCAGACAGCCAATAGGAAATGTGCATAGCCTGGCTGTCAGGAGGTTAGTGTGGAATGGCGTCCTTCCAACAGGTTTCACTTTTAATGATTTTTAATTAAGTTGCAAACTTTTCTGAAAACATATTTTCACTTTGCCATTATGGGTTACTGAGTGTGGATTGAAGAGCAACAATGGCAAATTTATCAGTTTTAAAATGAAATCTAGAGAACAGTAAAGTGTCCAGAAAAGACTTTGAAGACTTTCTGTATATATTGTAATAGGAGGTGGCATTAGACTGAGGTTCTGGCCGGGATGGGTGGCCATCCTTCTCCCAGACAGGACTATAAAATGAGTCAATCAGGGGAGACAGCCATTCAAGACCGCACACATCACTGATATGCTAGATGGCAGCGCTCCTGAACGGGTGTAGCCATGTATCTACCTATAGGGGATGTTGGGAACTGTAGTGCCTTGGCCATACCTGCTGGGTGCCAAGGGTGCCAACAAAGGGGGCTGTAGGAGAGAGCTATCCCAGCTTTGAGGGTCTTCCGTCTGACCCAGAAGTGCTTCCGCCATGCAATACTATGGCATCAGAAGTACACCTGGGCCCTGGTACACCATTTAAATCGTCTCTGTACTATCTCCCTCAGATGGGGCTCTGGCAAAGTAAAAGCTGAAAGTTGAAGGCCGGTCAGCAGAGCACATCACATCACTCCATACATCAGCAGGCCTGGCATCATTGAGCTCCAAATGGTTTTACTTTCTTTCCACTTCCGTTCATCCATATCATCATCTCATCAGAATTTGTGGACACACGTCCAGTAATAAAGGATCACACAGCTGGACTTCTCAATCTGTTTACTATTTAGAGGTTTCACTCTGGCTTTCCTCCAGCTGTTCCCTTGACATCTCCGCAAACACAGCTGCGCAGTTTTATGGCTGCCTTTATGTTTCTAGTCAGAAGTGACAGACGTGACCATTTTGTCGGGTAAAGCTTGTTATCATTTGCATGTGGCAGTGTAATCAAACCTCGTGATGATGGCCTGTCATGCCAGCATATTGCAGCACTGTGCCCAAACCCCCCAAAGCAGACATACCACATCTGCAAAAATTGGCTGAGACAACCCTGTAATTTTTCTTCACATTTTTGAAACCTTTCCATGGAGATGAGATTCTCTCCTTTCTGCTCGACCCTGAGCCACAGTAACAGGTGCTGCCATTTACAAATGTACCTAGAAGGCTTTTGCACAAGTGTAAAGTCCCCCATGGCAAGCAGCTTCTGTTAAAACCTAAGGTGGCCCCCGGGCTCTGGGATAGACATTTTTTTACCCAGGTTTTACCATTTTTCAGTTGTCGGGGACAGAAGCCTATCTCATCAACAGCAAGCACAGTTTAGAGATGCCAGCTAACAGGGTGTGAACGACACTGACGGGAGTGGAAAGTGAGGCAGCTAGTGCTGTGGGCCATGAGCAGTAAATGGTGTGGCAATTGGCTGTGATACCTTTGTGAGCAATTATTGTTGAATGAATGAATGAATTTAGTTAGAAAAACTCGAAGATTAATGGGTGGATCATGATGCACAAACTCATTCATGCAAACACCTTAATGCACTCCTTGGAACCCAGTTTTACGAATTTATGTAGATTGATGACCCCATGGAGGTGAATTTTAAACAGAATATAATATCAAAGAGCAGGAAGTCGGTTGGTACCCTTTGACTGATTTGAAACAGGACATCATTTTGGAAAGTGATCCCTCTATAGTGAAATGAGCAAGATTAAAAACCAGATATGATTATATAGATAGATAGATACTTTATTAATCCCAAGGGGAAATTCAAAATATAATTATATGAGCGGCATGCAGATACAGCAGCAGATAAGGCGTGTTAAAGACATACAAGGAGACAGGAAAAGGTTAGGGGCAGCACCGTGAACCCTTATAATTTGAAAAAAAGCCAAGTAAATGACTCTTGATAGAGCAAGATTCAAACAGCATGAACTGAATTGATTTGGGAATCTTCCATTTATGAGTCCTCCCGGCAGGTGGCTGAGTACCAGAAACAGTGGCGTAGCTCGAGTTGGTGCCACTCGGCGTGGGCGGGGCAGTGCTTCAATTTGCCTCCCTCCAACATATCCGAATATGTTAACCTTTTTAAATAGAAAATTAAAATACCATATAGGGACAAATTTACTTACATTTTGCATAGAATTATTCATATATAGAGAAACAGCAATAATTTTTCACATATAATTATTTATAAGCATCAACTAGACAAGAATATCGTATAGACGCACTGATAAGCTGTGTTCTAATTATTAGTTTAATGTAATTACGCTGCGAAAACCAGAACCAGTGTAGTGTACAAGTGATAGGTGGGGATGTTTTCTGCGCAGAGCAAGAACGCATTTGAAATGATAAGGAAACGAAATTATATAAATTGTAAATTAGTTTATCTTCCTAGAATTTATTATCGGTGTAATGTTTATGTTTATTTTTGTTATTGCCTCATAAGTTTCAACTGCTGTGTCTGATGCCGTCACAGAAGGACAGTCTGAAAATGATTTTGGAAGCATTTGTGGATAAAAATCAGAGAATTTTACTTTTTTCATACATGAGTGATATTTTTCCGAACCCTGCTGCTTACACACAAATTGTACTGAGCCTTTTGGCCAATAATGCCACCCCCAAAAAATGTGCCGCAACCTCTGCCCGCCCCTAGCTACGCCACCGACCGGAGGTGACGTCAGCGGTGCTATAGCCACAGAGGGAGAAAGAGAAAAGGTATTAGTACACAGTGCCGACCCCTGGAGCAGCAGGAAATGACCCTCCCCAGAGCCCTTAAGCTGTCCTCAATGCACACGCACATGGAAGACGTAAGCTAAGCTCATGAGCTTGAGCCCCTAAAATGGTGACTAGCCGCCCAACCCAGTGGATGAGAATCTCTCAATGTCTAAACTGGTTTTCTTTTTTTTGATGGTGGCAACTTGAGCTCTGGATACTCTTGAGTTGATGATAAATTATAAATGTGTTATATCGGCGGCTAACACCATTAGCTCAAAGATCTAGGCTTTGGTCATTGTCTGTGTGGAGTTTGCAGGTTCTCTAGTTGTCCTTTTATGATTTTTCAGAGAATTCTGACTTCTACGTGTCCCGAGTACTCAGATGGCTCTCTGTGGTGTAGTTAGTCAATCACTCTTACAGCCAGCTCTGATGTTTACTGACTGGATTAGAATTTGGACAACAGCTCAATAGGTGAATTCCTTTGTTGTATCACTGAGAACCAAAAAACACTTTGCATGGTGGGGGGGCTGATTGTTCATCCGAGTTCAGAGAAGGGCTAAACCCCCTGAAGTTTTGTCTGGATCACATACAATTGCTGCAATATTCCCACAATTCTTAAAGGTGTAAGCCAGCATGGTCATGGTCATGGCACTGGTCATGAGGTAGAAGCTTTGGCATGGCCTTTAATTTACTGTGACCCTCATTGTTATCCTCCAAATGCCTTTGCCTATGTGGTTACGAGTCCCCGTAATGGAGAGCAACAGTGTGTTGCATATTGAACGGAATTTCATTGTACTCTGCACACATGACAGCACTGCTGCTACTTCCGCTACTTCTTTCTTGAAGAAAACCTCAGGCAGCCTTCATTACTAACATACAACAACATCAAGGCTGAGAAATGAGCTTAGAAGAACTTAGGGAACGTCTTGGGAGGAACAGGCTGCGGAGCCCAATCTAACTTGTCCAGCTCTGTTCTCCTAAATTGGGGATCCTCTCAAAGTTTAAGAGCCCTCACACCAAACAGCAGTTTGAGGGACCAGAAAACTGCGATGGGTACAATTAGTGTAACATTAGAAGGAGCTTACGGGGCTATGAAGCCAAAGTGAACAGGCCAGCAGCTCCTTGATCCCACTTAATTTCTGGAAATGGGGCCAAGTGCAGCTTATTCATAATTTGTGAGGAGACCCCTACTATGCATTCATGGAGTATTGTGGTGTAACATAGAAAACCAGCAGCATGTGGCATTACAGTGAGCAATGAAGTGGGGGGGAAGAGGAGTCTGTGTGAGAGAGGAAAGTAAGCATCCTGCTGTCTTCTGACAAACGTGGAGACCATGCTGGATGCAGGCCTGTGGGAGCCTCTTTGTTGTATGCATTTTGCTTTCTTCCTTCAATTCCTTTCATCATCTGCACCGAGTAAGAAAATAAATAACAAAACTATTTTTGTATACGGCAGCGTGGTGTGATTTGTTTTAAGTCCTCCCAATGGCGACATTAGATTGCCTCATTCCAGTGTCGCCTTTAACTAATTTTCACTGGATCAGTGAGCGGTCAGCGTCCTCTGCAAATTTGACAAAGGCAATGATGCAGGAAAGAAAATCTGCCACATGTCAGCCTGAGAGGTGACAGCATCCACATCATATCTGAGCCGTTAAATTCGTTTCAAGTTTTCAAGAACATCTGAGTGGTCAGTTCAATTCAAGCTTCCGCCCTCTCTTGCCTTTAAACTCGTGGCATGCTTATTTCAGTGGTCATTTCTAATATTCTCTGTACTAGGGTGACCAGATGAGTTCGGCTATAAAGGAGGACAAAAACGACCAAATATATTTTCCAACTCCAATCAACTACTAACCACTGTCCGTTGCGCCATCGGGCGGAAATAGAATATAAAACAGTGTGGCCGCTACTTGATGTTACAATTATTGATAACGTGATAACGCAATGTAATGTCACGCGGTGACGCAGATGAATGGAGAATGGCCGAAGGCTGCTCATTCTCGGTATATATCATATGTAATTAGTCAAAAACGGTTTACTCTGTTCGTGATTCTGTGAAAGGAGGACATTTAAATGAATTTTTGGAATGCCTGGAGGACGGAGGAAACCATGTTAAAAAAGAGGACATGTCCTCCTTTTGGAGGACGTCTGGTCACCCTACTCTGTACTGCACAGCACACAAAGTGTCCCTTCAGTGCGGCATTTAGTGTCGCAGCTCCTGGAGACTGGGCTCAAGTGCTGTTCTGGATGCCACCTGTGCGGACTTCATATGCTCTCTGCTTCTTCATGTAACTTTTCCATGGCCTGCTCCGGTTTGCTTTCCAGACCCAAAGCCAATCAGGGTGGCTTTCCTGGGCACTCTAAGATGCTCTATAAGTCTGAGTGCAGGCATGTGCATGAATGTGCCCTCCAATGGATGAGCACCTTGTCCAGGGTTGGTGTCTTTCTTCACATTTCCTTTATTCTTTACCATTTTTACACCTGCCTTTATGTTATTTCATTTAATGATTAATGCTGTATGACCTCCAGTGAAGCCCACTTGTTTCTGATTTTATTTAACTTGTGAATAAGTCATCATTTAGCACATTTGGAATAATTTAAGACAGCCTAAATATGTACTGTTTAGTAATGAGTCCGCTGGTATCTAACTTTGATTTGGATAAAATGGATCTGCTAATTAAATGCAATTGTCCATTTTCTGTTTTTTTTCATCCAATGAGAAGCTGCAGGGTGCCGGAATATTTTACTATCACAGGATGTCAGACCTGTGCCACTCTGGCGAGCCCTGAACCCCTCACTCACTTACTCGCTCCGGAAGTGCCAGCTACCCTAACCTGCATGTCCTTGGTATGTGGCAGGATAGCTGGAATACCTGGGAAAACCATCATGAACACTTGGAAAGCATACAAGCTGCAGTCAGGCTGACCAAACCCGTAGTCCTGCAGCTCCTCTAAGCATTACACCATTGGGCCAGTAAATTAATACTTGTAACTAGAAACTATGGCCGCAAGGCACTCAACAGTGGCATACAATGCACATCAATAGAGCACAGTGCGAGGGACAGACAATCAAGTTTAGGGGGTGTAAAAAAGGGGGCCTAGTAGGGACTGTGATAATATACCTTAATATTATGTTGTGACTTCTGGTACTCTAATGTGAGTAGAAACAATAGATAAGCCCACCATGCTTAGTTAATTCTTGCATCCCTGTGCTCCATTATGATGCTTAGAAGTCTGGAAGAATGCCCAGCCTTTCAACAGAAAGTTGGAGGTTAGTATAGCAGCGAGATGTGGGGGCCGTTGTGACCAGACAATCCCATGAGTCTCTGATTCCTTTCCTTACCCTTAATATGGTCCCCCAGAAGTAGTTGCATGAAGAAATTTCAAAGTCTGCATAGCAGTTGTACTTGAAGTTGGAGGTTCTAGTAATGGCATGGACACTCATGGACGGACGATGACTGGCCAGAGAGCATGGAGAAGGAGTGGAGGAGAGGAAGAAGGGGGAGATTTGGCTGTCCGGGTGATTCCAGAAAATGCCCCCCAAACCAGCCTGCATAATTAAGGGCCTTTAGGTTTGCTGTGGTTTCCTTATCTATTTGTATCTCATCTCCATTACCTTGTACCCTCATGTTTATAATTTATTTTTATTATTAATGTGCTCTTCTTTTGATTTAATTTTTTTTTTTGATTTAGAGGTCTGCTCAGAAAGAAATCAAAAAGCATCGCCACTTCCATTCATTCTACTTCCTGAGTAAGTACTGCACCCCTCACATGCAAGTCACTTATTATGGAAGCAGTTTTCCCCCCGACTGCTGCTGCTCTATTACAAATAAATCGCAATGTTATCTTGCAAAAAATACAACAAAGCTTTGGCACACAAACAGAAGAGATGAAAGCATCCAAATATAAGTTAGTGAAAGAAAACCTTGATTACAGATTAATATCTCATTGCCGTCTACTCGTATTCCAGTTTTGGCCTCTCCATATGCTGACGAGAAGGCACATCTGTTTAAAAAAGTAGAACTTTGAAAGTCAAATGAAAAATAATTAAATAAAACAAAATGAGATTTAAAAAAGGCCTTCAGGGGGCTTGGAGTCAGATGGCAGGGTTAGGGTGAGGGATGTCACTCTGTGGGCCATATTAGAGGAGAGATATTTAATAGAAAAAAAGTGTAAATGGTGCAGATTTGGACCTGGAGATGTGAGAGGAGATAACTGAAGACAAGCAGAGTGGGGTTGTTCTCCTCGGTAAATGGAGGAGTAGATGGTGGCACTTTGAACTGGTACTGGCATACTAGACAATGAAAGGATTTCTTCAATACTTTGGGGGACTGCGCTTACGTATGGCGCGTCAGGGATTTTAACCATAACAAAGACATTTCTGGAGGTGACTAGGTGGTCACCACCACTACTTGATCTCTTTTGTCTCAATGAAGGGCTATTATAGAACAGAGGAAACACTTCAAGAGAAGGGGGAATTAAAAAATCCCTTTCAGAATTGTTTGCTGACAAACTTGATTTTGCATTTCTGAGCCCCCTGGGAGCCTACAGTAGCTAAACATTTCCTTGCTTTCTTTGCCCTTGTTCCTCACATTGTTCGTTTTCTTTTGCCATTCCCATCACTTCTCTGTCGCTCTCTTGCTCTGACTCTATAAATGCGCTTCATATAAATATCGACTGTTTAACCTCCTGGTGAGGGAGTGGAAGGGATAGAAGGGCCAGGCCGAGGGCAGAGCACAGAAAAAGGCTGCATGCGGACCACCCGTATTACCGCATGTTTGGATGGTACGAAGCGTGTCTTCCCTTGTCAGGAATTGTTTTGGGTCACCAGATTCAGCAAAAAGCAATAGATGAATGGGAAGAAGCTGGGATTTTTCATTGTTCAGTTTTGTCTATGAAAAATCAGTAGGACTTCTTTTATGTTATAATAATTAATAATACCATCCATCATTCTTAGATTGAAACACTTACTACAAATGTAGTAAAGCCCCCTATACTACACACACCTGTGTTATTTTTTTATTATTATTACCATGCTTCTTTTAATCTCACCTGTTTGTTGCCTGGTACAAATCTTGTAATCGATATTTAACCCACTTCCTATTGTCCAAATGACTTGAAATTTTGCCCACTTACTCACTTCCAATGACAATACATGAATCAATAATCAGTTTCACTAATTGATCAATTAATCCATGTTAATTAAGAAATGAAATTTTCATATGAAGAATAGTTAAAGATTTCACCAATAGATGGCGCTAGTAACAGATAGAATTATTAAAGGAAGTGTTAAAATATTGATTACAAAATTATACTAAAACAAACCCGAGACTAAAAAGTTAATATACAAAAAATACTTTTTAAAAACCACGCTTATATTAAGTTAAAAATTGTACTAAAAAGTAAAAAATAAGTCTCTCATACATCACTAGTAAAATAAAAGCGTGGGCGCTTTTCATCAATAAATAAAATCTTAGCAAAAGCTTGAAGCACATTTACACTACAACAAGCATCTATAGAATATTTAAGATAAATCTAAAAATTTAATAAATTAATATAAATGTAAACACACATATTACACTCAAAAGCTAATAACTTTTTTATAAATACAGTACACCAATGATAAATCTGTATGGAATTTGCTACACATACAATACAATACAGTTTATTTTTGTATAGCCCAAATTCACACAAGAAGTGCCGCAATGGGCTATAACAGGCCCTGCCTCTTGACAGCCCCCCAGCCTTGACTCTCTGAGAAGACAAGGAAAAACTCCCAAAAAAAACCTTGTAGGGAAAAATGGAAGAAACCTCGGGAAAGGCAGTTCAAAGAGAGACCCCTTTCCAGGTAGGTTGGGCGTGCAGTGGGTGTCAAAAGAAGGGGTTCAATACAATACAATACACAGAACAGAACAAATCCTTAATACAGCATAATAATAAAAATTTTAGAAGTACGGAGCAGAATTTAACAGTAGATGATATCACATAATAAGATTTGGATATTTTTAGAGTCCTGGAGACCTCATCCATCAAGCTGCCTCCCCATTTGGCCATTCCACGGCTGAAACGTTGCTCGGCCAGCCAATCCGATGAAAGGACCCCTTTTTCCCATGATTCCTGCGATCTTCCATCAGGGATGACTTTACCACAGGCAGGCAAACAACTTGACAGGTGGGCCGTGGCACCAATTGCCACATTTGAGTACCGAGAACAGAAACAGAATAGGTGAGGGTTAGTATTCAGTTATAACTACCATGCTACTTATGTTTTAGTGCTAATGACTAACAACAGAGATGCAGTATGTACAGTTAATCAGCAGCTCTAGTCAGGATATGCTAAACTGAAGTAGTGAGTCTTCAGCCGGGATTTAAAGGCTGAGACCGAAGGGGCATCTCTTATAGAAGCGAGAAGACCATTCCACAGTTTAGGGGCCCTGTAACTAAAAGCTCGACCTCCCACTGTTATTTTATTAATCCTTGGAATCATAAGCAGACCGGCATCTTGAGATGTTAATGTGCGCTCAGGTTTGTAAGTCATGATAAGTTCAGACAAGTAAGCCGGACCTTGGCCATTTAAAGCTTTATACATATACATATGCATAGATATTAAGATGTGTAAATCTGTGCTCACCTACATGTCTATATCACATAAGCCCACACAAACCTAGGCTACATGTGTTTGAATGTTCAGTGTTTGTTCTGCTTATCATGGTGAAGACACGCCAATCTGGTCTAATCAGGCCTTCTTTTCATTTCAGGACGTTCCCTTACCCTTCCTGGTCAGTCTAGAGATATAATCTCTCCAGCATGTTCTGGGGTTGGCCTTGGGTCTTCTCCAAGTGGGCTCCTGCGGGAGGCACCCTTGGGTGTCCTAACTAGGTGCTCAAACTACTTCAACTGTCTGTTCTCTGAAAATGGTGGTCCAACACTAAGATTCTCACCCTATTATGTAGAGTGAATTCAGCAACTCTACCTAGGTGCCTAGTTTGAGCTGCTTCTGCTTCTTTTTCTTTCAGTTATAATCCAGGACTCATCACTATAAAAGAGGATGGGGATGTAGACTGGTTGATAGGTTGAGAACTTCATCCAAGCACTCGACTCCCACTTTGGCACTTTGGTCCAGCACAAAGGGTATGTAAGTGAGCACATTGGTCAAACTCACCTTGACCAATCATGAACTCATCATCATCTGTTCTCTCACTTGTGAGCAAAACCTAAGGTACTTGAGCTCCTGCACTTGCTGTAACTGCTCGATACTTACCTGAAGAAAATCAGCCAGTCTTTTTAGGGAGAGGATCGTGACCACAGATCAAAAGGAGCCCATTCTCATCCCAAAAGCATTACGCTCAGCTGCCAAAATGTTCTGGTGTGCACTGGAGGTCACAGCCTCATGAGGCTATGAGAATAACGTCATCTACAACCAGCACAGGCGCAACTCTTAGTTTCCCCTTGACTTTATCTTGATATTCTATCTTTGACTGATTCTCATGCCTACACTGAACAAACTTGACTTAATGGCAAGTAAGCAAACATAACTCGCACTCCACAAATATTAGAACCAAATGGCAAATAACAGCTGCCTTGAACACCCATACTCCTGTAGCGCCATGATACCACAAGATACACAATGATAAGCTTTGTGCAAGTCCACAAAGCACATGTAGGCATAATTGGCATACTTGTATAACCCTTAAGATATTTTTTCAATGACAAATAGTTTTTTTTCCTGCTCCATTGCCAGAATGGAATCCACATTGCTCCTCCTGAATCTTAAGCTCAGAGAGTCAGTTCCAGTATCCTGGCATAGGCTTTCCCAGTGCGGCTGAGGACTGCAATCCCTCTGTAATTAGAACACACCCTTTTGTCTTTCTTTTTAAAAATTGATTTCGGATCACCATTGCAGTCTGTCAGTCCTCCGGTATGTTCCAGCCCTACATGCAACATTCAGAAGGTGCACTAACAGGGCTGTCTCAACAGCATCATAGAGCCCTGGGTAAAGTAGTACACTGGATCCCCTGTTTTGATAGCAAAACAGAAACATACCTAGGCATCAGAAATATCACGGGCCCCTATGCTTCTGGGTCCACTGGCCAGTGCTCATACATTAAGACGGCTCAGACGCTAGCCAAAGTGCTGTCAGAATTTCCAGTTGGAGCTTATCGTCTCCTGTTGCTCTGCCTCTGTGAAGTTTTTTAATCTCTACAGTAACCTCGTATACAGAGATTTCCCGAACTCAAATGAATACTTCTGTTATGGCCTCCTCTTGGAAGAGGGAATCCACAGTTGAACTGCCTCCAACTCTTGATGGTATCACCAGTTGAGTTCAATGTTTGCCCCTCATTGCACTTGAGAAAAGCCTGGGGGGTATCAGGCCTAATCTTCCTGAGTTGCTAAATGGTTTACAAGAGTTTCTTCATCATCTCACAATAATTTATCCCACATAAGGGCCTTTGGTTTGGCCACTGCTGCAGCCACAGCTTAAAGGTTTTGGTCAAATTCAAATCTGTCCAGAAGAAGCTCTGTTCACCTAAGCCATCTCAGTAACAAGTGGTGAACAATTGTCAGCTTAGCAAATCTCTTCCTATGTGTCCAGGACATGCAGCCACAGATCAGAAGACACAGATACACTCGCTTATTGACCTATAGCCAGGGGTATTCTGCTACCATGTACACTTATGAGCAACCATGTATTCCAAAATGGTGCTCATTATTGTCAATCAATAAGTAGCACAAAATTTTAATACCAAAATTATTGTTTTTATTCAGATTTGGAAGGATATTCTTCCCAATTATCCTTTGATTTTCTTTCATTCCCCCAGGAGTTTTGAAGTCTACCAGCTGGACTACAGGGTCAGTAGAACATACCATACTGAGCGCTAACTTTAAAAAGGTTAATTACTCTAAACAGTTTTAGGCACACGCATTCAAACAACAAAGTTTTCTCTCCTCAGCTCAAAAACACACTACAGTAATCGTGTCATTCACCATTACAAATTTGAAATAGACAGCACCTTGCCGGGGTCTTTAGAGAATCCCATTTTGGCCTGGCTTCTCTCCCGTGGAGATCTAGTGGTTCAAGAGAAAATGCTGGAGATAAAGGTGACTCAAGTTATCATTTGTCCTGTTTGAGCTGTGGCTCCTTGCCCACCATTGAAGTTACAGCCCTGTTCCTAGAGTCAGTTTCCATTAAAATGGTGCAGTTTGCAAGAATCTAGCGATGAGTAAAACAGGCAAGTTTTGATTCACATACATTTTAATGAAACTGACAATAAAATTAATTTTGCTGGAGATTTTGTAATTGAGAAATGTACAACTCACTACATTTTTGTAAGGCCCCTGGGCGCAGACATTGTGTGTGTGTCTCTTGTATCTGCTGTCTGATGTTGTTTTTGTTGCCCGTTGTTGCTCTTGTACTTGTAATCTCTTGTAATCTGAAGGAGACATAAAAGTGAGGATGGTGCTATTCTGTGTGCACTTGACGATAAGTAAGATGTTAAAGATCATTAAGCCACACAAGCCATTCTGCCATTTTAGCTGAATATTTTGTAGATCCATTGCACACATATATTACACAACATTTTTATAAATTACACCCTGCCACCCTTTTAGTCTTCTAAATCTCCTCTCACACACACATATACTATACAAATGCAGATACAACATTTTGGAACTGTTAGATGTATCGAAAACTAAATTAATTTCATACGACTGAGTGACCCATCTTTGAAAAAGCTTTTCAGATGTTTTGTGTTCATGTACAGTTCCCGTTTTTCCTTTTTCTTTTCCTTCTAGCAGAATTTTTTTTTTTTTGGGTTTGAAGTAAGCTCCAAGTCATGGCCTCATTTCTAATCCTATTAATTTCTCTCAGTAGGTGTTTCCTGTCATTTATTTTTGCTTATCCCCTTCATCAGCTGTCTTAGAGGATTTGTAAAATGTTCTCTTATTTAAAGCCTCCCAGGTGCAGCTCCACTGGTTTGGCTTTTGTCATGTGGGGTGTCGGCTGTTTTCATTTACAAAGACTGTGGAGAAAATAAAGAGAACTGTTCAATGAAGTGTGGTCACACTGCTGCCCACCTCACACTTCCTCAAATCACTGGCTTGAGAATTCCAAGAGCTTAGGCTGCCCTGCTGCTTTTTGCCCTTACTAGGATTGTTTAAACTTAGGAACGGAGGGGCAGGGAGTTTAGGACAGGCCAGGTTTAGAACTATACGTGGAAAAACAATCAATAACGCAAAAATAAAAATGCATAGTAATGTAGATTCTAACCCAACATGTAAATGCAAAAGTAAAATGAGTATCTAATTAAAAATTGCTTACCTTAATGCTAGAAGCATCAAAAATGAAACAATTGAGTTGGAGTTGTAAGTAGAGGAATATAATTATGATAGTATAGCAATAATGGAAACCTGGCTAAATAACAAAGATGGCGATGAGTATAACATAGAGGGATGCACATTTCTCAGCAAGGATAAACTGAACAGAAAAGGAGGTGGGGTTGCTGTTTATGTCAAACTGAATTTAAACACAAGTCCTCTTCAGTTGGACGATGAGCCCCATCTTAGTGAGGACATGTGGCTTCGCCTGGAAAGCATTAGGGAAAGACATCTTATTTTAGGAGTGTGTTATAGGCCGCCCAATGCAGACAGTAATTTCAACACACATCTTTTTAGTAATATTAAAAAGGCAAGTTTACAGGGAGATATTATAGTCATGGGGGACTTTAATTATCCAAATATTAACTGGGATAACCTTGCAGATGGAGGAGTACAAGAGCAGGGGTTTTTAGAAGTAATCAGTGACTGTTTTTTAACACAGCATATTAAAGCACCAACATGGGGTGAAGCCTGTCTGGATTTAGTATTCTGTAATAATCAGGATAGAATTAAAGGTGTAGAGGTGATTGAACCACTAGGTCAAGTGACTATAATATAATACCATTCTCAGTGTTTTGTAAAAGTGCAGATGCAGAGGCTAAAACTGTTAAGTTTAACTTTGGTAGGGCACATTTTGAGCAGATGTTGCAAAGTCTAAGGAGGACAAACTGGGATAGGTTTTCAAATGTGGAGACAGTCGAGGAGCAGTGAAACAGGTTTAAAAATGCTTTATATGTAATGCAGGACAGGTACATGTCTAAATTTGGAATTAATAGGAAATTAAATTTAATAAAGAGTTTAAAAAAGAAGCTGCAAAGGAAAAAACAGCTGTATAAGGCATACAAGACTAATAACTCCAAAGTGAATCGTAGAGCATATGAGAACATAAGGGCAACCATTAAGAAGGATATCAGGGAGGTTAAAAGACAGTTGGAGAGGAATAAAGCAGATAAGGCGAAAGAAGACCCTAAGAGAAATATAAAAAAATACAGACAGTGAAATAGGGGACAAGTGAGGAAGTGGACAACCTGCCAGTGGTAAACGGGACTACTAAGGAGGTACTGAAGGATTTGGAATTTATAGAGGAAGAAGTGCTGCTCAGATTAAATAAACTGAAATCAAACAAATCACCACAATGAGATAATATTTACTTTTCAGTCCTTAAAGAGGCTAGTGAGTACAGATATAAACCCTTGACACATTTTAAGTAAGTCACTGCGCACTGGAGAGATTTAGAAGGAATTGAAAATGGCAAATATTATATAAAAAGGGTGACCAGGCAGATCCAAACAACTTTAGGCCATTAAGCTTAACATGCATCACAGGAAAATTAATGGAAAGAATTATTAAGGATAAGATTGAGCAAAACATGGCAAGAATTCAGAAGAGGGAGGTCGTGTTTTACTGGAATTATATGAGAAAAAATATGACAAGAGTAGTGCATATGATATTATTTATCTTGACTTTCAGAACGCGTTTGATAAGGTGCCAAATGATAGACTGGGCATCAAAATAAATGAAGTGGGAGTTCAGGGTGATGTTTGTAGATGGGTACAAAATTAGCTCAGATACAGGAAGCAGAGGGTGATGGTGCGAGGAACCTCATCAGAAGTGGCTGATGTTGAGAGTGATGCTCGATAATTGTCAATGCTAGGGCCTCTGCCATTTTTAATATATATATATATATATATATATATATATATATATATATATGTAAATGATTTAGATAGGAATATAAGTAACAAGCTGGTTAAGTTTGCAGATGAGAGCAAGATAGGTGGATTGGCAGATAATCTGGAATCTGTTAAATCATCAGGCTTGGGCAGATTTGTGGCAGATGAAATTTAATGTCAGTAAATGTAAAGTATTACACATAGGAAGTAAAAATGTTAGGTGTGAATATACAATGCAAAGTCTGAAAATCGAGAGTACACCTAATGAGAAGGATTTAGGAGTCATAGTGGACTCTACGCTATCAACTTCCCGACAGTGTTTATTAGTATTATGCTAATTTACATGCTCAGCACTCCACTGAGAACATTCTTAATGCAAATGAAGGATGCAGCAGAATTGATAGACACGCCTCCCAAATAGCACCAGTAACCAATAGGATGGATGGGTGACTGAAGGCGGGGAGTTCTGGGCAGAAAAGCAAAGACGTGATCACATAGTCACGTCTCTGAAAAGGGAATGTTTAGCGGAGCTTAAGGAAGACGTAAAGCTCAGCTGTTAACAAGCACTGTTTTTTTTTGCTGTTGACTCCCAGCACTTTCTGTGTATCACCTATCATTTTGGTTGTCCGTTTCTCTCAATCTCCCAGTTGGGGCTCTGAAAACAACAAGGGGTGGGGGGGGCAATCTATCCCCTAGCTCTTCAAACTTCAAGGAAACCTGCCTAAACCCTCCCCCCTTCCCATTCACAGGATTAATTTTAGCAGTCTTAGATAGTGGAGCTTGAACTTCTAATGGGAATACCAAAGTAATTGTGTCATGAAACTCGAAGCTACTGCGTTGGGCTCCTCACTCATCATGTAAATACATTAGTGTAACACATCGAGTACCGGCACTTGGGTATATCCACTTTAAGCACTGCTTTTCATATACATTCACATGTGCACCCCATACAGTTCATGAAAAAAAATGAAAAGAAATACTATACTTGAGTGAATGACATTTACAAATGAAAATAGTAAGCATCTAATAATGATAATAATATACACTCAAATCTTACATTATTCCTACTGAATATCAATTTCAATTAAAAAGAAACCGTTTCCTGTAAAATTGAGTTTTGCTATGACCATCAACACAATCCAGATCACTACGAAAAGCAGGAATGTTTTACTCCCCGGCAATTGTGTATGTTGAAGTGCAAGCAGCTCCAGTGACTGAATATTATTACTTACTAGGAGGCTCCGCCCACTGCTCGCTTCGCTCGCCAAACCTGGGGTGGGGGGCACTGGGCCCCCATCTATCCCACAGCTGGGCCGCTCCGTTAGAGAAAGAGATTGTATTTAAAGATATGGTACAAGACCCCCTGGCGTCTTTGGCGCCCAACCTCCAGTTGTGGCCTAGTAGGCCGCCCCACAACTTTCTTGATATTTTAGTTTATAATTTAAAAACGGAATAAGAATCTGAAAATCTAACAACATCACATTAAAGTTCGATAAATTCTGACATGAATGATACCAACTGCGGTGGGCTGGCGCCCTGCCCGGGGTTTGTTACCTGCCTTGCACCCTGTGTTGGCTGGAATTGGCTTCAGCAGACCCCCGTGACCCTGTAGTTAGGATATAGTGGGTTGGATAATGGATGAATAAATGGAATGATACCAAACATATATATGTAGGTTTTAAAATAAGCCCGATTTAAAGCATGGCAAAAAATGTGACATAAAAACGTCACATAAAATCGTTGCACTTTTACGCTTAGGATTTTATATATATACTAGCAGATTACCCAGTGGCTTCGATCACCGAGTGGAAGGGAAAAATTTGTGGCTGTCATGAGGCAATGGCATTAATGACCCAATTCTATGATAGATTTGCCCCCGTATTTTAAATGTCGGCATAAAGCCAGACTCCTCGGTAGCAGCTGTGGTGCCAAACAATGTCATCTGAAAACACGAATTGTATTTCCTAATGTTCTGTAGAAAATTAATTGAATGTGGATTTGTGCCAGAAATAAGAGACAACAACGGTTCAGCTGGATGGCTTAAAGGTGTTAATTTCACCTTGCCGTCTGAACAACACATCCCACGTGATTCAAACGTAACCCTCTGTGCTTGGCAATACTCACACATGATGTCCATTTCTCCTTTTGTAACTTTTGGATGTAGGCAATAATCTTTTTCAATGTTATAACTGAATCCCTCCATATACAGACCCTGACGCTTGTGTGACGTGGTAGCCTGTGAATACTGCATCTGTCGAATTCGATTCTGTTCAGCACGTTATTCGGGTGTTTGTGAGGCCGTCAATTGTGATTGTCGTATACGTTGATCATGGAGCCTGTGAGCCTTCTCTCTCAATCTGCTTCTGTCTCACTTTGTCTGTGTAGCCTGACTCCTGCGATCATACGTAAGCACGTTGTTCGGGTGTTTGTGAGGCCGTCAATTGTGATTGCCGTATATGTTGATCAGCAAGCCTTCTCTCTCAATCTGCTTCTGTCTCACTTTCTCTGTGTAACCTGACTGTTGTGGTCATACGTAATTTCCATTTCAACCGCGAGTGCGAGAGGGCATTATAATATGTTCTGTGGTCATATGTAATTTCCATTTCAAACACGAAAATAATTTTATATATATAGATATATAGAGTAGATTATTTGACTGACACCCTTATCCAAATTAACTTACAATTTTTGAGATTGAATACATTGCTTTTGTTTTTCCAAAGGGAGCGATGGCAGCTGAAATGACTTGCTTGTGGTCAGTAGCAGGATCTGAACCCACAGCCTCGGGGCTTGAAGTTCGAGAACCAAAACTTTAACTACTACACCACCCTGCCAGCCAATACTGTTAGCCTTTGGTTACTGAAAAATAAAAAAAACTATAAATATTGTATAAAGAAAAGCAAAAGCACGTAGTTAGTTGTGTAGTACTTCTGGTACACCTGATTAACCCACGGCCCTATAACTGAAACCCATTGCATATAACATAGCAAGCATTTAATATAAGGAATAACAGCAAAAACAGGCCAACAAATAAAGGACTTAAAGGCAAGAAGTGGCCAGTGATGAAGTCGGCTGTAATGAAATTAAGAAATGTCTCCACTACGTGTTCTGACTTTATCATTTACTGTATGTGTGTACAGAATTCCTCCACATACGCATATTGTATCATAATGCACAATTTATCTTATCAAAATGTTCTCATTGCAGCTGTACCCACTGTTACTTGTGAAAACATACTAAAGAATGCACATGTCAGGGGGCCACTAGGGGGCAGTAGAACTGGCCAGGAGTTGTGGACAATTTAGAATTCCAGATGCTCCGTGCTGCACGGTTATTTCTTCCTAACCTCTTTGTTCTTCTCATTCAATCTTCCCAAGAAGGTCACTTGAAGACATTTTTTCTCATTGAACCCCCAGACAAACTGAAGATGAGTATTGATAAACATTCCAACAGATGGCATATCACAAACATTTGTAGTAATGCACATTTAGTAATTCTATTACTAGATGCATTACAAAATACATTCCCATAGATGGTGCTCTGCAGATGTTAACACTGAGGTCCATGCTGACCCGTGTGGTAGCACGGCTAGTTTATGTGTATACATATGTGCGAGTGCAGGTTCATACATGACAGCGAGACAGACTATCGCCTCATGCGTGACAGTTTCCTGCCTTGTGCTCAGGCTCTGCTTTCCTGGACCTCTGAATATGATAAGGTGGGTGTGAGTGTGTCACGTTATTTTATATACAGTATATGCACAAACTGCAGTGGCCTGGTGCCCGGCCCGGGGTTTGTTTCCTGCTTTGCGCCCTGTGTTGGCTGGGATTGGCTCCAGCACACCCCCGTGACCCTGTAGTTAGGTTATAGCGGGTTGGATAATGGATGGATGGGTATATGCACAAATCAAAGTAATAAACAGACCTTTTTAAAACACACTTTATTTCAAACTTGCAGGAACGAGTTCAGAGTCTTTAAGCAGAGCTCAAGAGCCCACAAGAAAACTGAGCGAAGCTTCAGCAACAAGCTGGCTCCATTTCTGTCTTGTCAGATTCAATTAAATTCAAAGGGGTCTTTCATCAGAGCTGCTCTCCTGCAGAGGGGTGGAGATGATATCTTTCATGCAGATCTTAAAAGACAGAAGCACCCCAGCTGAGGAAAACCAAGCACTTACCAAAACTTTTATTGCTGTGAGTTATGAGACTTCTGGGTTAAGACAGTTGATCCCTTGTGCTTGTGATCTAAGTCTGTAAGAAGGGGTGTTTCTTCACCACCAAAGTATCCCTCGCTTCCTTATGGTCAGCGTACACAGTTTCAGGGCTCCAGTGTCACTTTTTATCTGGATTACAGCCCACGTCCTTTCTGAAGCCATGAATTAGGTGAATATGGGTGTGTGCCCTGTGATTGACTGGTGCTCCTCACCCCTGATGCTCCACTGGTAGGCTGTGGCTCCCCACAACCTGGCATTGGACTAACAACATGAGAGGGGCAGGGGGCACTGCCAATGCATGACCTGAGCATCTATGCCTGATCCAAACAGAAATAAGGAAACTTGGGAAACAGGCAAACAGCATGAGGTGTTTTCCTTCTTTCAATTCTTCCTTTGCATGTTAGGAGAATAAATGTCAAATTTTTGGAATATAACAAAATTTCCATATTTGACATTATCTATTGAATTCACATCTATCAATTGTCTCCTTTGTTAAGTTTAAATTAATTTTGTGTGAGCGATTCAATGAGATTCTTGCAGGTGAAACATTCACGAGAGGCTACTGCGTAGCCATTTGACCCATGAAACTGAAATATTATCCTTGAATTTAGAGTTGTGGTACCAGCCTGATCACCCTGTACAATTGTTTCTTAAAAATAAACAAAATACACGCAGTTACTGCAGACTGGTCTTTTCAGATGCCGGTTCGGAGCAGAACAGACACAACATGGCGGTGTTTCTGGTTCTGGGTCCTGCTGGCAGGAAGAGGCGGGTCCAGGGGCATTGATGCCAGAGGTGTCACAGCTGTCAATCATCCAGTTTTAGTGCTGGTGGTCCTGAATGGTGAAGGATAAAAAGTGCCTGTGCAGGATAGCTGAGGCCTTTAATAATCATGTGTGCTTCTCTAAGGCAGATTGTGCTGTATGTCCTGGACAGAAGACATCTGTGTGTCACCCTCCATGGCACTTTGGCGATTAGGTGCGATACCATGATATGATGCAGCCTCTGAGGATGAACTCCACGGTGTATATACAGAAGGTGGTATGCATGGATGGAGACAGCTGGTCTTTTCTGAAACGACTGATGACGTAATGGCATTGTTGAGATGTGATGTGCCCGCTTCATTAACCAGTGATGGTGACTCCAAGATATTTAAAGCTTCTGACCCTCACCAGAGCATCGCTGCCAATGCCGACAGGAGTGTGATTTGTCTAATGAAGTCAATGAAAAACTCCTTAGTTCTACTGACAATGAGCGTGAGATTGTTGTCCTGGCGCCACTGAATGAGCAGATAGACCTCATCTCTGTAAGCCGTCTTGTTATTGATCAGGTCTATGATGGTGGAGTCAACAGTAAATTTAATGATGGAGTTGGAGCTGTGACTGGCCATGTAGCCATAGGTGAACAAGGAATACAGTAGGGGGCTCAGCCCACTACCCTTGTGTCGAGGGTCAGTGTGCAGGGTGTGATGCTGCCAATGCACACATGTTGAGGCCTGTTGGTTAGGAAGTCCAAAATCCACTGAGTCCTAAATTGGGGTGTCTAGTGGTCAGCTTTGATGATACCACAGTGTTAAATGCTGGGTTGTGATCTATAAACAGGACAGTGGTGTAACAATTTTTATTATTCATGTATTCCAGGATGGTAGAAGTGGACTGGTCTGGACTGGAGATGGTCAGGACTACCAGGAATATTCTGTTTAATGTGTCCCAGCATTGGTCTCTCAAAGCACTCCATCGCAATGGGAGTGAATGCCACCACTCCGTAGTCAATCAGACAATGCACTTTTGTTCATTTGGCACAGTTTTTGAAGCAGGCAGGACCTTAAATCCTCTTAATGAGACATCCAGTTTTTCATTAAAAACACCAGCTTATTGGTCGCTGCCGTTTTTAAAACTACTCCTTCAAGGCCAGCGGCTTTACAAACACTGACTTGATTTAAAATCCTCCTTATGTCATCCGGACAAACAGAAATGGTGGAAGGGTGTGGTGATGAAGGCTCTTGCACAGGAAGGCCTTTGTTGTTAGAATCAATATGGACACAGAACGCTTTATGCTCATCCAGGAGGATAAGAGTGGATGTGGTTGGATTGGATTTTCTTTTTTAATCCGTATAATATCTCGATGCCCTGCCATGTGCCCCTCTCTTTTGCAGCAGCTGTGTCAGGTAGCGTCATGTCAGTGTCTCCTCTGCCAAAGCACTTCTGCTTTTAATAAATCTGTAGAAGTCCCACTCTTTAGACAACCCAATGAACAGACAGGAAAACTACAAACTTTTTCTCATCGTCGGACTAAACCTGCTCAGAGTGAGACTATAGCCTACCAGAACTTTCCTGTTACAGTCCAAAGTAATCTATTGCTAGATGGCAGCACCCCGGTTCCTACCTTGGATCTGATGATGGAATAGGCTCCTCAAGACACTGAGCTAGAATTAGCAGCTTCTGCAAATGGCGAGCTGGATGGCTTCATTGTTTCTGCAGCATACATAGCTGTTCATGGCACTCCAGGGGTGGCTCACAGTGACAATTTCCATGCAAGTTTAAAGTGCCGTTCCCAATTGTGGATTGGCTGGTTGTCAAACTCTGGAGCCAATGGGAGAATCTGGCTCAGGTGTTGAGGAGAGGCACCTTTGGTGAAGAAGGCACAGAGGACACTGAGTGGTGAGTGAGGGAACACATGATGAAGAGAAGGAGAGGAGTTGTCACAGCAGCACAGAGTAAGAAGTCAGGGGATTGTCTGCTTGACGTTGGAAGTGCTGGGCCTTTGCTTGCTCATACATAGTGTTGTATTTTCCCTTTTGTCCACACTGGTTTAATAATAACTTTTACCTCCTGTGTGGAACGACTCTGTGCCGCTGTACATCTGGTTTGAATTTCGTATCACCAGTGTATTTAAATCTCAGCTCTGGAACTGATCCAGCTGGGTGAGGAGCAGGCCTGGTGCCTCAAGGAACACACATGTCAGATGCAGGGCCTGAGCTGCATGCAGTTTCTGAGGTGTGAGGTCATGGCGACCACTCCCGAACGGCTGTCTCTTCCTTCATCTTGCCAAGATGCTAAGAAGCATGATCACAACATTTACAAGTGGCATTGGCACGCATTCTTTAATGTACACACCCTTTGAAGCAAATGTCTGCCGCCCCAGGATTTCTGAGATATCCCTGGTGATGTTCATGCAAGCGAAGGAGGGGGCTTCATTTCTCAGCTGTGTTTCTCAAGCAGGTTTTAGATAAATCATTCCTTCATTTTTTGTTCTTTTTTTTACCTGTTAATTTCAACACAGCCTCATGGAGGCAGAACTTTTCTAGGCAGCAATGAACAGACACCCAATATATTCATAATGGGGCAATTATCCTACCAAGCAGATGTGTGAGTAATACCCACGTGGGTACAGAGAGAACATGAAAACTCCAAACAGATAGTGAACCAAGGACTGAGGAGCCAGGCCTAGAAAATACAGTAATGGACTGAAGCTGGCAAAAGGATGGCGTGCAATAACACAGTGGTGTCAGTGCTTAAAATAACATCTAACTTAGGAGACAGACCCTTCTAAACTCTGTAATGACCTCCCTTCTATAAGTACGGTGTCAACATTAGGCTCAAGAGTCGCTGTTTTATATAGCACCTCTTTGTTTGCACTGCTCATGTTGCTGTTTCATAGCTATGGCAGTCCTCAATAACGCTTCCCTTTCTCCAGCTCTGTTTCCAGCATGTGGTGGTGGTTCCTGGTATTGCGGCAGGACCGGAGAGTGGATTAGAAGTGCTGGAAGATGTTTTAAGGAGGGCTGCTGTCTACATAAAGCTCCTAGAGAAGTAACGCATGAAATGAGCTGTAGGAGAAGGGGTGAGTCAAATATGGCTCTCTTCAATGTTTAGTGGACACTGATAACAGAAGAATGAGTCGGTCAGCTGGGTGGGACAAACCCCCCAGGGTTGATGATATAGACGCACCATTAAGAGGTTGGGGTCTCTGGAGGCAGCGTGGGCAACCTAGAGGTGAAACTTCATACTGAGTATGAGCAAGCCTTCTATAATCCTACAGTGTGATGACAATTCCTGTATGACTCGCCATTTTATTGGTTCCGTTTTCAGCATCACTGGGCAATGGCAAACACACAGACACCCATATTCGTTCTTAGATGGGAATTTTATAACCCAGAATTAAACATAGTTAGGGAAAATGAAGCACCCAGAGAAGTGCCGTTAAGGGTGCGTTCCATATATTCACATATGTAGATTTGTGCATGTGTGTGTATACAATATACAGTACATATGGAAAGACCCCCGCCTTGAGATTTCTAAGGGTATCTGGTCTCCTGTTAAACCTGAAAGATGTGTGTATAGGTAGTGTAATGGTCTTTTAGGTGAAAAAACAAGCTACATGTCAAAACTAATAGTGGCTATACACCCCCTTTGAACCCTTGTCCATCCAAGGGTGTCCACCCTTGTAACCAAACTCCTGCTCTCTGGCCCCAGGAAATGCCAATGGCTAAGGTGGTGCCAGACCACTAGAAATAAGGCAGGAAATAGGCTGGAATCCCCCATCAGCCTGCCCAGAAAATGTGTACACAGAAGCATCAAAAGCTCCCACTATAATGGCTGGTTTTGGCCTACACTGGGTCAAAATGCACTTTAACATTAAAAGTTAAAAAATATGTTTTAAGATCTCAATAAATCAAAGTTTCTCAAGAGAAAGGTGAAAAAAAGACTTTGGCTTAAGCATGGAAGAGTAAATAGGATTCTTTATAAATAAAACTCTTTCTTTAAAAAGAATTCAAAAGCCCAACAGGCAATTTGAAAACAAGTCCAAAAATACAACTTTTAATCATAATCCTGAAATCAGTAGCAAAATAGTTGCAAATCCATCAAAAATACAAAGAAGAAAGCAATAGTCACAAAGGTGACCAACCTCCACCAGAGCGCATTGAAAATGAACTGCAAAGGGACTTCACTTCCAAGCCTGCTTTTATAAGGCTGTGGGCGGTCCCTTAGCAGTGATGAACAGGTTGGCCCCGCCTCTTGGGGTATCCCCCCACAAAATACAAGAAACACAAAACATCACATAGAAGTGGAAAAAGATGAAAAGAAAGAAGAAAACCAATATAAGAGAACCACAAAATGCACATAGATACTATATAATGAAAAAATCAGATTAGCAGAAAATACAAAATTAGACAAATAAACAGAGCAATATTATAAGAAATTACAGAAAACAATGAACAATAAAGAAGAATGAACAGAAAAAAGAAATTTAAGCATAAGTCAAGGGAAAAGCCTTGGCTGAACCCTGACAGACAATGACTCCAGCTGGCCTCAGGAGGTGCCTTCGCTCATTGAAACTTTTGGCCCATTCAGCTCCTTCATGACGCTTGCAAAGCTTGTTGTCTTACTCATTCTTTTCACTCGTTCTCCAGTCCTATCTTTCCTCACCATTCTGCACAGTTGCTTTTTATTGCATTCCCACTTCACTCTACCCCTATTTAGTACACTCAGACCTTACCTGTGTAGTTTCCACTTAGGTCCCGATTGGATCATTTAATTCCATCCTTAGACTTTATCTGTGAACTTTTTTTTTACTGTATACCAGGAGGTGTATGAAAAAGTAGCCTGTAAGTCATTGAGTACAAGCTAATGTGGCCATCAATCATGATAATCACCTCATCAACTTACTGTATGAGGACTTCTGTCCATGCAATCAGATAAATCAAAGACAACCACTGAGGTGCAGATGGAAGGGGTTTCTGGTTTTGGTGCATTGCTCACTAAACTAGTAGTACACCAGCTTTTCACCAACTGCGTTTCAAATGCATACTTGCATTGACCTATTGTTCCACAAATCCTTTACGTGTCATCTTGAAAGAGCCTGTACAAGTATACAGCTCCACAATTGACATGAGCATCGCATGGCTTCTCTCTTACGCAGATAAGAGATTTAACAAAACAAAAGAAAACATGCACAGGGACTTCCTGCCAGCTTCATCTAACAATGTGTGCTGCTGCTAAAACTATACTAGAGTGAAGCTCCTAAGCGTATATGGGGCCACAATCATTTGTGCCACATTCGTACATGTACAGTATATGAGGTACAGAGGTTGTTCACTCAAGGTGGACCTAATGAAGAGTCTACCAGGGTATTGTATCACCAGATGTCATTGGGTGGCGCTCCAGCCTGGTATTCTTGTTCCTGATGAAGACCAGAGGTAATTGAAAAGGGGTCAGAAGCAACCCAAGAAGTGATAATGGGCTGAGATTTAAAAGGCTCTTCCAAGGATTTGGCCTTTGAGTATGGGATTGGGAGGAAGGTTTGAGCCACATCAAGAAATGTACAGAAGGTATCGTAAATGAGAGTAATGATGAAGTTATAGGTGAGCTGGGTGCGTGCAGTAGACGCCTCAAGTGCTAAGTAGGGACCTACTATATTTAGCTAGGTCTAGTAGAGCAGCCAGGCTTTGATTGTTGCTGTTTTACTGTGTTACTTTTAGTCTTTTTGGTGTTCTCTCCCTTCTTTTTAATTTGCTAATAAAACACCTCTTCTTGTAGTTCTTGACCTACCTGGCTCATACCCATACTCAATATATCACATTGTATACTCAAACCTGTTTAATTTAATTTTGCAGTCATGGGAAGCCAGCACTGGGCTTAAAGCTAAAAGATGCCAGTCTGTTGCAGGGGTCCACTTAACATACACAATCACATTATATATATATATATATATATATATATGGTGAAAGATAGCCCGGACACAGGCAGACACTGAGGCTCATGATGTCCTAAATACACGCACTGTTTATTTTGTGACACAGCAACACACAATAGTGTGCACAAACCACAATGTACTTATTGCTTCAGCCGCCTCCACTCCTCTCTCGCAAGCTCCATCCTCTTCCACCCGACACCTTGCCCTGGATGTGCTCCAGGTGTTCTGTGATGGTCTTCCAGAATCACTTCCTGGTGTGGCGGAAATGCTGCCCTTGCACCCAGAAGCACTCCGGGTGTACATAGTTCCTGGTTCAGCAGCACTTCCTGCTGTGGCAGAAGTGCTGTCCTCCAGGGTTCAGGAAGCATCCTGGCACCCACTGGTGGTGGCCACGGACCCCCACATGGTTGAGCTTTCTAGCTCCATATCCTTGGCGCTACCCCCTTGCACCCAGGGGAGATATACCCACTCTCTCGGTCCTTCCCTGCTCCAGGCATCCTGGTGGGCAGGTTCCCTGGTCGTCTGCCACTATATATATATAATACATACACACACACCGCATTCACGCGTGTACCACACGCACATTTTTTCACGAAAATTATCATTAGAAAATCAGGTGCGCGTCATACACGAGGAAATGTAATTCTGTAATGTTTACTTCTTCTGCTTGGGCTTGCTCGCTTTCTCTCTCTCTCGCTCGCTTGCGCACTCGCACTCTCTCTCTCGCTCTCTTGCTCGTGCACTCGCGTTCTCTCTCTCTCTTTAGCTTACTCGCTCACTCGCGCTCGCTTGCTTGCGCACTCGCGCTCTCTCTCTCTCTCGCTTGCTCGCTCACTCGCGCTCTCTCTCTCACTCGACAGCGCTCTCTCTCTCTCTAAACACTTCCTATACAATCACAACGCACGTCGTACACGGGGCAAAACGTTTTTCGCGATTTTCTTTGTAAAAATTAGGGTGCGCATCTTACACGAGGGCACGTGGTACACAAGTAAATACGGTATATATATGTATAGCACTAACTGGGTGGTGACCTCTGAAAACTAAAGGCCATTTCAAATTGCACTCTAAATTTACAGCATAAACCCCCTCAAACCCCCAAAAAGGTTGACTAGCACTGTAGTAGTTGGGAGTTGCCTGACAGTTTGTTGGCAGAGGATAATGTGAGTGAGCAGATATCAGCCATACAAGGTAAGTGGAAGAAAATGACTTGGGGTCAGACTGCACCCACCAGACGTGGGCACGTCTTCCTTTACACACCCTAGCAATTCAAATGAAGGGCCTTTGTTTTATATGGGATTCATGGATGTGTAGATGAGTGCTCACTGCAGATATGCAGAGTGAGGAGAAGGTTACATTCAGACACCCCAGGTGACAGAGGGGTAACAAACCTGTGAGGGTGGAGCATCAAGGTGTCCGCTGTCTCTTTTGTTTTTGTGTTTGTTTTACTCCCTTTGTCCGTCCTTCTCCTGTCTAAAGAGTTCTTGGCATTTTTCAACACAATGAAGGCCTTTCACGTTTTCCACTGTTTGTCACAGGGGAGCACTTACATTAAGGCTTGGCTACCCCACCCTACACCAGCTATGCAGCTTATTGATGCCCTGAGAATGCTGAACTCTAGAGCTAAGGTCTCCAGGGCAGTGTGTGGAAGTTTGGATTTGAAAGGTACAGACAAAACAATACAAGTGCAATGACACCTGGAGGGTAGTGTCTGGAAGTACAAAACTGCTGTCACATTATATGACATTTTGTCACGGGGCATGTCAGATTAACCAACCACAGTCGCTGATCCCATCACCGGACCATAGCAATTTAAACGATTGAAAATCACTGGCCACGTCACATTTCCCTGCTCTCCCCTTTTTCTGACAGCCAATAGCGTGCTGCCTGATGGAGCTGGTGCTGTATGAAGGGTTAACAGCTGTGGTGAGTTCACCTCAGCCCTTATTTTCCTTTTACCACTCTGTCATGGTATGTAAAACATGAGATGCTTCTCTTCAGCTTGTGACGTCCAAAGCCCCTATGCTGCCTGACAAAGTCAACACTGTACAAAAGGTTAAGAGGTATGTTGAATTCCGCTGCAGCCTTGTCCCTATTTTCTTTTTTCCATTCTGTTTTATTACGTAAAACCCGAGACACCAAATAGACAAGCCTCCCTTCTGTTCACAAGGTTCAAAACACACATGTTCTGTATTCCTCGTTGCTGCAATCTATGCATTGAACTTCTGGATAAGCATTCAGCACTTGCCAGCACTCATGCCTCCTACTAAAGACTAAATCAAACCTGTTTGATTCTTTTGTGGTGACTTGTGGATTAGTTGGAGTGTGTCGCTGAGTATGTCACTTTAGGCGATCTGCTTCATGAGAGCACACTCTCGACTGCCGCCTAAGATTATGTAAATGAAGGCTACGACAGACAATCACTGGACTTTTGTTTCACGTGACATAGGCTTTAGCTGAGAGCAGCTACTTGTTCATCTTTATATCAGACTCACGTCATCCAATTAGAAGCCAGAGCCTGACTCACAGGACAAGGACCAGCTCGCCACAGATAACCCACACTCACACCTTCACTCACCCCATTCAGAGGCTCCAGAGTACTCCATGTTGTTTGTAGTGATGGCTGAGAAAACCTGTTTAATCTCATGTTTTAATGGAGAACAGAGATAAGAGAGTTTCTGATGGATGTCTACAGAAACCATCACTGGACAACAGCAAACAACATCAAAAACGTTCATGAAAAAAGATGGTGTTCCTCATACCACCTAATTCACATGTCAAGTCATTCAGTCATATGTTCACAAAAGGCAAGCAGTTTTGCCTAAAATGGTTTTGTTTTAAATTTTTATCACCTTCATTTTTTTCTGATACATTGAGGTCTATGATGAGTTTTTAACTATGTGGATTTCAAATATCTGGTTTATTTTTAAACTAAAACTGTTGTGGCAGACAGCTGGAACATCCCTTTGTCACTAGATCTGTGGGAGCAGCCATGGGAGCCACGCTACGTCCTTTGGAACCTTTGTTGGCAGCCCCCCTGGGTTGCGTCAGGGCCACTTTTGTGGAACACCGGAGCTCATCTTGGTTGGGCTCCGTGGCCTCTGCCAGGGGGAGCTACATAGAGCTGCACGGCATAACGAGCCCGTCTGGGCGGGAGCGCAGCCATACCCGGAAGTGCAGCCAGAAGTAGGTCAACGAGCACCTGCAGCACTTCTGAGTGGGCTATAAGAAGAGCCTGCAGCCATTACTCAGGGCGCCAGAGTCGGGAGGAGGTGGATGAAGCTGCCCTGGGAGGAGTAGAAAGAAGAGTGAGATTTGGGGGTGATTTTTATTTGTGTTTTGGGACTGTGTTGTGCCTGCGGGGTTCACGGGGAAGATGTGCCGCACAGTTGAAGAAGAAAAATAAATCTTTTTTGTTTATTTTGCCTGTGCCTCTGGCGTCAGTCTGTGTCAGGTCGGCGCCAACCAAGCGCTAATCTCACAATGTACTTAACCTCCTTAGTGTTACATTTTTTTCTCAAAAAACATGTAAAAAGTGTTGCATTTTTTTGGCTTGAAAAATGACATTTTTTATTAAATCTCATCTTTCTACTATAAAATGTGCCTAAAGTACAAATTCAGAAGTGTAGTAAGTATAATAATGATACAAATAACAATAATAGTGATAATTAATAATATGAAATGAATAATAATGATGAATGATGCTGCTAATACTGTATATTCTGTCAATTGTGTGGTATGTCTTTGAGCAGGAAAACAGGTAAGGTGTATGGTCATTTTTAGCCAGTACTGTTCAGCATAACGGTTTGTCTCAACAACAATTCTTTTGATTACATCATCATCAAGAAATTACTTCCAGTAAGTAAGTAGATCTTGGCTGTCAATGTTCACTTTTATTCCTGGCTGCCCCCACAAAATCGAAATGAGGGGGTGCTGGTTTATCTGAATCAGGGTCAACAGAAACTCATAATACATGAGCGCCATTTTTGGATTCATCAGAATCACTTTTGGTTTCACTGTTAATTTCCATTTCACTGCCTGAAGAACAATTCAGTTTAATATCACTGCTGATGAGAGGCTCCTCAACATCAATGCTTGTGTAACTGTCAAGAGCGTGGAACACCTGAGCTGCTGAAAAACGTTTCTTACGAGACGCCATTATGAGGCTAGGAGAAGACCCCTCTACACTGATGCTTACGTAAGAGACGCCTATACCATTGCCCTAGTAACACACGGTGACTAATGCTGTTAGCATTTTTACAGCCCGAGTAATCCTTGTGTCTAACGTTTACGCGAGACGCATCTGTAAAGTCGCCTAAGTGACACTCGGGACTAAGGCTTTTAACGCTGTTTTTCACAGCCCAAGTGATGCTCGGCTCTAACACTAAGGAAGTTAACTTTGTTCAAAATAATTTTTGACACCATTATGTTTTATTATAGGTGCCACCATTTCACAAGTCCCATCATCAGGATGCAAGTCCCAGTTGCGAGGAGCAGAGTTTCAGGGGCTGAGGCATCTGATGTCAAGTTTATGATAGGTTAAAGGTCGTCTGAGTCAGCCATTTCCTATCCAAGTTTATGGATATTTTAGTGAAAAACTTTGCAATTTTTTTTATTTCAGGCATGCAACTTTTTGGCTACATTTTATTTCACTTTGATTTCTGTGTTTCAATTTTGGCTTGGCAAAAATGTGGCTTGAATTTTGAATTTTCTGTGTGAATTTTTTTTGACTATCGTGCCTTTCTTTAAAAATATTGTCTCCGCTTTTTTTGAGTAATGTAAAAATATTGCACATACTTCTGGAAAATCTAAGTAGTGCATGAAGATGACACGTTTGCAAACAGGATTGTTCATTTGAATTAAAGATTTCCCTCATTCACTGGTAAAGAGCTCTAACTTCATTTCAAAAGCTCGATCCATGTGAACACGTTCTCTGTTTGTGCACTGCTCTGATTTTTTGGAAGTATTTAACAAGATTTTAGCAAAAAACGTATGTGTTTTACAAACTGTGAACATATGACTAGATGGTTTGGATTATTGTGGATTATGCAGCATGAATAATGTAAGATACATTTTTAATGGATTTTTTTTAATATTGTTTACTGTTGTCCAACATTGGTCACCGTAGATGTCCATTCTTTCAGAAAACTTTATGGCTTTTCTCCTTGAAAACACGAGATTAAAACTTTTTTCTCAGATATCACTACACACCACATGGGGGTAAGTAAGATAATATCACTTTTTGCTGAAGTATTCCATTAACGTGCATTTTATTGGAATGTGAAAGGAAAACTCAAGCAGACAAATGGAGAATTGCAGATTCAATACAGCCAGTGACTGGACTGGAAATCAAATCCAGATGTGTTAGACAGAAGTGCTAGCCACTGTGCCACCATCTACAGCAGTCAGTAAGCTGTGAGGTTGTTTGTTTATTCTCCCCAACAATGTATCCACCCTCAGGAATGATGATTGCTGCTCAAATGGACTAGGGAATAGATGGAACCATAGTTCTGCTGAAGTTCTGGAGCTTGATGGTTGCAGCCTCAGTGCTACAGATTTTTATGAGAGCTAACTGAAGATTTCTTCCTCCTGTCATTGAAATTAATTAAGATTCCTCAAGTGTTGTGTGCTATTCTCAAAAATCTGGAGTGTTCTGCACTTGACTTTCTCATATACGTAGAAATGATATAATAATTGTATAAATATATCAACTTGAGAAACAAAACACGTACCTTTTCAAGTTTATTTGATAGTTCTTTTACTTGATCATATAAACTTCTAATTATGGTGTTATTTTGTGTTTGTACCTTGTAATTTCTTTGCATAAGTTAAATAATACATGCAATGTAGTTAATAAACCATTACTAAATAAGATGAATAATTAGATATTCCCAAAATTATATATTATTCTAGCCCTGTCTTTAATTTTTTCATTCTGATTGTATGAAAAATCAGAGCGTAAACATATATGCAACTGATTCATTTTCTTCTGCCCTTGCAATGCTGTTTGCTTTTTAACTCTCATTTTCAAATAAAAAAGTAAATGTAGGGAAGAAAAAATTTCAGACAATCCAAAAAATACAGAAAACGAAAAGAAATGTTAATTAATACACAAACGGTACAAACTGGTGAAAGGTGAAATTAAACGTGAGGACAAAGAAGTAAATGCATAGTGCAAATAAGAAAGTATGGTATGTAAATTTCACAATTTTAACTTTTAAAGAATATCTATAATTTAAAATGATCACTTGCTAGAAAAATTTGAAAACAATGATTTCATTGATCGTAATATCCATCCATATCCTAACTACAGGGTCATGGGGGGTCTGCTGGAGCCAATCCCAGCCAACACAGGGCGAAAGGCAGGAAACAAACCCTGGGCAGGGCGCCAGCCCACCGCAGTGATCATAATATAATTTATTAAATTAGTTCAAACAACCATAATACTTACCAATAAAACAAATTTCTTTTGTTGACAAATTAAATTCTGTATCTACTGTATGTGTTTCTAACACTAACTAATGATGAGATAAAATTTCAATTATTTTTCTCTTCTTATAATGCAGTTTCTCATGAAAAACTATCCATCCATCCATTATCCAACCCGTTATATCCTAACTACAGGGTCACGGGGGTCTTCTGGAGCCAATCCCAGCCAACACAGGGCGCAAGGCAGAAAACAAACCCCGGGCAGGGTGCCAGCCCACCGCAGGGTACACACACACACCCCCAAGGCCAATTTAGAATCGCCAATGCACCTAACCTGCATGTCTTTGGCCTGTGGGAGGAAACCGGAGACACGGGGAGAACATGCAAATTCCACGCAGGGAGGACCCAGGAAGCGAACCTGGGTTTCCTAACTGCAAGGCAGCAGCACTACCCACTGTGCCACCGTGCCACCCATGAAAAACTACCATACAAAATTTCAATTAATTGTTTATGTAAACTATGTACTGGTTTATTTGAAAAATGTTGCAATATATTCAGGTAAAGTATCACTTCTGGTTGAGGTATGTTGCTCAAAAGTTAATGGAAAACTAACATTTTGATACAACATCCATAGGCCAAATTTTATTTATCTAACTCAAAGCGTTCTCAAGTTATTGTGTTTCCGTACATACAGACACACACACACACGATACAGACAGACATAATGGCAATAATGTTCAAAACATGTTCAGGAGCGCATGAAATGTGGAGATTCATCATACTCTCGAGGTCGAATAATATAATGTATACAAGAAAGTAAAAATGTGTAAGGCCTTCTGAGGAGCTGCTCTTTGTATTCAGCTATAGTATGTTAATATTTAAACACAAATATTGCAGCATTCGGTGTCCAGTGATATGACTGCATGGTGTTGCATGTGCTTTTGTTAATTTCATGAGATAGGAATTCTGTATCTTTAGTGCTTCCTTGTAACCAAATCTTCCTGCCAGCCCCAGGGGCAGAGAACCACCAGAATGCTAAGAAGCCCACCACATACCTATAGCTACTCAGCCCTTGACAAGTGCCATAATGTAATGCCAGTGCTTTAGCAAATCAGTTACCTTTAGACTTCAATAATTGTGACAAATCAGCGTAAAGGAAGGAGATAATAAAACAGGTCATTTGGTGGAACCTTATTAGTCTGGAATTAAAACAAACAAATTAATAGTGCACTTGAGAAGGTGTAAAGGTGTGGTTCTATCTGCAACATTTAAGGAAGAAGCAATCATTGAAGATGTACACCTTCTCCATCATGGTTAGAGATGACACTCTCAATGCCAAAGACAGGAAACATATCCATTAAGAGTGGTTTGCACTGCTTTAGAAGGCCTTAATCATCTCCCCAGACTCATGTGGCCACTTCTAATCTATGAAGTTCCCTTGTTGACAGTAGAAGCCTTGGAGAGGAAAATGAACAACTACCTGAAATATCAGTATCATGTATGGATGCAAGTGGTCAGCCAACAATGCTCTGAAGGTGGCTAAAGTGAAGCTAACATCATGGAGACTATAAACCAAGGGAGGTTGGACCTGGATTGCATTACCAGGGCTTGGGTGCAAACCCAAAAGAGTGTCATAGCATGGTACAGAGGGAGATCCATGCTGTAGAGGAGGAAGACAGACAAGCCAGGGCTATAGCCTTGATACAGCAGGGAAATTGAATGTGCTGGGACAGCACACATGGGAGATCACTGAGCTGGAAGGACATTTGTGTGGAGTGTGTGGAGGAGCATAAAATCATATATTTACTTTGCTCTGCCTAGAATGTCCTACCAACACCAAAAAAGCCTACACAGATGGAGACTAGCAGAGAATTCCTGCTGTGCATGGTGTGCAAGACCAGCCAACCTGGAGCATATCTTGTCATCTTGCCAAGTAAGTCTGGTGGATGGAAGCTATAGATAGTGTCATAACCATGAACTTTCACTGCTGGCCAAGGGTCTGGAGAAGGAAAGGAGATGAGAACACACCATAGTCCAGGCCAGAGGCCCCCATTTCATCATCTTCCTCAAGCCAGGAAAGAATGCATGTGGGGAGGCCTACAGAGATCTTGGCTACAGCAAATTACTGGAAAATGAGAGTAGATCTTCATGGCCAACTAAGGTTCCCAGAAGAAATTGCTAGTAAAAGCTTCTAGCTTAATCTAGTCCTTTGGTCAAGAGCAGTGAAGCAGGTAGCCCTGGTGGAGTTAAGAGTACCATGGGAGGAAATGATAGAGGAGGAGGCTCACAAGTGTAAGCTCTGGACATGCCATTCACCCATCCAGAAGAGCCAACAATAGGGATGGAAGGTGTGGAAATTAACAGTAGAGGTCCAGTGTAGGAGCTTTTCAGAACATTCACTCTGGAAAGAATTGGGTATCCTTGTGATTAAAGGTCTAAGTCAAAGAAGTTGGTTACGCGCATCTCAAGGTGGGCAGAAACAGCATCTAGGTGGCTGTGACTGAATAGGAGTGAGCATTGGTGAAACCAGGCTGATGGAGGAGAAGAAGGACAGAGCTGAGCAGAGGTCAGACCCGAAGGATGGAGGGTGCAGTACCAGGCCAGGGCACATGTTCTACTGTCAAACAGCACTGAGATGTTGCGGGCTATTCAAGAGGTGGAGTGACTTCTTGAAAACCCTATGAAATTCTAAAGGCCTATAAGTTACAAGGCTCTGCCCAACAGAGAGTGGCAACAGAAGAGAGGGGGTGAGATATGCCAACTATCTCATGACAGAGACAGGAGTTAGCTCCTGCTAGGTGAGGTGGCAGCACTGTTTCATCATGTTTAGGAGGACCTTTTCTTTCTTTAATCAAGCACTTTCCTCACTATTTATTTTTCTCATGGCCACAAGCCACACTGTCTCCAGGTGTATTTTTTTTTTTAATTTAAGTCAAGAATACCGGCAACAAGGATACTTTCTAGTACTAACAATAGTCATTTATTAAATGCAACATCTTTTGTAATGACTTTCTTCCTTTCCACCTTTCTACTCTGCCAAATGATTAAGTCAGCTTCTATTATCAGAGTTATGGGCCAACCTGGCAAAATCAGAAAACTCAGTTGTTCTCAAATTTTATTCAAACTCTCCTGCATCTCCCATAGCATGTGTAGCATCAGGCTGATCTGAACCTCACTAGGCTGCACACAGAGTGACGATGGGCTAGAGGACACATGCCAAGCTGGTGATTATTGATTGATACAATGTGATGAAGACGTTTATTGCTAATTTCTGTTTGGACCCTAACTTTCGAGGCTGAATCCTCAAAAAACACAAACAATTAGTATAAATGGCTGCTAATCTGCTTTGCTCTTGTCATCAACTAGATTACCTTAAGGCCACCATTGGTCTACTCTTCTTTTTATTCCCTGTGTAAACGATTACCGGGCGTTCACATAAGAACAAAAATATCCTAAAATCAGCAGACAACACTTTAATTGTTAGGCTTTTACAAGATAAAGAGGGCAGTCACTGGTCTATTGTTTATGCTTGTGCTAAGTGAAGTGAATGCTCCTTTACATGACTTTAAAATTAAGGATGTGGTCTGTGGATTTCAAACACACGTCTCCTCTCTCAACAGCATAAAAAAGGGTGGCCGGTGGACATTACTATACATTTTTTGGGCTATAATTGACAATAAGCTGCCCTGAACTATCCAGGGCTGCCTCTTGCTTTACGCCTAATGCTGGCTGTGATGGGCTAGCATGCTGACCCACATCTTGGTGCTGCTCAGATAGGCTCAGGCCCCTCACAACACTCCATTGGATTTAATGAGTTTGACAGCAGGTGGTTGGATGTTATTGAACGGTTTGGCCTTCTGACTACTTGTATATTGTGGACACTGTGGGGGAGTCACTGGCCCAAACGCTAAATGACGGCTGTACAGATGCAAGTCCTGGGTTCAAATAAACTATTTTGTATTAAAATAAAAAATAGCTTCACAAAGCTCTGGCACAATAATCTTTTCAAACATGAGCTCCTCTCTCTTCACCCTCCTCCACTCCCCTACGCTGCTTCTAGGTGCCTTCATTTATGCCAGACCCTGGAGCACTTCCAGTGCCAACCATGAAGCACTCACCATCCATCCAGGCTGCCTACTTTATATTGACTCCCAGCTGGGTAAAAAAACACCACCACTCCCAGCCGGGTTGTGATCAGAAGGGGCAGAAATAACCATTGTCCCTAAGGGACCTGAATCATTTTAAAGCAGAACAAAAACGGCTGTGTTTTTTTTTTCGACTCTGTTATTATATTTGATTTTATATACTTGTGTGGGAATTTTAGCATTAAAAATAAGCAACATCGTTCAGTTTGGTTGTAAAACTATTGGCCTCCAACTTTATGACAAGTGGGTCAAGTATGAGGCCAACTGTATCCCATCAAACAGGGGCCATCCTCTACTTTCTAATTTTAATTGTTGCCACCAGGCTCAAGCTTTTTAAAATCCCAAGACTCAGAAGAAGCAAGAGACATTTAAGAACTCACAGCACTGTAAGTATTTTAAACCGTTAAGTGTGTGTAGGCTGAGGGCACACCCAGTGTGCCATGATAATGTTAAAGGTCATTATTGTCACATGCACAGAGCACACTGAGATGCTCACTTATGAACATGCAACATGTCACCACTCTGTAGTGCCTGAGTAGTGGCAGCTTTCCTTGAAACTTCTGTCCCTAAATGTCCCTGCCGTGTGCTCTGTGCTTGCTGGGATAGGCTCAGACTTCTTCTTGACCCAGCCCTGGATAAGCAAGTTAAGAAAATGGACAGAGTGAAAACTCGCAGAACACAATTTGTAATTATATACTGCAAAATTCAATAACCTTATCTATGAGACCATTTAAGTGTGTGATCCAATTACTCTAATGCATAGCATGCCTAAACACAATAATTCTGTCTTTAGTTACCAAAAAATATGATAAATAAATTTAATGGAGGCTTGAACAACATGAAGACAGTGCGATTTTTGTCATAACCCGTAAGCAACCAGCCAGCTTGATGCCCTTCTGGCCTACCTCCAGAGTGTCTGTCTAGTGGGGTGGCTCATCAGCTTCCTCTCTACTTGTTGCACCAGTGGGGCTCGCTTCCTCCCACCACTAAGGCTAGTTCTGCCAGCTCCACACTTACTGGGTTCTGAGTCTGAGGTGTCTTTGTTTCTCTGTGCAGCCACGAATGACCCCCATCTCTGGTCTGCAGCACTTCCTGTCGCCTGCAGTTCCTGCTCTGACCCTTCACCTCTCCAGACTACTTAAACCTAGATCTGTTCCCTGGAATCATGAGACACTGGTGCTAACCACTGTCACTCTGAGTCATCCCATAGTACTGTTTAATTTATACATTGAAGAATTCTGTGGAAAGGACTGCCAAGCTTTTTGCGGCTGAATGGCCTGTTCTCGTCTAGATTGTTCTACGGTTACCCACTCTGCCATGGACTATTTAAAATAAGCTCTCCCCTTGTGCCCATTGCCAGCTGTGATGGACTGGCACCATGACCAAGGCTTGTTCTTATTTTGTACCCAATGCTACTTAGATAGGTTCAGGTGCCTCATGACATTTTATTGGATTTAATATCTCTGATAGTTGGTGGATAGATATTATTTACAATTGTTTGGCAGGCTGTCCAAATAACGATAAATGTCAGATCAAATCAGTCAGATCAATTCTTGTCTAATGGATAAACACAAATTCCCAGAAAAATTATAGACCCTTCTCTTTATCAACATTTAATTTTAAGTACAATTATATACTGCTTTTCTAACCTGCTCAGTGTGCTTTACATAGTCAGTGGGGAGCCACTTTAACCTCCACCAACGTCTAGCATCCTCCAGGATAGTGTGACGGCAGCCATTATTGTGCCAATACGTTCACCACATACTACTTATTAGGTGGTGAAGAAATGAGGGATAGTTAACCACTTCGAGATAGGTGTTGATTAGAAGGCCAGAATGACCAGACCATGATGAGTAATTTAGCTCATCAGTCCTTTACGAAGGATGCCCATAGAGAGTCAGGACCATGGTTTTATGTATCATCTGAAGGATGGCACTGGTTTTGTCACAGTGACCTCATCGCTGCACTTGGGCATTGAGAAACACACACAGACCATAAGGTAAGCGCCTCCTACCTGCCTCATCAACACATCTTGCAGCAGCAGCAGCTCAAGCTTTTCCTAAATGGTCTCCCATCCAAATACTGGCCGGGCCTGAACACGCTTACTGTAGCTTCAGGTGGATTACCTGTTCTGATGTGCAGAGGGTAGGGTGGCTTTCTCCAGGCATGCAGCTCACCTCATGACCCAAGCTAGTTATTAGGACATTCTTCTTTTCTGATTTCTCACTCTCCTGGAAAAGGTAACCAGAAACTCACTGGGACCAACCCAGAATGGCTTGCAGTCAGTTATTGAAGCATCCACAAATATATATCAGACATTATTTGGCCAGAGAGGTGCGCTGCAAGGCCTTTTTTATGTAGTAGGTGTCCTAGACTGTCTTGGCTGGGAAAAAACAGTAAGACAATAGGGTTGATGTGTGAGTGCAATAAGAGAAATGATTTGGGATGGAAGTCCAGATTGGTGCAGTTATCCAGATGCTTGTTGCTTATCCCATAACCGCAAGTAAGTGGTAGTACTACTATTGCCAAGAGTACTTGGACCTCAAATAAAACACACACGGACAGATGGCATTTCTCACTAATTGTTCACCCTATCATCCATTCATCCTTTCTGCATCTTTCAACCTGCTGCTTTCAATAGAGGGTCATGGGAATTCAAAGCCAAGTCCAGTAACAGGTAGGGGCAACCGTGGATTGAATGTTAGTCCTTGACAAGACTCATGTGTCTGTACTCGCAAACTAGATTTGCCAATTAATGGAACCACATCACTACAGACTGTTGAGAGAAATGAAAGCCCATGAAGTAAACCCCCATGAGCACAGGGAGAACATGCTGGCCCCACAATCAGGGACAGAACCTGAGGTCTGTGGCGGTGCCACTAGGAGTGGGTGATGAAATTTTCTCGTGGTATTGATTTTAAAGGAAACATTTTACTGGTACGCTAACATTAACTCGAAAACCTGCACAAACGTTTAATTGGGAAACATGGCCTATCATACAACATGAATATTGGACAAAGAAATGTCATTTTATGTTTGTGCGTTAGAGTCTTAATGATAATTTCTTTGTGCAAGTAAACCGTCTATAATAAGTGAGCCTAACCCTGTATTACCCAGAGTGCTGTGCAGTTCACCATGATTGCAAGTCGATGCTGGCTCCAGCCCTCAGTGACAGCAGTGAATTAAGTGGGTTCCACAATGTCTGCATGTTTAAAGCCAACCTTTTGAAAGAGACAGGAAAAATCCATGTTTTATAATATGTCGACAGTGTGAGGAAGAAGCTACACTTTGTTCAGTTCAAGGTGCAGAGGTAAATACCTGCTGTCAAATCCACTTGAACAGGAGAGTATTTTGACTGATAAAAAGTTGTGCCAGGGTGAACAGTAAATCATACACATTATTAATACACATGTTATTTGTTTAAAAAATACATTTCAGTCAGAAAACTATAAACATTATGCTAGAATCCTCCAATATCTTAGCAGACATGTCACCCACTGCTTGGTGCTGCTGTCACAGTACCACACCTAAAGCCCTTTATTTCTTATTTTGGTGGTTTGGCTGTTGTTAAAGTTCAGCCCACCTCCTGCAGAGGCCAACAGCAAAAGGGAAAACCATAAGGGAAAGGACGGGGAATTCCAGGTGAAAAAGGAAGGATCTTGAAAAGAACGTACAGTTTAAAGGAGTCTGCACAGCTGAATGAGGTCAGTTCTAGAAATCTGAAGTCTGCTATTGCAGGTCACATGATCAAGGACCACTTTGATAGAGGAAGGTCCGTTCCTTCCACCAGTCGCTAGTGAAGGAATTCCAGGCCATGAGCATAAAAGCAGGAGTGAAAAGAGGGGCCGTTCCCTGTGCCCAGGCCAGAGTCCACTGAAACGGCTGCTGCAAAGGCTGAGATAAACATGTAAACGGGTAAGGATAGAGCATGATGGCTGTACTTGACTTGAACTTGTGCTGTGCTGTAAGTACCTAAAATTAAATTAAATTCAATAGAATGTACCCTAACCCCCAAACCACCACCTTGATCAGGGATGGAAACCTTACTGAATGAGCTTGAAAACTCCTCCTGTAATGGTTTAAATCCTGGGTGGTACCAGTAGGTGTGCACCTTGAATGTAATGGATGAATAGAACATAACATTGCCAAACCTATTTCAAGATGGAGGACCTGCGTCTTATACTAGTGATTCAAGGCAGGAGCAGTGCACTGGACCACCATAGAGTCCGGTCCCACACACTCACACTCATATAGAGTCAAACAGAATTTGGGAAAACCTGAACAGACACAGGAAGAACATGCCAACTACGCACAGATAGAGAGTATGCGGGACGTGTGAGGCAGCAGCAGTACCCTCCACTGTGCCAGCATGCCATCCATGAATGAACACAAAGCTGGCAGTTTGTTTTTAACAGCCTGAGCACACCGGGTGGGGTTCACAGAGCTTGAACAGTGTTTTATCGTGGTAGAGTAATATATGTATTGCTCTACTTTCCCCTATTGTATTATTAATATGCAGCCTTAGAATGCCTAATCTCACAGACCTACCACTGTATATAACTTATCCCCACCTTCCCTTCTATATCTATAACCTCAGGCAATTAGATGGAGTAAAAAGACAAGCAGGAGTTAAGTTACACATAAAATAATGTATTACTGATAATATTCATAAATAATAATAAAATGCAAAGTACATTTGAATATTGGCAACCATACAACCTGATAAAATGGTGATGTGTAACTCAGGTGGCACACAGACTTGTAGTTACTTAAAATGTCTCTAGTTAAGGCATCATTGGTGCTCAGCTTCCTTCAGAACAGGCCTCAAGCCTGTCTCAATATGGCTGAAGCTGTGCTCTTCATTGTGCTGTTCTTGTCAGTTCATGGGTGTGATGGTCTTCATCAGTTGTTAACAAGAGAAAGATACTTCTACATCATCACAGGTTAGCAAGAGAGATGCTTCTTCATCATATGTTGTTTAGTAAGAGAGAGAGAATGTGGTTGAGCAAGCAAATTTATAGGTTTTCTGTCCAACCCCTACAGCCAATAGGACATCATGGTACTTAAAGGCCTCTGAGACAAGCCAGTTTCAAACAGCCATACCTCAGACCAATGGGGGGAAATAGAACATCTTAACACCTGCAACACCCCCGAGAAGACCATATGTTAAACTAACCTGGCTTTGTGTGGGGGATGAGAGAAAGACTTTAGCAAAGAAACACTTGCCAAACTGGTTTAAGACACATCCCCCAAATCCTGTCGTAAAATTACAAACAGACTTAGTCGTAAAGGGGGGGCAAACACGAATGCCTCTCACCAAAGTAACACTAAATTACATTGCTTTGCCTAAATTACAAATAAAGACATACAAAACATTTATCAAGTTATATGCAAAATCTTACATCACAACAAACAGGCAGCAGTCTGACATGCTTTTTAAAAACCTTGTTGTCTTCTTACTTGTTTGTATCTTTCAGCATTTTGTTTCATTCCCTGTGCTGAGGTTTGCAAAATGTGTCTTGAAAAGGAGTCAGTTTCGTCAGTCGTTTGGCCTTTTGAAGTATGTGGGAAATAGAGTGTCCGCTCTGTCCAGCTATGCTAGGCTATGGAATCGAATGTCCAGATCACATTGTTCATACCAGTTGAAAATTATGCATTTGGAGAGCAAAGTTTGAAATGATAAGTTAGTTTAGGATAATCTAAAGAATAAAGCTTGGAAAACAATAAACAAATGTAAAGAGGAAGTAGAGTCTGTGATATGCAGGCATTGTGTTTTATGTGGTGCAGTATGGCCTGCATGGCACGTGTCCAAAAAAATGTAAAAGAGTAGGGACAGAAAGGTGGTAGCCATGTGAGGATGAGAAAAACGTGTTCTGGTTTGACTGGGAGAAACGAAACGAGTCACAGCAGCTGCGAAATGGCCGGGTGCCTGAATGATAAGCTCGGTTAGCATGACTTGTAAAAAATCCTAAAGCAGGACCCCCATTGTCCATTCCTCCACAGATGTTATAAACCCTAGTCAGTCTCTTCTAGCAGTAAGGGCTGCAAATTGCCCTGGATACGGATGTGGTTTTATTGTGAGACTCATGCAAAGCCAGTCAATATGACATCACATCTTGGAACTGTTGGATGAGCACAAGAAGACCATGCAACCACCAAACAGAATGGAGTCACAGACAGAGCCACGTTAGCAGTTGTGTCATCATGTTCTGCAGATTACAGATTTATGCATACATTGTTTAAATTGTGTACTTCAGTTTCAGGTGCAGTAGTTGCAGGATCACACACAAGGCAAGAGCCCACTCTGGATGGACACCGGTCCACTGCAGGATGAATTCAGACCCCCACGTCAGTGTACTGTATTGTAAAATCCTCAGTCTCATCGCAGCACTGTCATTTAGGACTATTTAACTGACCGCCTTTGCAATATTTATGTTGGTCACATGACATTTGAGGTCAGGGCAGTCGTAGGAATCATGCCACTTGTGGTTAGGTGGTAAACTGGGCACAGTTTCGAGTGAGACGTTCCCTTGAATGGTGTGTTTCCTGGCTGGAAAGCCACCAAATGCAGCACACCATGGTAACAAACCCTCCATCCAAACACACTAAAAATGGCATCAAAATGAGTTTTTGAAAGGAAATCAGTTGACTGTTTGTCTTGGCCATTTTAGCACTAAACCTCAAATGGGATGATTCCCAAGACACCACTAGCCTCAAATGTCATCGGAACTACATCAGTTCCACAAAGGGGACCAGTTAAATCATCCTTAATACCAGCAGCACAATAAGACTGAAAACTTCATAACACATTATAATACATTCATAAAACATACTTCATAATGCATTGTCAAAAATGACTGCTATGTACCATGAGTCTTGTGCTTTCCAATGATTAGTCAACTCTGTGAATAAATGATTTAAGAAAATGAGTGGATGAATATTATTCTAATCTAACAAACATTAACTTTCACAGACAACATTTTGTAAACCATCCATTATACTCTTTAAGCCCAAGTGGGTCCCTGGCTGTCTCATTCCCGATCCTAAATGTGGTGTAAATATCATGAACCCTAACCAGTGGCTGACCACCATCACACTCCCCAAATTCTAAACATATCTAATGAATGAACATGGCGTCCACAAACAAAACATCTGTAAGGGGCGCTCTCCTAAAACGTCTAGCAGGATTCCAACACTAACAAAGATCATAGAAGAAGAAAAGCAGGTTGTTTAATTCATCCATGTTCTACACTGAGAAGGAAATCTGAGCAGCTCTGTCCCAAGCCACAGTGGTCCTCTGTGAAAAAACTCTTCTGTGCTGCAGGATGGGCCATTGCAGCACACTGGAAACACATCTGCTAACCTCTATTTTCCCTTTCCCAATGCAGTGTTGGGGCGAACCTGGGGCCTAAACTGATAGCAAGGGAACCAAACTTAGAAGAGATACTAGTGCTGATAAAGATCAACATGAATCTAACATCCTGGAGACCCCAACTTCATCTCAGTGATATTTTGGAAACACTGCAATAGATAGAGGGAACTTGCTGAGTTTTGTAATGCTGAATGGCTCATCCCCATCAAATATTGCTGTGAATTTCTTCTTTTTATTTTGTTCTAAATTACACTGTAAAATTCTTGAGAACTAAATTTGAATGGCATAGCATTACATAATATAGCATCTGATTCAGAACTCTTACAACAAAAGTCGAGTTAGAGGCAGCTGTTAAAAGTTTCAACATTTTTGACAAGTTGAATCTGGTGAAAGGTCATCCGTCGCACCAAAATCCCTCCCTCTTCATTCAACGTTCAGTTTCCATAGGAGAAGAATCAGGTGGTTACAGTTAACCTTATTATTATTTTTTTTTGCTCTGTTTCTTGCTTTTCTTATCTATACTGTATGTCTCCTTTGTCACCCGAGTCAGATGAATGCTGCATACCCGCCTTCCCCCCGCAACTCCTTCTTAGGACTCATCAGAGACAATCATTGATTGGCAGCTGGTTAGTGGCATTCCTACAGTGTGATGTCATTTCAGCAGCAGACGTGCTTGAGGCGGCAGGGTGTGGGGGGTGACGTGGAGATGGAAAAAAAACAACAACACGTTATTCAAGGGTCAAGTTGAACTTGAACCAGGTTTTACAACCCTGGGCAAAGTGCCATTCTAGAGTGGGCTGACGTCTACCTCGAGCAATTAACATAAAGTGTGAGCAGGCTCTGAAGATAGCAGAGGAACCTACTATTGTTACAATATAATATATTTATTAATGTTAAAAGTAGACTCTGACAATAGCAGAGGTAGCTACTATTGTTACAATATAATATATTTATTAATGTTAAAAGTAGATTCTGAAGATAGCAGAGATACCTACTATTGATACAATATAATGTATGTATTGATGTATAAGTAGATTCTAAGGAGATACCTACTCTCCACTACTCCAAGTGGACTCCTTAACAACCCCCCCCCCCCCCAATAAAAATGCCAACTGAACAACCCCAATTCTAAAAGGGCATTCTCTGAAATGTACACATGTTATTGCTAAATCCCAAAAATGCTGGGCCTCCCTAAAACATTTCTGGGTCAGGTAAAACCCTGAGTGCCACATGACATGAAGGCCAAATCTGATGCTCCAAACCTCTGAGGTGAACACCTGTGGCCCATTCACACTCATACATCATGTTTGAACACCATAGTGTTTATAAATGGCACTTTGTAAACCACACGTAGGTATTCATGTTTAATGCCATGTGTAGTATTCACAGTAAAACATGGTGTACGGACAAAACTGGGAATGTGTGTATGCACAAGAAAAAATACAGATGCATAAAACTGTGAACGCCAAGTTTCACATACTTTCCCTTTATAAAACCCAATAAACATGAAATTTAATGCACATGCACATACTGTGACAGATAGGGAGCAGTATCACTCCCTTGAACCTTTGTCCAAGATGCCAGACACCAGATAAAAGTCCAAAAGTTGACTTTATTTATAAACAACATTGCACAAAGCACCCTCCTCTCCACTATACTCATTAAACAATACAATAATCACTACAATAAACAATCCTCCACTCCCAGACGCATTGCCACCCTTGCACCCAGCTCAGCTCACCATCTGGGAGCTGTCACAGTCCTTTTATAGTCCGTGACCCGGAAGTGCTTCTGGACCCTCAGTCCATGTGACTTCTTAGCTATTCTGGGTCAGATCAAAACTCTTCTTTTTCTTCGCCCCGGAAGCACGTCATTCCCCTTGTCCATGTGACTCGGACGTACTTCCGGGGCATAGGGCAAATAATATTCTTTGCTCCTCCCTGCAGCACCATCTTACGGCCCCTGTGGTATCCAGCAGGGCTGTGGATGAAAACTCCATTGTCCAGGATTCCCTGCTGGTCTTCAGGGCAATTCCATGCTGCAAGGAGGGCTCCATCTGGCGGCCTCGGGTATTGGCTGGGATAACAAGCCGGCCATAGACCACAATACCTACAGTCCCACCCTGACTCTTCCCAGAATTTTACATATTTGAATATGCAAATTAATATATATAGCCCCTACCATTCAGTGCTTTGTTAAATGACAATCACAAAAGCACACGATAAAAAGAAGCACTTCAGTGAATGTGAAGTGGAGGCAGGAATAAAATGTACTACTTGTTGGCTTAAGCAGTGGTATAAGCAATAAAACGGAAGTTGATCGAGTGATACAGAGTGGCGGAGACACTCGAAAGTTCAAGTTCAGAAAGTCGCACAGTGCCCAAAATGAAAAAAAAAGTGGTCAAAAAAGTAAAAAAGTGAGTCGCAGCCCACCGTCTGTTTATTGTGTTTCAGACAGTATAACGAAAGCTGACCTCCATGCCGAGGATGCGACTCCAGCTGCTGCTGTGCCCAGTGCTTCTTCAGACACTGGCTGTGTGCTGACGGGCGCTGTTCTTGAATCACAAAATGCAGTAGTGAATGCTGTAAAAGATGTGGTCAATGAACTAAGGAATATAAGGGCTCTACTATGTGATATTGACCACAAATTAAATGAATTGGTTAAAAAATAAATGCTGCATCTAATTACCTGTTTTTACATTCTGCTAATTATATTCAAATGAAGTTGTAACTTAACACTGTCCAACTTGGGTGATCATTTGATGGGGCAGGGTCAGGTTCATCATACAGCGTCTCTTCAGGTATGGGCAAGCCACAGTAAAAGTCACAGGTATATCTAACATTTTTGAAACAAGCGAGTATTTTTGAAATCCTTTTGAAAGAAAAACTGAAGCAGTTCACTTTAATAACTTTCTGTTTAATTTATTTAAGTTTGGTCATTTTTTCCAAGCATCCCGCAAAATTTCCTGCAACTCTTCTTTTGATTTTGGCTGCTTTTTGTTTTCATCTGTGATATATCTGGAGGTGACACAGTGGCAGAATTCCAGAACCCCAGGTTTCAACTCCATCCCAAACACTGTCTGTGTGTAGCTTACCAATTTCTGCTGTGCATGGTCTAATTTGATCTGTTCTTCCATCAGTTTATTGAAGTTTAAGTTTTAAGGTAATTTGAGGAAGAGCAAATCCCAACCACCTTGGGTGCAGGAAGCATGGGGCACCAGTCATATATATACTGTGCCCTGGCATTATCTGTGTGGAATTTGTATGTTCTCTCAGTGTTTGTGTAGAAACCAAGCTATCTCTAAGTAGTGTGGTCTTCCACTTATATCCCAAAAGGGTGTGTGTTTGGTGAATTGGCTGACCAAATTTGGCCCAGAATGAGTGAATGTACCCTGTAATGGACTGGTGCCCATTTCAGGGTTGGCCACCACCTTGCACCCAGTACTAACAGAATGGGCTCAAGTTTGGACTGGTTTAATAGCAGCAGGCTTAGTGTCAGTCAGGAAGCCAGCAATTTGCACCCACCTATGTAGGCATCATGTTTAAGGTATGCACGTAGTAAAGCTTTCCATTTCGTCATGTGGCTTCGTTGCAGCTGAAGAATCTGAATAGAACAGTGAGATTCCAGAAATGCTGACAAATGCATAAATGAATACATAAATAAATAAATTCTGGAACGCAATGCAAATCCACACTAGTATTGTCATGATGCCAGCAGCTCTAAATCTTTACAGGCCTCAGTCTGGCATTGCTGTCAAACAGAAGTGTTTCTCATATCTCAGCTGGACTCCTGCAGTTTCCTTCTGCCATGTGCCACCAGACAAGATAGACAGACAGATAGACAGATAGTACTTTATTTATCCACCTTATTGCTTGACCAAGTTTAAAACTTTGGCCTAACAAACCAGGTCAGCCTCCACCGGTCTCCTGAGGTATAGCAAAGCTCCATTCAGCACAAGTAGATCTCACTAGTACACCCCTGATTGGTCAAAAAACACGGAAGTCCCAAGTCTTGATACATCAGTGTTCAACACCTCTGGACTCAGACAGAGCTCCTGGAGAGCAGCCCATCCAGTTTGATGTGTTGTGGTTTCTAGTCTCCTCATCGCATCCCATACCTTTTCTTCATGTTATGGCCTCTTTCTCTCAGAGGAGGCAGGCTGTACTCTGGGTGTTGCTTTTGGTGTCAAAGTAGCACAACTGTATGTGTAATTAAACACCCACCCAAGTTAGCAGCAGGCGCCGTCAAAAGGAGGAGACATCAGTGTCAGAGTTTCCCTGTCGTTTAGCCTTATGTAGCAAAAGCAATGGAACTCCCTCTAGATTAAGGCACTCGTTGAAACGGTAATCCTGCATATTCCATTTTTTGTTTTTATAGAGTGGATAAGGCACAGGATTTTTTTTAGAATATGTACCGTTCCTTCACAGTTTCCTCCATGCATTCATAATTTATCTGTCTATCTGTTTTCTTTAGCTTATCTATTAGCCTATCCTGGGAGCATCATAAGGCAGTGACCAACCTTGGATGGGATTTGTATGACACAGGCCACTTTATGGGTCAAGCCGACTGAATGTTCAGTAGCAAGTCAAACACTCCAAATGGAAGAGCTGGCAGCCGAACTAAAACTGGGGCCTGATTCGATTCTAGACTGGGGCACTCTCCGTGTGGAGATTACGTGCTCTACCTGTGTTCATGTAAGCTTCTTCCCACAATCTCCAGAGGTGTTTTTAGGTGTACTGTTAGCACAGTTTGACCTGATGAGGCATCCTGTCTAAGGATTGGTCTCTTTCATGCCTTCTTTATCCTATATTGACATCCACCCCTCCATCCCTTTTCTAAGCCCACTTCACCCTGAGCAGGGTCATCTGATAAGTAATTCATTTATGAATAGGAGACAATCTGAACATCACCAGAGGGATCATCTCTGGAAGGGATAACTGCTGTCTATCACAAGGCACAGCTATGCCAACACATTCTCTCAAAGGGACCAATCAGTCAAATATGAGATGTGAAAGGAATTTGGAATACCAGGAAAAGATTTACATGACAAATGCCACACAGAAACAGACGTCTGAGAACTGAACTCAGGTCATCTATTCAGACAAAACAGGTAAAAGAGTCAAAGACCACAGGTAAAAACTTTCAGAAAAATCACATGCATTTACACCAACTGCTTCTAAAAGATGACAAAAGCCTCGTCATACTTCCTCTGCACTTCTAATATTTCTTAAGTTTTTTTGTTTATTTGTTTTTTTTTAATTAAAAAGGCAAATGGAACTTGGGAGAAAGGAAACCTTGTTGTGGTCTTCACCAAATCAGGGAGGATAGTCTTTAGGACGGCTATCCTCCCTGATTTGGTGAAGGTAAGCGCTGCCTTCAATGGCGTCTGCCATCAGCCGAGATGTTTGCTCATTTTTGTCTTCTTGCACGTGCTTTTCAAATCATCCACGTCCAATGATTTTCACTACTTGCCTGGTAACCTGTTGGAGCTTTTTACATTTTGATTTTTAAAACCACTAAACCAGGCAATGGAGCTAAGAATGAAGACAGACTGGATCAATGTGGGATAAGTGGACAACATGAGATCCTCAGCTATGGAGACTAATTGTAGAGAGAAAATGGGAGTGCTGATTGCATTGGGAATTGATATTTTATACAGTTGTACTCCTATCTTTGCATACCCTGGCAGAATGTGTAAGATGTGTACCATACTTTAAAGAAAAGATGTCTGATCAGGCAAAAGACATTTCATTGACTTTTAATGGAATCCAAATTAAACTATAAGGCATCACAGAACAGCACAACCATTAAACAAAACATAGTAATTAGGAAAGCAATGAGATGGTCCCTGTTCAAAAGTTTGCACAACCTTAGTTCTTACTACAGTATGTGAATTTCCCCTTAGGATTAATAAAGTATCTATCTATCTATCTATCTACAGTTTATTGCCCCCTTTATGATCAGTGATGCCATGCACTCTTTTATGATAGTTGTGAATGAGGCCCTTCATCTTCTCTGGTGGTAGAGCTGCCCACTATCCTTGGTGAAAAGCCTCCAAGTCCTGTAAATTCTTAGGTTGCCTTGCATGAACTGCGCCATCTCACCAAAGTGGCTGAATGAAACTGAGATCAGGAGACTGTGATGGCCACTACAGCACATTGACTTTTTTCTGCTGTAGGCACCAAAGGGTGGAGAGAGCAAACCAGATGAACATCTTCTTTAACAGGTTTGACCACCCTAACCCACTCTCACCTTGGAGTACTGCACCCTCCACCCATCCTTCTGCTGATACCAGCATAGGAGAGACATCCCCACCCACAATTACAGCAGCCCAGGTAAGCAGAGAGCTGAGGAGACTTCGTGCCAGCAAAGCAGCGGGTCCAGATGGTGTATCGCCACGACTGCTGAAGGCCTGTGCATTGGAGCTGGGGAGTCCTCTACAGCGCATATTCAACCTGAGACTGGAACAGGGAAAAGTCCCAAGGCTTTGGAGCTTTGGAAAACATCTTGTATCACCCCAGTCCCAAAGGTATCACATCCTAGTGAGCTGAATGACTTCCGGCCTGTCGCTCTGTCATCACATGTGATGAAGACCATGGAGCGGCTGCTGCTTCACCACCTGAGGCCACAGGTCTGCCACGCCCTCGACCCTCTGCAGTTCGCATACCAGGAGAAGGTGGGGGTGGAGGATGCCATCATCTACATGCTACACCGATCCCTCTCCCACTTGGACAGAGGCAGTGGTGCTGTAAAAATTATGTTTCTAGACTTCTCTAGTGCCTTCATCACCATCCAACCTCTGCTCCTTAGTGACAAGCTGACAGAGATGGGAGTAGATTCACACCTGGTGGCATGGATCGTGGACTATCTTACAGACAGACCTCAGTATGTGCGTCTCGGGAACTGCAGGTCTGACATTGTGGTCAGCAACATAGGAGCACCGCAGTAGACTGTACTTTCTCCGGTCCTGTTCAGCCTATATACATCAGACTTCCAATACAACTCGGAGTCCTGCCACGTGCAAAAGTTTGCTGATGACACTGCTATCGTGGGCTGCATTAGGAGTGGGCAGAAGGAGGAGTAAAGGAACCTAATCAAGGACTTTGTTAAATGGTGCGACTCAAACCACCTACAACTGAATACCAGCAAAACCAAGGAGCTGGTGGTGGATTTTAGGAGGACCAGGCCCCTCATAGACCCCGTGATCATCAGAGGTTACTGTGTGCAGAGGGTGCAGACCTATAAATACCTGGGAGTGCAGCTGGATGATAAATTGGACTGTACTGCCAATACTGATGCTCTGGTTAAGAAAGGACAGAGCCGACTATACTTCCTTAGAAGGCTGGTGTCCTTCAACATCTGCAATAAGATGCAGAAGATGTTCTACCAGACGGTTGTGGCGAGTGCCCTCTTCTACGCAGTGGTGTGCTGGGGAGGCAACATAAAAAAGAGGGATGTCTCACCAATGGACAAACTGGTGAGGAAGGCAGGCTCTATTGTAGGCTTGGAGTTGGACAGTTTGACATCCGTGGCAGAGCGACGGGCACTGAGCAGGCTCCTGTCAATCATGAAGAATCCACTGCATCCACTGAATAGTGTCATCTCCAGGCAGAGGAGCAGCTTCAGCGACAGACTGCTGTCACCGTCCTGCTCCACTGACAGACTGAGGAGATCGTTCCTCCCCCACACTATGCGACTCTTCAATTCCACCCGGGGAGGTAAAACGTTAACATTATTCAAAGTTACTGTCTGTTTTACCTGCAATTTTATCAATCTTTAATTTAATATTCTTTTTTTATCAGTATGCTGCTGGAGTATGTGAATTTCCCCTTGGGATTAATAAACTATCTATCTATCTATCTATCTATCTATCTATCTATCTATCTATCTA
>JANRMT010062808.1:5582854-5611547 GCA_026402145.1 Polypterus bichir lapradei
CTATCTATCTATCTATCTATCTATCTATCTATCTATCTATCTATCTATCTATCTATCTATCTATCTAACTTGGCCTTGTGTTTTAGACCACTGTTATGTTGGAAGATCCAAGTGCGTTCCATGACTGATGAATGCAGGTTGTCCTCCAATATTTTCTGGTAACATACTGTATTCATCTTGCCATTAATTTTCACTAAGTCACCTGTGCCACTGTAGCTCAAACATCCCCAGAACATTAGAGATCCACCTCCATGCTTCACAGTAGGGCTGGTGTACGTTCATCATGGGCCTTGTTACATCCTCTCCAAACATAGTGTTTATGGTTGTTTATCAGCCGTGGAATGGCCAGATGGGGGAGGCAGCTTGATGGATGAGGTCTCCAGGACTCTAAACATATCCAAATCATATTATGGGATATCATCTACTATTAAAGTCTGCTACGTACTTCTAAAATTTTTATTTTTTTATTGAGGATTTGTTCTGTTCTGTGTATTGTATTGTATTGACCCCCATCTTTTTGACACCCACTGCATGCCCAACCTACCTGGAAAGGGGTCTCTCTGTGAACTGCCTTTCCCAAGGTTTCTTCCATTTTTTCCCTACAAGGTTTTTTTTTTTTTTGGGAGTTTTTCATTGTCTTCTTAGAGAGTCAAGGCTGGGGGGCTGTCAAGAGCAGAGCCTGTTAAAGCCTGCGGCACTTCTTGTGTGATTTTGGGCTATGCAAAAAATAAATTGTATTGTATTCTATTGTATAAAGTTCAATTTTGGTCTCATCACTCCAAAGATCTTTGTTCCAGAAGTTTTGAAGCTTGTCTAGATGCTGTTTAGCATATTATAAGTGGTCTGTTTTGTGGTACTGGCACAGTAAAGGCTTTTTTTTTTTCTTGCAACTCAATTGTTTATCCCATTTGTCTTCAAGTACCTCCTTATTGTGCATCTTGAAACAGCAACACCACTTGTTCGCAGAGAAGCCTGTATCTCAGCTGAAGTGGCTTGTGTTTTTTTTCTTGGCAGCTTGACAAATGATCCTGGAAGTTGTGCCTGAAATCTTAGTTGGTCTACCTGACTGTGGCTTGGTAACAACAGAAACCCTAACTTTTTACTTTTTTTTTTTTACCAGAGTCTGAACACTAACTGACCAGAATTTTCAGATCTTCTGACATCTTTTTTTACATGTTGCCTGAAGAAGGGGCCTGAGTTGCCTCGAAACTTGCATATTGTAATCTTTTTAGTTAGCCAATAAAAGGTGTCATTTTGCTTGGCTCTTCTCTACATTTATAATGGCTAACACGGTACAACACCCTAGTACTACTGATTTATACAAAACAACAACTTTTTCTCACAGGTCCTTTGACAGTTCTTTTGCTTTCCCCATGGCTTGCTATCTAGCAAAGTCAGTGTAGCTCTGCATGAATTTAAATTGACTATTTATACACAGACACTGATTACAATCAAAGAGATTACAGGTGTGGACACTCTCTCTTAATATCCCTTAATTTGAACCTGTGTGTGTCAACTTGTGTGTATGTTATCAGATCCAACATTCAAGGGTATATAAACTTTTGATCAGTCCTATTTGGGTGATTTCAGTTATCATTATGATTTAAAAAGAGCACATGCAATTATTTGATAATAAATTGTTTTGCCTGAGCACACTTTCTAATTAAAAGGAAAGCTTTCTGCACGATTACTTATGTTTTTCAAACAATGGCCAATATTTCACAAATTCTGCCAGTGTTTGTAAACTTATGAGCAGAACTATATATTAAAATACTGATTTATTGTTGATTTCTAGATATTTGCATGTGATTACTATTTCTGTTACTTCTTTCAAAGTTGAGTCATGAATTAGATTTTGTCCAAAAAGTCAAGTTTAGCTTTTTGACATTCTGAGAATATTTTTATTATTATTAAACTACAGTGACTTTCCAAAAAAAGAACCTTACTATCTTTAAAAAAACTGCCAAACAGGACCAAATCCTACAAATGAATGCTGAAAGGGACAGCTGCCCCATTTGTTTCTTTTTCCTGATTTCTTATCATGATGGACCCCCTCTGTTTTAAATGCCAAAGCACATTTCCAAGAACAACATTTTTACAAGTACCTTTGCCCAGCCGACAGATTTTTGATGTGCCATATTTGAAAATGAAACGTATGACATGCCAAGGTCAATTTTGAGTGCATCTCAAACTGTGACCCCACCCAATGCCCACGATGTGCCAGCTGGCGCCTGTTCCGCAGACATCTGAGTGGAAGCGCCGTCAAGACTGTCGACAGATCAGCTGACCCGCATTTGTTTAAGTAAGAAGGAGTGGAGAGGTTGAGCTGAGTTTGGCTGTAAAACCACTTTTTGATTAAAAAAATTAAGTTCAATAAAGAGGATGTGAACACTTGACGACTACCAAATTATGGTTGTGGTGCCCCCTAAAAGGTCCTTTAGATAGACAGATAGATAGATACTATTAATATTAATCCCAAGGAGATATTCACGCTACCTAAAACCAAGGTCCATATTCTTTTTGTTTTCCTTGAGAACCTTCAAATTGCGGAGTAGCTGGTAACCCAATGCACACCGTGGATTTAAGAGACTTGCAGCTCACACTGTATGGCAACTGTGGACCACAAGAAGTTGTAAGAGAATTTTACAGAAGTGAGTTGCCAGGCTGTGGTATCAGCAATGCAAAATTTGTGCAGCTTGTGACAAAATAGCAGCAGTGGGAAAGCGGGGAGCTTGACAAGGGTAAGTGATTCATGTTACATGAACACTCGGTGACAGAGTTTCCTTCTCAACCTTCCTGCAGCGTTTCTTATTTCAGGATTCTGTGTGGAGAAGTTTTAAATACTGGGCAGGTATTTAGAGTCTTCATATTTACAGTGATGTCAGAGTTCAGGCCTCAGAGAGTGGGCTCACCTCAGCTTGATCAGGACCCCTCTGAAGCACCATAGATATGCTGAATAAATTACCAAGTGGTGTGGTACGTACATAGAAGCACTTTGTGGACCTTCAGAACTCAAATGGGAGAGCTGAATGAATAGAAATTGATGAGTTATGTTGAGCCGAATGCCCTGTTCTTGTCCAAATTGTTTAAAAAGTATTATTTCTTTCCTTATGATATATGGAGTGCCTTCCTGCAATCACATAATCAACATTTGAAGACTGCCAGGGGTTTTCCACTTTGTCTTTACAATTTTTAAATACAAAAAATTCTTCATGTCCTGTTCCTGGTTAGTACAATTATCTTGTTTCTCATTAGAGCTGCACTAAATATTTTTATCCAAGGCCTGTGCACATTTCAAGTCCGCATATTTTCCCAGTGTTACTGTGAATGACTTTATTTTTTCTTTTAGGATAATTGGCCTAAGTGTGGGTGAGTGTGGCCCGTGGCATCCCATCCAGGTTTGGTCCCAGCCTTCCCTTGGTGCTGCCAGGACACATCCCAGGTTTGAAAATGGATGCCTGAAGCAGTAAAGGCCAGCGAAGCACCGTCCCTGGCAGATCAGCAGAAGCCCCCCGAGCTGTGTGCAGAGTATACAGGTGCAGTAGCTTGGAAGCTGAGGGCTGTGTGTAGCGACCCCGGCTGAATGATGGTCAACTCTCAGACTGATGGTTTATGAATGTTTATTACCGTTTCCGTGACCTTGTTTCATAAACACACCGTAAGAGCTATAAAGGCAAAGTACAAAATAAAAAGCATGTAAATAACTTAACATTAACATTCGTAACTTGTTTTACATATAACACAGAGAAATTAATACCTTGTTCACTTTTCAGCAAGGTGCTTGTTAACCCCCTATGTCGCCACTTTCCTTTCCTATTCCCGGCAAAACTGCACAATTAATTATGCAAACCAAAGACACCCAAAAAAAAGTATCAAAATAAAAGTCCTGCAAACGCTGTGATTCAAGCCCTGCTGAAGCATCATGTGTCCTTTACACCGCGCTCAGAAAGAAGGAAGAGTAAAAACATTTGTGCCACCAGTCCAAGACAGCACAAAGAGCTCTGAAAACAAATCTCAGAGCCACTACCAACATGTGCTGTAAACAGTGAGGCGAAGCCCCCTCTTTTAGTTGGTATTTACTGCTGACAGCAATGCCAACACGTAGGGCAATGACTTAGGAAGACAATAAAGTTTATATTGAGGCCATCAATACAGTAACCCACAAGGCATCTGGACTGAAGCCTGGAACTGAATCATTGAGTATTCTTGAGCATTTCAGCACATTTTGTACAAAAGCTAGCAATAAGTCAGGGTTATTTCTTCAAACTCTCATTTTGAAATATTAAAGGGGTGATTTTTAATCTGACGACATGGTTCTTCAGTAACTCTACCCATTTTCTGCTTATTGATTTCAGGTTCACAAGGGATGACAAGCAGGGAGCTACAGTGGACTGGATACAACCGCACTCATTCATATTTGGCCAACTGATTACTTCCAATTAATCTGACTAAAATGTTTTTTGGTCAACCCATACAGACATGAGGAGAACACGATGAGAACAAACTGCAAAGGAGGCAGGAGGCATCAGCATTAAACACGCATCTATGTGCACAATTTTTATGGAGTGAATTTTGTAAATGATCAGAGTTTAAGTGCACTGCTGTTTCATGGTTCCACAGTCTTTGGATTAAATTGCTGGTAGGGTTCTGCTTCTGTGGTGTTTGCACATTGTACTGCTGTTGTTGCGGCTTTTCTCCATGTACTCCAGTTTTACCTCACATACTGGTGTGGCTAACGGACTAATTGAAATGTGCTCTGTACTTCTGACACCCTGTTGATGAGATGGTGCCTCATCCTTCCATGGCCGATTTTGAAATAAACTCTTGTGGAAAATGAATTAATTAATATATTCATCTTGGTTGGGGAAAATGTTATGCTCAGTGGTGGCACCAGTCTAAAGTGTGGTTTGTGATTTGCAGGTCCAGTCTCTGATGAGGTGTCCTGAGGTGCTTCCAGTCATTCCACTACAGTGCAATAGGGAGGGCTACTCGACTTCTTTTTTGCCCACCAAGTTCAAGCTGCATAAGATCTCGTCACGTCATGAACGTCCTCACCTTAGCCAGATGTAACAGACACATTGCTAGAGGAACAATATTTCTTTTGGATTATATTGTCAGTGTAAGTATGCTCTTGCACTTATTTAATAATTTGCGGTTTGCTTTTTATTGGGTTGCAGTATGTTTTATGTTCCATGCTATTCATTTTCAGTAACATAAATCTGTGTCTCTTCATATAAAGGCCCTGTCTTGTTAACGAAAAACACTTGTATACCATATACAGTACGTGTAGAGGGTGATTAAAATACATTGTGACAGATAGGGGGCGCTCTCACTCCCTTGAACCCCTGTCCACGACTCCAAACACCAGGTAAAAGTCCAATAAGTGACTTTATTAATCTTCCACAGTGCACAAAGCACCCTCTCCTCCACTATACTCATATACAAACACAATAATAACTACAATACAATCCTCCACACTCCCAGACGCATTGCCACCCTTCTACCCAGCTCAGCTCGCCGTCTGGGAGCTCTCACAGTCCTTTTATATTCCCTGACCCAGAAGTGTTCCCAATCCCAGTCCATGTGATCCTGTATCACTTCCGGGTCAGGTAAAAGTTCTTTTCTTCACCCTGGAAGCCCGTCGCTCTTCCTTTGACGAACTTCCGGGTCATAGGGCACAAAGAAGTCTTCGGTCTCCCTGCAGCTCCCTCTTGCGGCCCCTGTGGTATCCAGCAGGGTCTTGTATAAAAACTCCCATGACTCCCTGCTGGTCTTCGGGACACCTCCATACTGCAGGGAGGGCTCCATCAGGCGGCCTGGGGGTATTGGCCGGGATGACAAGCCGGCCACATCTTACAACATATGTACAGTACATAAATAAATTGAAATAAAAAGACACAATATTGCACACTCTTCACATCCACTGGTCCTGATGAGGGTTGCAACTCCAGCATACTGAACTGGGTAGGCCAGGGCACCCTAACTCCAGTTGTCAGATCAAATGCCTGCAGTGTCTTCTGGGCCTGCTACAGGCCATCTTCTCCCAGTCAGCCACAGCCTCAGTGGCATCTTCACTGCATACCCAGTGTACCGCCACTGAGTTCTCTCGATTAAGAGAAGCAGCCGTTCTGCTCTGAAGTCCTTTGGTATTCATAATTCATATTACATATGAAGACAATGTCATAGAGTATTTGACATTTATCAAAAAAGAAACACAGACCAATAAGATTATAATATTAATGATGAAGGCTATACAGCCCGAAACACCATGACTCAAACTTTCTTTACAGTTTTGAACTGTGCTTAGTTTTAAGCCCTTGCTCCAATTAACAAGTGCTTTAATACTTGTCTACGTTCACTGATGTGCAAATTCCATGAAAATGTAATGCTGTTTAAGCTGTCTAATATTTAATTAACACCTTATTCAGTATATCAAATCAAATTTAGGCATAGCACTTGTGTAAAAACTTAGTAAATCCAACACCGCTCCATCAAATGCAATCCAAGCAAGAACTGAGGAGCAGAGTTCTCCAAAAATATCCTGGAAGCAGGAGTAACTGTCTAAAATGAACAAATGGGATTTTCTTTAGCTAAAATGCATTTTCTGTCCCGTTGTCTGTTATGTCCATCCATCCATCCATTATCCAACCCGCTATATCCTAACTACAGGGTCACGGGGGTCTGCTGCAGTCAATCCCAGCCAACACAGGGCGCAGGCAGGAAACAAACCCCGGGCAGGGCGCCAGCCCACCGCAGTTTCTGTTATGTGTACCTACTTACTCCTTCACAGCGTCACAAAGAAGCAGAGCCCACCCAGTCTGAGCAGGCACAATGCAGGACCCACACTTGGACAGGAATGCCCACCCTCTGCGGGGTTCATTCTTACCCCCATAGCTCATCTGATGATGTCAGGGAAGTCAATATGCACGTCTGTAGAATGTGAGATTAAACTAAACTTTTATGTGAGCACAGACACAACATGAAGTCTGCCCTTAGATAGTGTGGTATATGGCTGGCCATTCATCCCGGCCAATACCCCCAGGCCACCAATTGGAGCCCTCCCTGCAGCATGGAGGTGCCCCCAATTCCAGCAGGGAATCATGGATATTGGAGTTTTCCTTCACAGCACTGCTGGATACCCTGCGGGCCACTAGAGGACGCTGCAGGGAGGAACAAGGATTATTTTCCCTACAGCCCGTAAGTACGTCCCAATCATGTGGACAGAAGAAATTACGTATTTCTGGGTTGAAGAAAAGGAGTTTTTATCTGATAAAACTTTCTGATATCTCACAATAGTGAGCAAGCTGAGAATTGCAACAGGAGCTCTTGGGATTGTGAAACAGCCACACTCACCCTTGTGCCTTCTTGTGCTCTTTCTACTGCTGTGTTGAGGTGACATCATTCAGCATAGACCTGTCAGTGATTAGCACTGTAATTGTCCCGTAATCTGAATCCTACCAGCTTAATATAAAATTCACAGAGGGCCAAAGCCTATCCTGACATCGTCAAGTGTAAGGCAAGAAGCAACCCTGGGAAGTCCATGGAAGGCCCAACCATGCATGACTTCCACATGGGACCAATTTGGAATCATTTATAAAATCGAACAAACACATTTTTGAGATGTGGAAGGAAAACTGGAGTATAGAACGTGGAACATGGATACTGGACTCTTGAAATCTGTAAACAGTGCTAAATATGGTGCTGCCATGCTGTGTTCTTGGTGCATGAACTGGAATAGTGGATCAAAGATTGGACAGAGGATCTACGTTGTCATGTTACATTTCTGATAATGAGAATTCAGAAATCTGTTCAGTTACCAAGGAAATGATGAGTTTTGGTTTTCCTATCTGTTTATTTTCTCCTTTGTATTATTTATTTGTTTATATTTTAGAAGAGGCTTTGTCTTAAATCCTGGTGTCTGTTTTAACTCACTGCCAGTGCAGAGTTACTAGGCCCCTACAATTCATTCACTTTGCTTTTCAGAAATCTTGCAACTCCAACATAAAAGTGGCAATGTCTGGCCAAATCCAAAAAAGCACGAAAAACATTTTGCCGGCTCAGCAGCCTGACTCTTGGATTTCTTTCTTTTTTTTTTTTGTCAAGTCAGCTTTTAAGTAGAAGACAAACTTTTTTCTTGCGCTGGCATTTTTTAGTCATATTTCTATTGTCTGAGTTGTTGCATCAAGATTGTCCTGCTGCTGCTTTCCTCAGCACAAATAAAAACTGCTTGACTGTTGCTGACCTTGGACTGACTCCTCCAGATCTCAGTAGTTCAAAGATCACGATTCCCTCTGGGATTAGAAAAAAAATAAAAAGCTCGCCTGCTTGTGTGCCAGTGGTGTGTATCTGCACTGCTGAAAGCTTCAATGAAGAAGCAGTAAACCAGGGGGAGAAAAGTAACAAAGAGCTGGGGTCCTATTTAATAGCAAATTATTAGAACAGTGATTTTCCAATTTTGGGGGCTCAAACCCTCAGAGGCCCACAGCACTTGTTCAGAGAGTCCATCAAAAATCTAGAACTTTTTCTCTATAAACGTCCCCACTATGGTGGTCAGCTGGGGGCTGTGCCCAGCCTCAATGCCTCCCCCGGACCAGGAGAGGGACTGTGCCTCCCCCGGACTACAAGAGGGCAGCTGCTCAGGTTGGTATGGAGGCCACAGGAATGGAGCATGGAAGCTCAACCCTATAAGGGCCTGTGGATGAGTGAGGAGCCCTGGAGGTCAGCACTTCCGCCACACCCGGAGGTGCTGGGAAAAGAAATACCAGGGACACCCAGAGTGCTTCTGGGTGCTCATGCGGCACTTCCGCCACACCGGGAAGTGCAGCAGGAACCTCATCAGGGGGCACCTGGAGCATGTCCGGGTGGAAATAAAAGGAGTCGCCTCCCTCCAGTCGTCAGCTGGAGTCGGGAGGAAGAGGAAGAAGCTCGGAGCAGAGGAGTGGAGGCGGTGAAGAAAGGCTGTAGTGTTGAGAGGCCCGGACTTGGGGGTGATTGATGGAAGGACACTGGGTTGCGTGCGGGACTTTAGTAATTGTAAATACTGTAAATAAACGTGTGTGTTTGGAACTGTTGGTGTCTGCCTGTCTGTGCTTGGGCTGGTCTTCCACACCACATATTAAACAAATCTTTATCTGCTATATTAATGTGCTGCATTCAACTAACCTTATGTCCAACAGACGTTACTATGAGTCCAAATTTGTTAAATTTCCATATCAATCAATTCAAAAATGTAAATGCACCACAAGTGATTTGATTCGTAGCTCCAGTGTCAGGAGCCAATAAGTTTCCATTTGACGGAACTCAAGAAAGCAGCAGTTATATGTTGACCAACCAGCTCACATTTCCAATTGCGGATGGTTAATTTAGTAAAATCTCGATCGCTCATACTGAGTTAACCATCCACAATTAGTTTGAGAATCACGGTTCTGACAATATGAACTTTGCTGAAAATCATAATGAGCGTTGAAACAGCCGGCCCGAATGGCGCACGTCACATCTTGTGCGCATACCACCATATTTACCTGTGCACATCACATCTTTAAATTCTCTCCTGCTTGTCCGTTTAGCCGACTGTAGTTACTTGATGTCAAAGCTGGTTTCCAGAAAGGAAGAGGCACACAAGTACATATTGGATCATGGAAATAGCTTGAGAGTTCCATAAAGATGTATACTTGTGCTTTATCGGCCACAGCAAAGTGTTTGTGGAAGTCCCTGAAAGAATTTGGCATGGCTGAGCTAAATAAGATCACTGTATATAAATCAAGAAGCATCTGTACAGAGACACTGGGTAGTTTGAAATCGGGAAAGGTGTTCGACATTTCTGTATAATATGTATTGAAGCAGTTATGAGAAAACTGAACTTGGATGAGTCAGAAATCAGAGTGAAAACTGCCAGCAGAAACATTAACAACCTAAGATATGCAGACGACAAAACTTGATTAGCAAGGTCTGGAAAAGCAAACACATCAACCTTACAACCAAGTGCAGAACAGTCTGTGCTACTGTGTTCTTCATAGCAACTTATGGATGGGAAATAAAGAAAGCAGACAGAAAAAATAAAATGATTCATTTGAATTGTGATGCTGGAAGAAGGGGAGAGTTGCCAACAGAGAGGTTTTGGACTCCAGTAGGCCAGGATCATTGCTGGAAGCTAAGAGCACTGTTTTGGCGATGTAATGTGATCTAATTCACTGAAAAAAAGCAGTAATGCTAAATATGGTGAGTGGAACAAGGAACAGAGATTAACACCATCAAGAAACCACAATGAATATGAAAGAAGCTTAGAGGAAGCTGGTCCATAAAGTCTCAGGAAGATTGAATGGACAGTCAAGTCAATTTAGTAAGATAAGATAACACAGGCAAACTTTCCTTTGTTGAAAGTTTGATAAATGTGTGTATTTAAGTGCAAACAAGCCTACAAGTGATTTGGAAGAGCCTCACATAAAGAAGGCCAAAACTTACAAAATATGACAAAAGCTGCATTGAAATATATTTTATAGAAAGTCACGATGGAAGACTTGGGTGTCTTCTGTGCTTGCAAATTCTAGCATTGGCAGCCATAAAACATATTGACCAAAAAAGTTCATTCAAAACAAAACAGGCAGGCCATGCAAATAAAACAAAGAATATTTCCAGTTTCTGAGAGATAACCACAAAAAACAGAAGATGGTTGGAAATAGAGAGCAATAATTTATATGTGCAGTATACTTGCATCTATTTAATTTCTTTTTTGATCGGGAAGATATTAGCATATACGGTTATACGTGTTTGTTGCTGGGTATAACTCAACAAAGTCTATTTAACTCTTTGAGGGCTGAATTTTTTTTGCAGGCAACTCTATTTTCTAAAAAGCACGCAAGGTTTCACATGTAAATGAACGTAAAACATCTGTTGCTGTGGCTGCTGTCGACGCCTGTTCAGTGTCTCTGGTGGCTGTGTAGGGACAGCTCGGTGGCCAGTAGGAATGTGTGGAGGGCCAGCTGCCTGACCTGTCTTTGAGTGGCAGTGCAACACAATCTGGTTTGTACCTCTTCTCGTCGTAACTGGCGCTCCTCCCGGGCAAAAATTGCCGTGGGCACATCAGCTACACAAGCACGTTCAGCACCATGATCAGCTGAAGCCGGTACCTCACTTTCGTTTTCAATCTCCATCTTCAGATCACTTGCATCAAAATCGGAGTCCAACAAGTCAGAGTCCGATTCGGCGATAATACACAAAATGTCATCCACGGAGTATTTCACTTTGTGCATTCCCTTTGGTCTCTCGCCAGATGTCGATGCCATTTTAGAGGTTGTTTGCTCTTCGCTACTCATGCATACGCAGATAATCGAGGTCAAATCAACAAAGCTACCTTTCCTTCTAGCAAAGAAAGTTGAACTAAAACTGATTATCGTCCTCTGCCCCTGAATTTCGACAAAAGTCGACATCCGCCCTGAAAGAGTTAAATAAAAAAGTCTGCATAATTATTGTATTTTATTCAAAAACACTGTAATAGCCTACTATAAGGCATGCAAAATTTAAAAAAGTAAACTCATGGGCCATTTATTCTCACTCCTTAAAAAATACAAAATGAACTGAACCTGAACTAGTTCAAAATTGAAATGGTGAACTATGAACGTGAATGTATTCATTTTAGTCTGTGTGAATTGAACTTTGAGTGAGTCCTTGTGAGGTGTGAACTTGCACAACACTGGTGTCACAAAAGTTCTCATGAAAAAGTTGTCATATTCATTAACTGTTGAGCAACATGCTGTATGCTGATTAACACATGCAGCTATGAATTTCACTGTGCTCTATACACATGACAATAATAACTTACAAGTTTATAAACCGATATAAAATATCAACTACACTATATGGCCAAGAGATTGTGGACACTTGACCACTCATCACACCTATTTAAGCATGTTGGACATCCCATTCAAAAACTGCGGCCATTTATATGGAGTTGGTGCCCCCTTTGCGTCTGTACCAGCCTGCACTGTTCTTGGAAGGCTTTCCATAAGAGTTTGCAGTGCGTCTGTGGGAATTTGTGCTGATTCAACTAAAAGAACTCATTTGCAGTTGTCATTCCAGGTCATCTCAAATGTGTTCAATTAGGTTGATGTCAGGGCTCTGGTTCAGGGTACTTGAGTTCCACAAATTTGTTGAACCAGATCTTTATGGGCCTGGCTTTGTGCACCAGGGCAGAGTCCCAACGTCAAACTGTTACCACAAAGTTGGAATTGCACAAATAGTCTAAAATGTCTTTGTTTGGTGTAGCATGAACAGCACCCTTCATTAGAACCAAGGGCCGGTGTCCAAACTCCGGCCCAGACCCTTATCCCTCTTCCACTAAACCCTTCAATAGACATTGTGCAGATCAGAAAGTCACGTGTTCTCTTGTCATCCATCAAACTACAGATAGTGAAGTGTGATACCTCACTCCATAAAACAGGTTTCCACTGCCTCAAAGTCCAGCAGCAGCCGAAGCTTGGCATTGCACATTGTGAGTTCAGGCTTGTGTGCAGCTGCTCGGTCATGAAAACCTATTTCATGACGCTTCTGACACACAGTTCGTCTGCTGATGTTGCTTTCAGAGGCAGATTGATTTTTATGTGCTTCAACACGGTGAGATTGCATGGTCTTCCACTTCATGGCTGAAATAAGGATTAGGGTTGTTGCTCCTAGACGCTGTCACTTCACAATAATAGCATTACAGTTGACCGGGTCAGACCTAGCAGAGCAGCAAATTCCATTTTCTGACTTGTGGCAAAGGTGACATCCTATGACAGTGCCATGTTTAAAGTCACTGAGCTCTTCAGTATGACTCAATTTCCTGCCAGTGTTTGTCTATGGAGAGAGCATGGCTATGAGCTTAATTTTACGTGCACGTTAACAATAAGTGCGACTGAAACCCCAGTGCTAAACACTTTGGAGGGGAGTCCAAAGTGCAACTGAAAGACTACAGTACATGAATGTGAGCAGTTCACTTTACAACTTGACAAGTCAAATGATGTTGTTAAAGCTGCCCACCTCTTGGTTTATCTGTGGTTAACAATTGGAGAAAAGAGTATTTCATTTAGTCAAAAAGTAAGAGGCAGATTAACAAATGAACGATTTCTTGTCTGCTGAATGATTGCAGCAACAATGACTGGTAAGAAGAGCAATGTAGCTGCAATAATTCAAAGGGGAATCCTGAAGATTAAAGTCACATATTGCCGCACAGATAAGCCCTCATCTCCAAAAACTATTGAAGCAGATTTAAATTTTAGATTTACAGCAGTTGATACAACTGTCAACTATGTGAAATTTCGACAATTGCAATCAGGCGTTTTTGTAGAGCAGTGCTCAAGCATGAGTGCTGAACAGCGTGCAGTTTCACACAGATGGCTATCCCGAGCATAGGTAGTCAACCAAGTTTTGAGCTTCTAAACAGGCTCTACTCATTTTTAAAAAGGACAAAACAAAGCTGGAGGCACATCTTTAAGACGAACAGTGAGTCATTAAGTTTGCTTAGTTGAAGTGGCCTGAATCTATCTGATCAGAGCAAATACGCTTCAGCACTTGAGGGGAATGACAAGGCTGGCTCCTGGGATCACAGGTATGTTCCTTCCTTTTAACAGTTTGTGGACGCAAATGGTCTAGAGTTCAATTCAGTGACCAACATATTCACTACTTACCTTTCCGAATTACATGATTATTTGAAGATGTGCTTTGGTGACATCAACACAGAAGAGTGGGCTTAGGTCTGTGACTCCTTTAATCCTACAATAATAAGCATTTGCAATCATAATGGTAAAGCTGAAGAGCATTTTTCACTCACCTCAAATGAAACTGATCTTTATCAACCAATGGCTCTATGAGGAGTCATATAACCCAGTAAAGTGCTATTATTATTAATTTCATTCTTTAATTATTTTTTTATTTTATTATTTTTTAAGAGGGTAGGTTCACAGGGTGATGTTTTGGCCTCCACCGGTTCAAAAACAACAATCGCTCCTACGTGACTCCTTTATAAGACACCACTGCTACCTCCCTGTGCATGTTGTTTCTTTTTCTTCATGTATTGTTGCTCACCCTTGGCTGGTGGACTCTTCTTCCCTTTAACTTATGCTTTATAGTATTTGATTGTTGATATTTAAATATTATTATATAAGGCTGAGTCAGATTAAAACATTACATTTTTTTATAATTTATTGCATCAAAGGTCTGATACAACTGCATCATTTTTTTCCGCAATCTCCATGGCATTAGACACAAGTCCTCCATCGCTTAAAAGTGCATGGATTCTTCAAGGAAAAAACTCAGTTGGCCGTGCGCACAGCCCATCATGCACCACTTGCTGCACCTCTTCATCTGACTTGAAAATCTTTACACCTATTGCCTCTGGTGTAAAGTCACTGGGAGTCCGGCGAGTAAGGCGGATGTGGGAGACATTCAAAGCACAGGTCCTAAATGGCTGCAACTGTTACATGGGCAGTATGGAGCCGAACACTGAAATGCTGCAACAAGTCACCTCTGCTCTGAAGTCCACGTCATTTGGATCAGATTGCAGGTTGAAAATGGTTTCTGAGAACCGTCACTGCTCATAAAGCAGAAGATAGAACGTTGCTCCTTTTTAGTGCATGTTTCCAGTGGGATTACGGCCTTTATATAGCTACTGTGACATCCTGTAGCTCATTTATACCGACTCCTAATGTCATTGCTAGTGATGCTGACAACTTACATGACAATGGCACATGTATTGAATTTGAGTGTTTTTATTTGACTCGCCCTTGAATTCATTATGTTAGATTTTAACTACTCAAGTTTTAATTTAATTTGTCTTTGTACAAATGTTTCACTTAAAAGTACTAAAATTTCACCTTTGTGATCATTTGCAAACAGCTACACATCACAGCTCATTCTGATAAGGGGGATGCAGAACAAGAGTGTAGAAAAAGGGGGAGGGAGGGAGGGAGGGTGGTCCAGAGAGGGCCAGCACTGGGCTAATGGTCATTGCAGCTTTTACCTGTGAGTTCACAGCCTGCTCTGTCAGCTTCAAGGTGTGTTTTGTATGATTTTCAGTATGTAATATCCTATTTCCCTGATTAGTTTATGAAAAATTACATTTATTCATTGACCTGTTTATTTTTTGTATCTTGATTGCTGCCTTTAGTAACGTCACCGCCTTAGTGTTCTTGTCTGAACTTTAAATAAAAAGGAAAGACTTCTAGTGACAAAAGTAATAAAAACTAAGCTTGTTTTCTAATAATTTTATTTAATCAACCGTGGATTGAAGTTTGATTTGCATTGAGTAACAAGTGGTGTGCCTGTGTCTAACACTTAACCTGCTTTATGTTCACAGTACAGTTTAACCACTGTCACTCAGATCAAATCCAAAGTCCCCTCAGACACAAGTGACAGTTCAGATGACAGCAGCTGCCATTCACAACACAACTGCACCATTGGCAGTATTTGTTGGTAGATCATAGGGTGAGATGGTGAGCAACCACACAAAATACTCCACTCCCCAATTCCATTAACCCTCACCAGCTTTGGTCACCATTGCATTTTTCTGATAGCAGCCTCTCAAAATGATATACTGAGAAGAAAATAAAGCTGACATGATGTTATAGGTGGGAGGCACTGTGGTTTGCACTGCAGCCACATAGATCCAGCTGTTGTGGCAAAAATGGGTGAGGCCTTCAAAAAGACCAACAAAAAGTAGGCCAGAAACCTTATTGGCCAGCCCCAATATAGGCCTAAGTCTAGGCGACTGGGAATCCACAGGCCAGACTAGGCCCCAGAATGGAAAATAGAATTTTCAAACATCATCAGAATAGAGTCTCAAATTTCTCAAAAGATGGAGAAACTCTCTTGTCTCTAAAGAGACAGTCCTGCCAAAATCTATATAAGAAAAAAAGAAAAAGCACATAAGAACAAAAAGTACAGGCAATTCTAAGGCAAACAAATCCCAAAAACACAATGCAAAGGAAGAGTCCGTTAAACAGATCTAAAAGTCAGAAAAATACTGTAGAAAATCCAAGAAAAGCAATACTCACAATAATCTCCAAAGAACTCTCTCAGATGAACCGCAGGGACTTGCTGGTTCAGCCTGAATATAAAGGAGAGAGGCGGTGCTCTAGCAATGAGGTCAGCCTGGCCCCGCCTCTTGGGGATCCACCCCCAGAGCACAAGGAACATGGCCGAACAAAAATACATGCATAGAAACTAATCACAAGATAAAATAATATTTATATATGCATAGCAAGATAAATAAAAAAATATATATTGCAATATTTACATAAGCAAAAGTAGCAAAAGCATTAGAACTGAACAACCACAATAGCATTTATTTGCATAGCACATTTTCCTACACAGGAAGTAGCCCAAAGTGTTTTACAAGATATCAAAGAAAGAGATACAAGAAATTAAGATTAAATAGGAATATCATTAATGAATAAAAAACATAAATAGTAAACACTTACATAAGATAAACATATACAGAAGTAGTGTCCTGAATAGAATTGGTTTTTAACTCTCTAAAGATGGTTTCGATGATGGGGAGGACAGAAAAAAATTTCAACAGCTTCAGTTAACCTGGAGATAAAAAAAACAAAATCTGCAGGGGATCTAAAGCCAAAAGACCACCCAGCTCCCACTGGACACTTGTGCTAAACTATTATAAGTATTTTAAGTAACCTTCATTTTTTTATAGGTTTTGTCAGAGAGGTCTTGTGGCCGGTTGGAGTATCTGCTTTTATTCAAACATCCCAGATGGTACCATAAGACTTTGATCACATAAAACGGCGCCACAGAAGAACTGAGAAAGAAAACAGAAAAAAAACAGAGTTCAATAATGATTTCAAATTCATTGAATAAAATAATTCTATGTCTTTCTAGTTAATTAGAGTAGAACTAAAATGTAACTACGAAAAGCAAAAAAGTGGGTTTTTAAAGAATCCGCAGTATTAGCCTGGCATGTCTCTATTGGTAACATATTTTTTGACCGCCTCACCACCTCTTTTATGTTTGGCTCTTGGAATAATAAGCAGACCACTATTAGAAGATTTAAGGTTTCGACTGGGGATGTAGTGGGATACACTCTTAAAAATATACCAACAGAAAGATTATTTAAGCTTTCTACACCATTAGTAGTATTATAAAGTCAATTCTAAATGACATGGGGAACCAATGTAATGATACTAAAACTGGTGAGATGTGCTCCGATTTTCTTTTCCCTGGCTTCGATTGCTGAAGCATTCTGGACTAACTGCAACCAATTAATGGCTTCATTAGGTAGTCCTGTTAGATTGCATTACAATAATCTAGCTGACAAAAAAAACAAATGTGTGAATTAATTTATCACCATCTTGCAATGTTATAAGAGGTCTAATATTTGGAATGTTCCTAGTAATCTGGTTAATGTGTGATTTAACGTTTAGGACAGAGTCCATGATTATATCTAAATTATTTATTTCTGCCTTGTCTTTTAATACTAAGGAATCAAGTTTATTTCTAATTCCCTTGTTATTTCCATTTTACCAACAACAAAGAATTCAGTTATTTCCTAAACTGGCTTGAGGAAACTACTCCTCATCCATGCAGAAATACAAGACAGTGTCACAAAAAGGTTTGGGGCAGCCACCCGTATATTATGATCCTGGCTGCAAAAGGTTGAAAATGATTGAGTAGTTTACAAGCCTGAGTCCAAAACAGAACTGCATATGTGGAGGTAAGATGGCAGTTTCAAAGGCTGGTGAAGGAAATGATGTTATCTATGCCGAAACCGGAAGTGATGTCTTCAGGACCGGAAGTGGCATCTTCGAGACCGCAAGTGACATTATCAGAGGCACCAGACCCGAACGTGACATCTTCAGAGGCGCTGGAAATGGAAGTGATGTCATCAGAGGTGCCGGAGCCTGGCGGGATTTCCCAGGAATGGTCTGCAAGGAACTGAGAGAGACAGTCAGCACACTCTGCCACCCCTTGGTCTGATGTAGTATTATAATTACTCAAGCCCTTTAGCTGCCTCCTAATCGCACGTGTGTGACAAAAGATATTGGTCCAGAGCGTCAGGGTCATTGGGTGCTATAGATAAGTAAAGCTGCATATTATTGGGCCTGATGGAAGCATGTAGATTCAAAGTAATAGCGGCCCCAGAAGAGATCCTTTTTTACATAATATAACAGATCCTTGAACTACAATCACAACAATTCGTAATGAATGTTATACCTTTTAAATAAGATTGAAACCAATTTAAGACTCTGCCTGAGAAACACACACATTGATTAAGAAAACTGTGGTCTGTGGTGTCAAATGCTGCATTCAAGTCTAAGAGGACAAGAATAGATATCTAATAATAATAATAATAATTCTTTGCATTTATATGTAGCCTCTGTTCACATTAACCCACAAGTCATTTACTACCTGAACCAGTGCAGTTTCTGCCCTATAATTTGTAAAACTTGACGGAAACTTATCAGAGAAAGAATGTTTGTTCATTTAACTGCTGAAAACCCATTTTTTTCTAAACTTTTACTTTAAAGGGGCAGGTTAAGAACAGGTTTAAACCTGTCAAGTACAGAGAGAGTCCAGATTATTTTCCTTGAGCAGGAGTTTAACAACTACAGTCTAGACAATCACAGAAGACCCTCATATCTGATGATGAGTTTACTATGTCAACTTCATCGTCGATAAGCAAATCTCAGACTTCTTTGAAAAAGCCTGGTGGGACTTGGGCCAAAGTGGAGGGTTTCGGTTGAGACATTATTCTATAGAGTTCAGGTAGACCTATTTGATTGAAGGAGTTTTCCATTCATTAAAAGAGTGTGATGGAATTCAAAGTGAATGCTGAAGCTCAATGATTAAAATAGAGTCATGAAAAGGAAATTGAAACATAAGGCAGGAAGGGTCCCTGGCTTAACCATGGCACAAACTTTTTGGGTTTGAGCTCTGTGTCTAATTGATCTTTTTGCGGTTTGTATGGTCTTCCCATGTCTGTGTGAGTTTTTCACTCTTATCCAGTATGAGACGTCATTTGGCACTTCATAATCATCCTACGTGTGTTGTGAGTCAGTCCTGTAATGGACTGGTGAATTATCCTGTACCTGCTATGATAGTCTCTAACCCCTCCTCATGACCCTCAGTTGGATTCAGTTGATTTGAAGGTGCTATGTTATGATACTGTAGGATGACCGTTGAGAGGCCTTATGCTAACAGTCCTGTAGCAATCCATAAAGTCCTTTGCCGGGCTCGAACCAGGATGGTATTGTGAACTTTCTTTCTACCTAAGTGACTGCTAATGCTTTTGAGAAGAGAATGCACCCTTCCACGCTTCCCCTTCATTTACCATTATTGTCCATAGTGGCAAGCTTTGTCAGTCATAAAATTTTCTGGTGGGGCTGTTGTCATTGGTGGATTGCCAACAAGTAGCTTGAGCAATGCTAACATTCATTTTTCCCCAAGTGGCCGCAAACATTACCCATGCCAGCTGTGACCTTCTCCAGATTTTTCACCACTTTCTGCAGTTTAACATCAAGCTGTTGTAACAAAAACTGATTTTGATGGAATACATTCAGGAATGGAGCTGGAAAACTGGAAAAGTAACAAGTCTGGTTGGTCTCTCCTTCGTCTGGATGCTAGCCACCCTTAAGAACTACACATGGCTCTGCTCACCAGCACAATGTTTCAATGCATCCCCCATCCTCTATACTGTGGTCTGCCAAAATGGAGGAAGAGAGGAAAAGACATAAACTCCAGAAAACGAGAGAGTGAGAGAGACAATGGAAGTGATAGCAGTATTGGCAGCCTGCAGTTTTTAGCACCTGATCCAACTAAACTTTTGATAATAATAATAATACTTCTTTGCATTTATGTAGCGCTTTTCTCACTACTCAAAGCGCTCAGCAATTGTACGTTAAGGGCCTTGCTCAAGGGCCCAACAGAGCAGAGTCCCTTTTGGCATTTACGGGATTCAAACCGGCAACCTTCCGATTGCCAGTGCAGATCTCTAGCCTCAGAGCCTCCACCTTTTGTCCAATGTGATCTAGAAAAAATCAGGCCTAGCTGGTGCCTCAAACTTTAATCTGTCTCGTTGGCAGGTTTACTTCACGCCACCTTAAAGCCACAAAGTTGAAGGTTCATCCCCACCGTGTTTTTGCAGAGGTGGCTGCGTTGACCTTAAGGACCATGGGAATTTTCTTTTCTTTTTTTTTTTTTTCTTGGCATTCATCCCAGCCCCTGGCTAGACACATGAGAGATGTAAATGTGGAGTCATGCCTCTCTGATAACATGCCTAGTTGCCTGTCAGCTGTTTGTGTTGGAACAGCTTTCTTTTGGGCACGCCGCCAAAATGGACAAGAGTATTGCCAAGTGCTAGACAGAGCAATTCTGCTATGGCTATTCATCATTTCTGCCCAATGCTCAGCTCTCGTATCCTTTTTCATACCCTGCATTTTTTTGTTTGTTTGCTACTCAATTCAGAACTTTGGCCGATGAGGCTTTAAGTCTTTGGGGATTTAATCTGACACAGGCTGACACCCCCGGGTGCCTCTCCCGTTAGTGGGGCACTTTCAGCAGGTCATAAATTCCTCCATCTTTTTTCTTTCTCTTTCTCTTTCACTGAGGTGCAGTTATACAGCCGGTTATCAGCAGAGTCTTGAGAGCTTAAAGGTGAGATGAGGTTGAGGAACACAGCAGAAACCAAGCAAGCAAATGCACATCTGAGAAAGGAGAAATATGGCACTGCAGGGAAACTCATCCAGACGCCGTTTATGCCAACTAAAGTGGAAAAACGGCTACCAGCCTTGTGACTTCCTTTTAAGTTAATAATTGGCAGGGTAGGAATTTTAAAAGAGAAAAACAGCGACTGGATTTGTTTTCAATTCAATATCTAAAGCAGCTTTTCAAGCATGGCAAAGGTAGTGCAGTAAGTAATTTAATTTCCCGATACCTGCTTTACGTGGGTCAGGGTTTTAATAACATAGCAAACAACAGTGAAATAATAACAGGGGTTATGTTAGCCTTTAGTGGTCTAAGTTTTGGATTACAATGAAAGTTGAAGAGAAAAATGCACAGGGTCTGGAAAGCTGAGAGCTCATTTTAAGTTTCAATTAAAGAAGCATGGCAGCTCGAGGAATTCCTAAAAATGGCTGAACATTACTGAGGCACAGAGGCATGCCACTGGGTCCACCAGATGTTGGGCATAATAAGTAACGAACCTAGTAATGTATTTACCACAATTTTTAAGTTTGTCTTCTTAAACATTTTTCCAATTTTTCATCACTAACCGCCCCTAGTCAGTCAGGATGGGCAAACACACATCCTCCACCCTTACCCTGCTGCAAGGATGTGTACTAAGTCCCCTTCTCTATGCACTCTTCACCCATGACTGCCAACCCATCCACCAATCAAACATTATTGTTAAATTTACGGATGATACGACTGTCATTGGGCTTATAACAGACAACAATGAAGCTGCATTTAGGGAAGAGGTTTAGAATCTGACAGCATGGTGCAACACCAACAACCTGGTCTTAAACACCAAAAAGACCAAAGAAGTTATTCTGGACTTTAGGAACACTAAAAAGACCAATCACAGTCCGATAACAATCAATGCAGATGCTGTGGAGAGAGTTTCCAGCTTTAAGTTTCTAGGAGTCACCATCAGACCTGTCCTGGGCTGACAACAACTTGGCTATAATAGGCAAAGCACAACAACGCCTCTATTTTCTCAGGAAGCTAAGGAGAGCTGACTTCCACCAGAAGCCGCTGGTTAATTTCTATAGATGCACTATAGAGAGCATCTTAACAAACTGCATGATGGCCTGCAGGTACAACAGCTGCACCAAGGCTGCTAAAGAAGCCCTGCAGCAGGTCGTAAAAACAGCAGAGGCCATTATTGGGACTGAACTGCCATCACTCGAACTCTTATATAAGAGTCGCTGTATGAGAAGGGCCAAAAACATTCTCAAGGACACAACTCATCCTGGAAATTCTTTGTTTAAGCTCCTCCCGTCAGGAAGACGCTTTAGGTCAATCCATGTACGCACAAACAGACTAAAAAATAGCTTTTTCCCATCTGCCATAAACTTTCTGAACTCTGAATCTCCTCAGACTGAGATCATTTTTAATTGAACATGTGCAATAAGCTATATTGGTAATGTGCAATATACAGGGTGTCACAGAAAGGACGGACGTTTTTTACAAAATCACAAAATTGTTAATTTTTTCTTACAAAGAAATTTATTGAAAGATTTGAGTTCATATTGAAATAGCATGTGACAATTTGTAGGGATGGAAATGCAGGTCTAAATGCAAAATACGCCTTACTGAACGATTACTGAGGCCAAGTTCAGAAGAATGCTTCCGAGCAGATCGACTTGGACTGCGCAGCAGGGCTAGTCGTACGCTTTCCACATTTTCAGGGGTACGTGCCGTTCGTGTAGCCCCCGGCGGTCTTTTGTTCATTAGTATACCTCGTGTACGAAGTGCTTTAACCCAACGTAGGATAGTGTTTCAAGTGGGAACAGCTTTATTTCTGTGGATACTGAAATGGCAACGAAACTCACGCTGAACTGCGGTAATAGATCAGTTGTTCTTGACAAAACAGTCGTACGCAAAAACTTGGTGTTCTATCATCCACGGCTCCATGGCTTCAACTAAAAAGAAAATAAAAAAAATGCTAAGACTTCGCAAACCTCAAGGCCACCTACTGCACATCTGTCACTCCACCTAGTGGGGAGTTCCAGCCATTTCAAAGGCATCCGTCTTTTCTGCCTCACCCTGTACTAATGTAATACAATATAGAATATGTAATGTACTATTTATTAACAGGTGCAATAACAATTTATGCTGCTGTACTTTGAGCAATAATAATTTGCTCTGATTACTTAATCTGGATTACTTAACACTGTATGCAACATATTTGGAACTAGCAAAATACCCGCACTTCGCAGCGGAGAAGTAGTGTGTTAAAGAAGTTATGAAAAAGAAAAGGAAACATTTTAAAAATAACGTAACCTGATTGTCAATGTAATTGTTTTGTCACTGTTATGAGTGTTTCTGTCATCAAGGATTTGATTATCATTATTTCTTTCAATCAGGTTCGCATTTGGAGGACGTGTTGTTTTGAAGTTACATTCTGTGTTTGTCAACCGTTGTAAAGATAACAGGTTTCATTCATCAAAGTGTTCACCACGCAAATCGCTACTCGTGAATGTAAGATGTTTAACAGGCATTCCCTGTATTAACTTGTGCTAAACGTACCATGGTGTGACGTAAGGGGAGCTGACTGTAAAAAGGCAAGGAGGCGCGTATTTTGAACAAAAAGGGAGAAGACATTGAAGGAGCAGAAAAGTGAGAAGGAAAATTGTTTAAATAAAGAGCTAGGAAGGTGAATGGAAAGAAGAAGCCAGCGGTAAAGCAAGGAAGACTTCGTAATAAGGATAGTTTGGTGCACGTAGAAGGCTGTTAAGCCTTATGATAATGTTCTCGCATGGATGATTTAGAGAGACGCACTGGAAGAAGTATAATCTGAACCTCTCTACAGTTTTGTTTATTTTCGGATTGTAATGTTCATCAAATTTACGTATCATCTGGTCCATTGACGGACCGTGCATCTCACACCTAGGCTTTCAGTAGTGCTGAATCAACCCACCCCTCAAAAACTAATTTATGGTTATAAAAACCATCTTAATATGCAGAAATACAGTATAAAGAGCCACTGCATCGCAGATAAATAACTCCTGTAGCCACAATAAATGCCTTTATTGAATAGACAAACAAGTTCTTTCTACTGCAGTCACAGCCGTGACACACATAAAAAACATCAACAATAACTCATAAACTTGCAATATTATTTAGGAAAATCGCAATATTTTACTCAAAAATTCAGATTATTTGTAAATAAAATCCATCCTCCTCTCTTTCCTCAAAAACAGTTCAATTACTCTGTCGTACGGATTATCCGTGCACTTCAGTTCCATCAAAAAATCCCTTTCTATCACCATCGAAGCTAATGCTGAAAGTCAAACCTGCCCTGTCGTATTTCTGGCATAAATTTTAATTCGCTTTAGGGCTGAAAATGTCTGCTCGACAGAAGCAGTGTACACGGGAATGCTCACCGCCAAATATACCAATGTGAACAGCTGCCCCATGCTCTCATTCAGATTTTTCTGATGAAGGAAGTCAAGGAGATCAGTGGGAGATTCTCCTGCAAAATCATCCATGGCATACATTACAGTCAGTTCTGTTTTTAGCCGAGACAGATCAAAAAGCGCTCCGTGGCTCTTGTGTTAAACTGGAGAAGGCTGCATGCGTGAAATTTTTCTTGTATTCCCGAAACTTCTGGGGCTCGAGGAGCGTGACAAACATCAGGTTTTTGTGGTCTTGAAATCTTGTCTGTGTCTGGCAAATAATATTGTCCAGAATCCTGCCATGGAGTTGGCCGTAGTGTGCGCGAAAATCTTGCGCTCGGAGCGCCTGCGATGCGTTCAGTGGCCTCGTAGAGTTCCTCATATCGGCTTCTATCCAATCAATGGGTCTGAATGCGGTGACGTTGCCGTACGCCTGCTAGAGGGCCCTACTGACACCAACTCAAAATCTGATTGGTTGAAGCAACAGGTTAATCGACATTTATTCTGTGTTAGAGTGCCTGCACAACGGATTGTGAAGGCCTCTCTGCCTGGCAACAAATGATGGCTGAAATGTGATTGGTTAAATGCTTTAATACGAAACTCCACCTCCCACGACTATCGAGCTGCAGTCTATTCTCTCTGCCTGGCAACAAATGATGGCTGAAATGTGATTGGTTAAATGCTTTAATACGAAAATACATGCCTGGAAGCAGCACAACCATCGGAAAAGCTATGAAAGGAAGCGGACAGACTATTTGGAATTATTTAATAAGTATTCATGGACAAAATATAATTAACATCAGTTTGTGATTCAGATATTTTTACTTATGACTATGCTAAGCACAGTCCTTCACCCACGAATATTTACCTTATATGGGCAGGCACTCAATTACGTGGGAGGTGTGATGATGCGAGACGCAACTCTGCATCCCACGGCCATTGAGCCGCAGTCTATTACAGTATATGGACGAAAGCAGGTTCCAGTTATGACCGTTATGCATAGAATTTCGAAATGAAACCTGCCCAACTTTTGTAAGGAAGCTGTAAGGAATGAGTCTGCCAAATTTCAGCCTTCTACCTACAGGAAGTTGGAGAATTAGTGATGAGTGAGTGAGTGAGTGAGTGAGTCAGTCAGTCAGTCAGTCAGTCAGTCAGTGAGGGCTTTGCCTTTTATTAATATAGATTATTTGACTTTTCTTTAAATGCACCTTGGGGCTGTCACAAAAATAATTTTGTTGAGTTACACAACAACAATAAAGTACTTGAACTTGAACTTGATATGCTCAGTGCTGTTTCTTATTGTTTTGTAATATGTAAAATTACCTTCATGGTGGGTGCCACAAGCCTGCTTCTGGCGGATGAGGTTTGCTCCATTGACCCTGCAGTGTCTTCAGTTTTCCTTTAAGTGGAATATTATTAGTGTTTTATGCATATATTCCTGCTTTAATTTTTGTCAAGGAATTTAATTGTGTGGTTCTTTTTTTATTTCAGCATGATTTGAAGCACTCTGCTTTTGTTAATTTCTTGTTTTTATTGTTTATACGATGTAAATAATGAGTAGGGTCATGCAGTTATTTTTATTGCACTTCCGATGTCTCCTGGTATGCCACCCTAATTATGGCAGTGCTCACTGCACTCATTGTCTCTCAGTAGATACCCTTTATCATTTTTAAAGAAGGTAAACATTAGTTAGTTTCTTTTTAAGTAAGTTCAGCATATCCCTTTGGTTTTGATTGCTCACTCCTCTTTTTCACACAATTCCAGGGTGCACAGTTTTGATCCCCTGGTCACATCTATTGTTTACAACAGTTCCTCAAGATTAGAACTCTCTTAACAAGTGTATATATGTGTGTGGGCATGTGCAACTTTAATTTTCCTGTTTTCTCTGTCTTTATTTTATTTATTTTTTGTTAAAGCGTGTGTTTGTACTTCCAATTCGAGCTTTTCCCAGTAAAGCTAATGCTGCACAAGTCAGTAACGAGGCAGTGTAGCCAAGAGCAGAAATGACAGATTGCTCCACAAATGAAAAGTTGGAACACCAACCGGGTCATCATATTTAATCACAGCAGTCCAAACAGAAATCACACCTCGTAGTGTCATTGTAAATAACCTCTCAGGCAAAACAACAAAGTATTCAGCTCAGAGGCCATAGCAAAAGTGTTGATCAGCTCCATTCAACAGGTCACTATTAATGCAAATGACACCTCCTTCTGGGCAACCAGGTTTCATCTATCACACAAACCGGAAGGGGCGGGGCTAACAGCCCTCACTGGGCAGATTCTTGGTGGTGAGCGGTATCTTGATAGCTGCCACTCCAACCCCAGCAGGTTATAAATACTTCGATTGAGCCTGTGAGGAGAATCTCTGATATGTATGCGTGACAGGGACATAAAGGACAACGCCATATCTATATCCTTCAAGGTAGCCACAATAATTAAATAAGAAAGAAAGTGGATCAATATGAGAATTGTGTTAGGCACAAAACATTTCTCTCGTTTGCATGGGGCTGACCAAATTGATCTTCACCCACCACTGAGTAGGACTTCCATATGGCACTTACATTTGTAAAAATACCAAGGAAGCCTTATGTGTGCTCAGTCAACTTCATTAAAAAACAAGCCAGCAGTGCGATGCTGTGCGAAAATCTTTTTTTTTTTTTTTGGATTGCTTGCCCAAACTTGTTTGAGTTTTGGGTTTGAGTCGCGCAGTGCATGTAGAATGAGTTGTCATGCATGCATGTCAGAGGGTTTCTTTCCAGGCTCACCTAAGGTATGTGGTAACACCCCGGGATGAGAGGGGGAGCTGTTGTTAACATTCTTGTCTCCATTTTCCTTCACAGTGCCAAGAAAGTGCTACTGAGTACCACGGAGCCAGAGAAGCTCCTGCCCTTCTAGTCTGGCCAATACAAGAGGGAGACATCCCTGAATGGTGGAATCTCATTTGGATGTGAAAGCAAGACTGTCAGGGACAACTCCAGACCAGCCCGTTCTAGGAACGAGTATTGGCCGATAGTTTATTGTAGCGCCATTGTGCGCATGTTTAATTCTTTTTTCTTTGTTACTTGAATTAAACGGGGTTTGCCCAGTTGGCACCCTAACTAGGTTGGGACTCACTCCACCTTATGACTCACCCCGCTACAGTGCATTCCTTCTGTGTTCTTGAGGCGTTGCAGTTTCTGTTTAGCCACCTCCTAGCCAATACATTTTCCAGGGCAGTCAGTGGTGACAAGGTTGTCATTTAATTTAATATTTAAAGCTATATTGCTGTATTTTGGCAGATGATGGCATATTTAGAGGGAATCATAATGATGCAATGCCAATCAAGACACACAAGAGTGGCACAAGCAGCCCATTTTTTGTTTGATTTTTGGTGACGTAAACAGTGCTTGAACTTTTACATTTCACTAGTCTCTATATACTGCGCTGGGCTGGCGCCCTGCCCGGGGTTTGTTTCCTGTCTTGCGCCCTGTGTTGGCTGGGATTGGCTCCAGCAGACCCCCGTGACCCTGTAGTTAGGATATAGCAGGTTGGATAATGGATGGATGGATAGTCTCTATATATATATATAAAATCCAACATCTGTACAGTATGTCTGTCTGCTTTTCACTTCTTAATGGATTTAGATCAGATTTTTTTCTATAATTTGCTTGAACATTCCAGTCGATTTTGCAACTTCTCTTATTGTGCTATGTATCAGTTCGCTTGTGGTGCCAAATTATTTGTGCAAATCTGAGAGACACGCAGCGGGCCGAGGGAAGGGGGATGGGGCCCTCCTCACTCATGCGCCAGCCTCGGACGCATCTTACCTCCGTTTAGCTAGCGAATGAGAGAACTACTTAACGGATTTAGATCGGGTTTTTTTCTGTAATTTGCTTGAACATTCCGGTTGATTTTGCGACTTCAATCATTGTGCTTAGAATCATAGTTCGCTTGCAGGAGTGATACATTCATGCTAATCCGAGACAGAAACTGTGGGCCGAAAGGAGGAGGAAGCGTGACATCAAAAGTGTGGGGCCAGGCAGAGCCCCCCTCCTCACTGTCCTATTTCACTACTACATGGGCGGAGCCACGGGGAACGGCTACTCACTAATAAAGGGGGCACAGATATTATTAATGAAGTTAGGAAATGTTAACATTAGACAAGTCTACACACACAAAGGAAAATTGTTGATATGGCCCCACCAAACTTTTCATGCCAAAAACACCACTGCTGAGCCAAGGACACTTTTGACACCATTTTGCATTATCTGTGACAGAGAGCTCTGCACTATTCTTCCTATTTGAAAATCTAATCCAATGGCCTGAGCCCACTTTTATTTGTACTGTACATGTTGAGAGAATGCTGGTGGAACCCACTCAGGGTAAAGACACAAAACACCAGACATATAATCATTGTTGTTTTATACTTTTATTAGGCAAACATTGCTGGATAATAACCCTGAATTTTGGCCAAATGCAAACCTTTCCGACAATTACAAAAGGTGTCCCAATTTCAGGTAGATCTTCAACAGTTATCCTCATAGATTATGATGCAATGTAAGTAGACAGATAGATAGATAGATAGATAGATAGATAGATAGATAGATAGATAGA
>JANRMT010062808.1:5611557-5644803 GCA_026402145.1 Polypterus bichir lapradei
AGATAGATAGATAGATAGATAGATAGATAGATAGATAGATAGATAGATAGATAGATAGATAGATAGATAGATAGATACTTTATTAATCCCAAGGGGAAATTCACATACTCCAGCAGCAGCATACTGATCACATAAAAGAAAATGGTAGGAGTGATCAGTGAAATAGAGAAAAAGGTAGAAAGATAAAGTCATACACAGAGCTGCTGGAAAGGCTGCATGTTGGATATTTACAGCTTCACATCGTATAGTTATTAGGTGTGTTGGGTCTTTTCAATGCAATGCCTCTTGACATCGTCACATGTGACAAATGAGAAGTAGAATTTAAATAAGCATGGCAGCAAAGAAGAGAGCATCTTTCTCCCAAAGAGGGCGAGCTTCTCTTTTTGATTTTTCACAGCAAAACAACACACAAGCTATCACAGCAATTTGAACTCAACTGTCTTCTGCTATGTTTGCTCTAAAGTCATGTTTTTGTTCATGAGAAATTCTGTAAAACCCCAGGTTTGGAAAGTTATGGTTTTCTTAATTCAGATTGCAACATCCCTTGTAGACATAATCTTCTAAAGATGGACAAGAGGACAAAAATTATTAAAATGTGTCATTATGTGCGACTTTTCCTTATATTTTCATCATTGTTATGCTTTTAAAAAATCTTCCAGTCTGTGTCAGGAATAAGTGGAATGAGCTGCGAAATTTCAGGTTAATTGCTAAAACAATTCTGGTAGTTTCTACAGATGTTTGGTGCTCATGAGACTGGTTTACTTTGTTCCATAGGTACTTAAAGAGTCCAAGAACATTTGAGTGATCCCATGAATCTCAGTATTTAAAATGACCGTACATACCCAATATTTTAGCAGCTCTGAATTTTGGATTAAAAAAGTCTACAAAGGCAAGAGAGTCTACAAAGGCAAGTAAGAGATTAAAGAAAAGATCGGCCTGCTTAGGTAACGTCTTGGTTAGAATGTCAAAAACGAGTTTTGGTTACGTATTACATTTGGTAATAATGGTGTTCTGACATCCATGTAGTAGACCTTTTGCTTTGCCTCTGAAGATGCCGCTCGAGGTTTATTACAGGTCATTTATTTCAAACCCATCCTAGTGAATTATGGCTTGACTGAATTACTAGTCTTTTCACTCCAGTCCCATAATAACCCAAGCATCCTACTTGACTTGTAATTTAACATGATGATGTTCTGTCTGTTGGGAAGCTGGAATAGAGTACATGGTGGGAACCACAAAGGAGTGTACTTCATTATTTAAATAGGGTGCATCTCCTCTAGCTTGTGTCTTATCTGCCTGTCAACCACTTCATGAAGGCTTGTAACTTTGGGGTGTTCTATTAAATACACACGATAGGGAACCCTTCCTTTGCCAACACTCATGAGCAGGTATAGTCTTGGTGATGTTCTCCAAGGTGCTCTTATTCCTGAACACGCCATCCCATCATCTTACATTTATTTGTAACAGTTATTTTCAGTACACATCTTCTTAACCCATATCTGTGTCTGGCATGTGTCTGCAGAGACCCTCAAACCATTCACTGCCATTTACAGGAAGCCACTAGATTCATTAGATTGTGCCAGTTTACATGCAGGGACTATTGACAAAACTGCCACGCTATTCATGGGTATTGTCTTCTTCATAACCATATGACTGCCAAAGGGGTACAGGGGGGAAAGGAGTGTGAATAAAACCCTTAACTCCACCATAGCCACACTAGCCTGAAATCAGAGTTTTGCAAGGCTGAGCTGAACAGTCTGTGCGAAGAGTCATTAGAGCAGAGCCCTGCATGCTGCACTTGTTAGGAACACATCAGCACTTGGAGTTCTGCCCAAAGAGTTCAATTTATGTCTCTTAACAAGAACTGCAAACTGACATTATGTACCGTGCCGTGCACTGTATTATTATAATGCAATATGTTCCCTCGACTCCTCTTCTCTAAATTAACACTTTTTTAATCGGCTCACACCTCTATAAGAAAGCTGATTCAAAAAAGATCTCAAACTGTGGTGTTCCTTATCTGTTTTTTTTATTATGAACTTATGATTGCCTAAGTTGAAATGAGGTTGCTTACAGGAAATATGGAATAGTAGCAAAAAAAAGATGATCACAATGTAAGCAGAACTGACTTCTGCAAAATATGTATTTGCATTCATGCACGGAGCAGACAAACACGTCATTCACTGTCACGGTATTAGGTAAGCTCTAGGTTCCTCAAATCTTAATACACTGTGGATTCAGAAAGTATTCCGACCCCTTCACACTCGGTACATTTTATTGTGCTGTAGATTTCATTTTTAATGGATAAATTTGACATTTTTGCCCATCGATATACACTCAATTACGCTTAATTGACAGCGTGCTTTCAGAAAAGTAAATCTATTGATAAAACAAAATCTCTCATTTCTCTTTGTATGCACATTGTATGCTGTGGCAAAGCAGCTTGTGGTCGGGTTCAGCCTGTTTGCTTTAATTATCCTTGAGATGTGTCTAGAACTTGGTTGGAGTCCACCTGAGGCAAATTAAATTGATTGGACATCGTTTAGGAAGGCACACCATTATTTACGTTCGAACATAAGAACAGTCTAGATGAGAACAGGCCATTCAGCCCAACAAAGCTTACCAGTCCTATCCACTGAATTCTAAAATAACATCAAGTCGACTTTTGAAAGTCCCTAAAGTCTTACTGTCTACCACACTACTTGGTAGCTTATTACAGTGTCTGTGGTTTTCCGTGTAAAGAAAAACTTCCTAATGTTTGTGCGAAATTTACCCTTAACAAGTTTCCAACTGTGTCCCCGTGTTCTTGATGAACTCATTTTAAAATACAAGTCTCGATCCACTGTACTAATTCCCTTCATAATTTTAAACACTTCAATCATGTCACCTCTTAATCTTCTTTTGCTTAAACTGTATAGGCTCAGCTCTTTTAATCTTTCCTCATAATTCAACCCCTGTAGTCCTGGAATCAGCCTAGTCGCTCTTCTCTGGACCTTTTCTAGTGCTGCTATGTCCTTTTTGTAGCCTGGAGACCAAAACTGCACACAGTACTCAAGATGAGGCCTCACCAGTGCATTATAAAGGTTGAGCATAACCTCCTTGGACTTGTACTCCACACATCAGGGCGCTATATAACCTAACATTCTGTTAGCCTTCTTAATGGCTTCTGAACACTGTTGGGAAGTTGATAGCTTAGAGTCCACTATGACTCCTAAATCCTTCTCATGAGATGGACTCTTGATTTTCCAACCACCCATTATGTATTCAAACCTAACATTTTTATTTCTAATGTGTAATACTTTACATTTACTAATATTAAATTTCATCTGCCACAAATCTCTCCAAGCCTGTCCCACTGTCCAATTCCTTCTGTAATGATTACAAATTATCTGCCAATCCACCTATCTTGGTATCATCTGCAAACTTAACCAGCTTGCTACTTATATTCTTATGTAAATCATTCATGTGTATTAAAAATGGCAGCGGCCCTAGCGCTGACCCCTGTGGAACACCACTCTTAACATCAGCCAATTCTGATAGAATTCCTCACACCATTACCCTCTGCTTCATATGTATGAGCCAATTCTGCACCCATCTAAAAACAACACCAAGTCCCACAAGTCATACTACATGTCAGAACAAAAACTAAGACGTACAGTTCAAGGAACTCTCTGTAGACCGTCCATGCTAACCTTGTGATGCACAGATCAGGGCACAGATATAAAACTATTTCTAAAGCTATGAGTGCTCTCAGGAGCACAGTGGACTCAATAATTGTGAAATAAAAGATGTTGGAAACTACCAGGACTCTTCCTAGAGTTGGCTATCCACTAAAACCGAGTAACTGGGCAAGAAAGTCCTTGGTCAAGGAGGTGGTCACTCTAACAGACCTCTAGAAGTCCTCTGCTGAGATGAGAGAACCTGTCTGAAGGATGACCATCACAGTGGCACTCCATCAATCAGGCATTTATGGCCGATGATGACTAAATGGGCACTACTCTTCAGAAAGAAAAATTCATATGGCATTTAAAGGACTCTGAAAGCATTTGGAGAAAGATTATCTGGTGTTAAGAGACAAAAATTGAATTCTTTGGGCAGAACTCCAAGCACTATGGTTAATGAAGACCAAATACTGTTCATCACTCATCTATTATAGAATAGAATAAAAGGCCTTTTATTGTCATGAAATTTTACTGCATCCTCTGAATAGTACATACTGTACAATATAATAAAAACAGAATCTTCAACAGATTCAACATATGCTCTGTATTTTAAACTACACACATGCATTAATATAAACCAATAATACATTGAGAATGGAAACATATAAATAGCAAATAGTGGAGTAGTTCCATTTTATAGTGATTGCAATGAGTCTCTCATATGTTGCACTTTTATCTCATTGAGGCTATGGGTGACAGTGAAAGACATAAGATCAATCAATCAATCAACATTTATTTATATAGCACATTTTCATACAAAAAAAATGTAGCTCAAAGTGCTTTACAATATGAATAGAAAAATAAAAATAAATAAACATAAGTCAACATTAATTAACATAGACTAAGTAAGGTCCGATGGCCAGGGTGGACAGAAAAAATAAAAAAAAAACTCCATAAGCTGGAGAAAAAAAATAAAATCTGTAGGGGTTCCAGACCAAGAGACCGCCCAGTCCCCTCTGGGCAATCTACCTAACATAAATCAAACAGTCCTCTTTGTATTTAGGGTACGCATGGAAGGACTTGATGATGATGGTCACGTAGACTTCTGGCTTTCAGTCCATCAATGCTGGTGCATCATGATGCATCATGATGCATTGGGTAGGTCACCACAAAGAAACCGGAAAAAGAAGCAGAAGAGAGAGTAGGGGTCAGTATGGATTTTGGAGCCACTGTGAATAGTTATTATGAAGAATTGAACATACAGAGTATCAGTATTACGTTAAAGTGAAGTTATAAAAAGGCCATGTTAAAGTAATGTGTTTTCAGCAGTGTTTTAAAGTGCTCCACTGTATTAGCCTGGCGAATTCCTATTGGCAGGCTATTCCAGATTTTAGGTGCATAACAGCAGAAGGCCGCCTCACCACTTCTTTTAAGTTTAGCTTTTGGAATTATAAGGAGACACTCATTTGAAGATCTAAGGTTACGATTTGGAATATAAGGTGTCAGACATTCCGATATATAAGATGGAGCGAGATTATTTAAGGCTTTATAAACCATAAGCAGAATTTTAAAGTCAATTCTGAATGACACAGGTAACCAGTGTAGTTACATCAAAACTGGAGAAATGTGTTCAGATTTTCTTTTCCTAGTTAGGATTCTAGCAGCTGCATTCTGCACTCGTTGCAAGTGATTTATGTCTTTTTTGGGCAGTCCTGAGAGGAGTGCGTTACAGTAATCTAATCTACTGAAAACAAAAGCGTGAATTAATTTCTCAGCATCTTTCAATGATATAAGAGTTCTAACTTTTGCTATGTTTCTTAAGTGAAAAAATGCTGCCCTAGTGGTCTGATGAATATGCGATTTAAAATTCAGATTACAGTCAACGGTTACCCCTAAGTTTTTTACTTCCGTCTTAACTTTTAATCCTAGTGCATCAAGTTTATTTCTGATAACCTCATTGAATCCATTATTGCCAATTACTAAAATTTCAGTTTTCTCTTTATTTAGTTTGAGAAAATTACTATTCATCCATTCAGAAATACCAGTAAGACATTGTGTTAGTGTATCGAAAGAGTCGGAGTCATCAGGTGCTATTGATAAGTACAGCTGTGTGTCATCAGCATAGCTGTGGTAACTCACATTGTAACCTGAGATAATCTGACCTAACGGAAGCATATAGATTGAGAAAAGCAGCGGACCCAGGATAGAGCCTTGTGGAACACCATATCGGATATCATCAAAAGCACTTAGATGCAGTAAACAGTTATTTAAGAAATATTTAGTTCTCTAATAGTGCTCAGGTAGAAGCTTTTCAGTAGTCTGGAAGTGTGCATCTTAATAGAACTATAACATCTTCCAGAAGGCAGCAGAGTAAAAAGGTGGTGGCCTGGATGAGATGGGTCACTAATGATTTCATTTGGCCCTTCGTAAATATCAAGTTCTGTATATGTCCTCTAGTGAAGGTAACTGGGTGTTGGTAATTTTTTGTGCTTTTTTAATGACTCTGTGAAGAGCCTTCTTGTCTGCCACAGAGCAGCCAGCATACCATATCAGGATGCCACAAGTAAGTATGCTTTCCACAAAGCAGTGATAGGACACCAAGATCTGCATGGACAGGCCAGCCTTCCCCAGCATCCTTAAGATGTAGAGCTGATTCTGTGCCCCCTTCACCAGAGAAGCTGTATTAGCAGACCATGTGAAGTCTAGGCACTCTCTCCACTATGTCTCCTCTTATGTATGGAGATTCCTGTTCCTGACTCCTGAATCTGATTATCAGCTCCTGATGGAGGTGCTGAGTGCCAAGTCGTTATAGAAGCACCATTCAAATATTTTGCTGAACAACAATGACACCAACAACGATGTATTTCTTTTATAGCCTAAAATCACACAAGGAATGCCTTAATGGACTTTAACAGGCCCTGTCTTTTGTAATATTGTCCCTATGGTGAAGCATGGAGGCTGGTGAGAATTGAGGGAAGGATGAATGCAGTCAAATACAGAGAGGTCCGTGAAGAAAACCTGCTCCAGGGTGCACAACAGCTTCAGACTGGGATGACAGTTCACCTTTCAGCACACAATGACCAGAGGCATACACCCAAAGCCCAGATAAAAATCCCATGCAACATCTGAAAAGAGACCTGAAGATGGCAGTTTGCAGATGCTTCCCATCCAATCTAATAAAGCTTTAGAGGATTTGCTATGAACAAAGGGATGAACTGCCCAAATCCAGGCGTGCAAAGCTTGTAGAGACGTGGCCAAGACGACATGAAACTGTAATTGCTGCCAAAGTGGCTTCTATAAAGTTCTGCAAGTGCTGAGATTTCAATTTTTGATTTTTAATAAAACCTTCCTGAAAAGATGTTTTAATTTTGTGTAGATAGATGGGCAAAAATGTTAAATTAATCCATTTCAAATGAAATCTACCATACTATAAATTATGTAGCAAGTGAGGCCTGAATATTTTCTGAATCCACTGTAACTCACCAGTCTGTGATAAAAGTAAGTTGCAAAGAATTAATTAATCCATTATCAAATCTTAATCTAGCTTTTGAGTTACTGTATGTAGGGTAAAGGCCTCACCCAGTGCCACTGGGTGCAATTCTGGATTGGGCACGAGTTCCTCACAAAGCACATTAATGTTCATAGCCACTTACCAGTATTGCTAAATACTTTACACTTAAGTCCACTGTGTTTTATTTACTGATCGATTTGTTATGCTGCTAGCTTAAGAAAAATGTGTTCAGGGATTTTTCAGGTAGAGAAGTCAGAAATTTCAAGGTAAGATGGTGTAAGTGTTGCATGGGATTGTCCAGCATCCCATCCAGAAAGAAAGGTGATCCCTAACCTGTAAGGGAGGCAAGAGGGATGGATGTATTGGGGAGTTAGTCTGTTCAGAGTATATACTCCCCCAACACGCTAGAGGGCAGCATTCATGTGTCACTGCTCCCATTTCTCAGACTACAGGGCACACTGGGAGTTGTAGTCCCGTAGTACCACCCTGCTCGGTGTCATTATGCCACCAGGCTATCCTTACTTTATGACACTTCCGCTTGACCCAGAAGTATTTTTTCCAGACCTTAGCCAAACACCGGAGTTACTTCTAGCTTAAAAGGAGCCCTTTCAACTCACCTTGGGGGGGCGTGGGCCACACTTTTGATGAGGAAGAGGAGTCGGGAGGAAGAGAAGAAATATGAAGGTTACACTGTCCCTGTGTATACAGAGCTGTGTAAGGTAGGTGAATGAAATAAAAATCACTATATTTGAACCCATGATTGTTTGTGTCAGTTGTGTCCAGGGTGGTGCCCGCTATCTGTCACAATGGTTATGATGGTGCTGGGTTCCATTTGAAGTGGGAGGTCAGAATTTCCAAGTTCCTACTTGTAATTTTTAATTGGAATGCTCCCTTAATTCAGATTTCCAAATCGGAAACTCGGAGCTGATCTATCAAGCCCGGGTGTGTCCAAATTCAGATCATGATGTCAATCCAAAATGGCGACATACACCACAAACCTTAGTGAAGGTTGTAGTACTATACTGTTGATTAGCACTTGCGTCTGTTTGTGTCTCATTAAATCAGTCGTACACACAGTACTATGCAACTTCTATTTGTTGACGTGTGGCTACAGTGCTTAGATGCTGTCACAAAAACAGACGCATGAGTCATAAAAAGGTTTGTGGCAGCCACCCATGTAATATTCCCTGGCTACAAAAGGGTAAATTGTTAGCACTGATGTGCTCAGAACGGAGTCCAAAACAGAACTGATTAGGTTAGTCAAATATGGCGACTTTAAAAGCCAGAAAAGGAAGTCATTGAGGGCAGAAGCAGAAGGGTCCTCCTCCATAGGTTCGGACCCGGACATGACGCTATCAAAAGGGATGGAACAGGAAGTCTCTTCAGTCATGGGTTCTTCACTGGATGAGATGTCATCCAAGGGTCTGGAAACTGGAAGTGATGTCATTCGGGCCAGGTGGAATTTCCCGTGAACGGTCTGCAGGAAAGTGAGAAAAAAAGGTCAGTGCACTCCGTCACCCCCTGGTCTGGCGTGGAATTACTCTCATTTAGACTCTTTAGCTGCCTCCCATGCTCACATCTGTGACAACGCACAAAATACAGCGTAATGATTTGCTATCAACTGCTATTTATTTCAATAGTGCTAGCACAACTACAGTTTTAATGGACAAGTCCATATTTATTTTTTTGACTGTTTTATTGAAGCATTACAGCTTGTAATTAATTAAATATATAATGTAGAAAAATCCATAGGGAAATAGAGGGGATGTGAAAGCAGTGATTGGGATGGGGCTTGAACCAAGTCTGCTGGGATTGCACAGCCACAACAGCCCAAAGGACAGTGTGGTTTTGATTCTGCAGTAAATATCCATCTGCTCATCATCAAATCCACTTACTCCAGTTATTGGGTCATCAGGGCTGAAGCTATCCCAGCAGCATCATCTGCAGCACTGGCTGGGACGCTAACTTATCTCAGAACACAGTCACTTACACCAGTCTAGAATCACTGAAGAAAAACGCCACACTGAGACACCAGGCCCGGACCCGTTTGCAGTGTCCTGGAGTCACCCTCTACAGAATAATGTGTAATTTTTGTATTGAGAAACAAGAGGAGATGGCAGTAAAAATACATCCATTCATTATCAAACCTGCCTAATCCAGTTTAGGGTGGTGGGGTGCGGCCTGACCCTGCTGTGAATGGGGTTAGCAGCAAATATTCAAAAGACAAAATGAGACACGACAGTAACAGTACAGCTGCCAGAGTTCTGTAGTAAACTCTGCAGGTTTCTTTCCAATAATCTGACTCCCTTCTCCTCGGGTTGCCATAAAACAAACTTTTTTTTTTCTGCTTACTCTGTTGATATAATGACCTGGCCCCAGACTTTAATCTTTATTTTATCTGGCTTGAGCAAACAGGAAGTGTGTATAAATAGCTGTGATTAAAATGAAAGATTTCAGTGAGGGCAGACCTCATCCAGGATCAAGAAACTGACACGCAACCGATCTGCGTAGAGACGGCAAGCCCCTCCGCTGGCTTGTTTACCAGGACGGGTGTCAGGCTGACTTTCTTGGGGCTTCTGGATACAAACTGTCCAAAGACACCACGCCTACTGTACAAATGTCACTGATCCCTACCTGAAAGACCCTGATTTTTAGGAATTACAGTTCTACGTTATAAATTCACATCTGTTTAGCACGAGCTGAAGTGAGACATTTGAAATTAAGAGAACCGCAGCTTTGTATTAATACATACAGCACATTGGGGCAGTTACTACTGCTTTTTTCATATTATAACGACAGTTTAATATAACTCAATTTATCTAATGGCTCAGAGTACAAAACAAGACCCCAAGCACAAAATGACCCAACACTTTGTAAAGTTAAACATTCATTAAAGTACAAATGCACATCAAATGTCAGTGCTACAATATAATGCACATTCTGAGGGTTTGGCGACAGCAGACAAGGGAAGAAAGACACACATGCAAATACTGCAGGACAGCAGACTGCTGTAGGCCCCTTCGCTATATGTTCAGGGGGAGCAGCCACGGACTGTGCAATACCTCCCCCTGGACGCTAGATGGCAGCCCAACTGGGTTGGAGCGGTGCCACAGTTTATTGCAGGGCTCCATGGGAATTGAAGTTGGGTGCAGCCCTGTTGGGTGCCACAGGCATCGCCAGGGGGTGCTGCAGCTGGGACTCCTGAGCCCATATGGGCAGTGTTTTCGTCACACCTGGCAGTCAACCACCTGGAGCACTTCTGGGTGGACTATAAAAGGGACCAGCAGCCCTACACTCAATGGTCAGAGTCGGGAAGAGGAGGACGAAGCTTGGAGGAAGAGGAGTGGTGGTGCCAAAGAAGAGTCTTTGTACTTGTGTTTTGGTGTTTTTTGTCTATTTGGGACTGTGTTGTGCCTGTGGGGGTCACGGAGAAGACATGCCCCACAGGTGAAGAAAAATAAAGGGCTTTCTTGGTTTTATATGTGCCTCCAGTGTGAGTCTGTGTCAGGTCAGGTGCCTATATAGCGCCTTGTTACAACATCTGGGGAGCGAAAGTGAATATTGCCTCCTATGGTAAATTCTGCTGCCCCCTTAGCTTGGGATGAAGTGATTATTGAACACTTTCATTACCGAACTTGCACCCTAATCGTGGCTATGTTTTGTCAGATGAGTGCACTAACCACTTAGCCAAAAGTGACACATCAGTGCGGTATAATCACTCAGCTGTCCGATTTACCCCAACTCTGACTTCCACTTTGACTCTACTCCATATTTCAATGTTGAAAGCTATGACGAGAGCAGCAGCTATTGTAGTTTTTAGATAATCTTTTGTAGCAGTTCCTCAGAAGCTACAGTTAGGTCCATAAATATTTGGACAGAGACAACTTTTTTCTAATTTTGGTTCTGTACATTACCACAATGAATTTTAAATGAAACAACTCAGATGCAGTTGAAGTGCAGACTTTCAGCTTTAATTCAATGGGTTGAACAAAACGATTGCATAAAAATGTGAGGGAACTAAAGTATTTTTTTTTAAACACAATCCCTTTATTTCAGGGGCTCAAAAGTAATTGGACAAATTAAACAACTGGAAATAAAATGTTAATTTCAAATACTTGGTTGAAAACCCTTTGCTGGCAATGCCAGCCTGAAGTCTTGAACTCATGGACATCACCAGATGCTGGGTTTCCTCCTTTTTAATGCTCTGCCAGGTCTTTACTGCAGCGGCTTTCAGTTGCTGTTTGTTTGTGGGCCTTTCTGTCCGAAGTTTAGTCTTCAACAAGTGAAATGCATGCTCAATTGGCTTAAGATCAGGTGACTGACTTGGCCATTCAAGAATTTTCCAGATTTTTGCTTTAATAAACTCCTGGGTTGCTTTGGCTGTATGTTTTGGGTCATTGTCCATCTGTATCATGAAACGTTGCCCAATCAATTTGACTGTATTTAACTGGATTTGAGCAGACAATATGTCTCTGAACACCTCAGAGTTCATTCGACTGCTTCTGTCCTGTGTCACATCATCAATATACACTAGTGTCCCAGTGCCACTGGCAGCCATGCACGGCCTAGCCATCACACTGCCTCCACCGTGTTTTACAGATGATGTGGTATGCTGTGGATAATGAGCTGTTCCACACCTTCTCCGTACTTTTTTCTTGCCATCATTCTGGTAGAGGTTGATCTTGGTTTCATCTGTCCAAAGAATGTTTTTCCAGAACTGCGCTGGCTTTTTTAGCCTTTCTATTCTTGTGGCTTATGAGTATTTACTTATTTACTTTACTTTACTTTACTATATGAGTATTTACTTTCATGCAGTCTTCTCTTTATGGTAGACTTGGATATCTATACGCCTACCCCCGGGAGAGTGTTGTTCACTTGGTTGGCTGTTGTGAAGGGGTTTCTCTTCACCATGGAAATGATTCTGTGATCATCCACCACTGTTGTCTTCCGTGGACGTCCAGGTCTTTTTGCGTTGCTGAGTTCACCAGTGCTTGCTTTCTTTCTTAGGATGTACCAAACTGTAGATTTTGCCACTCGTAATATTGTAGCAATTTCTCAGATGGGTTTTTTCTGTTTTCGCAGCTTAAGGATGGCTTCTTTCACCTGCATTGAGAGCTCCTTTGACTGCATGTTGTCTGTTCACAGCAAAATCTTCCACATGCAAGCACCACACCTCAAATCAACTCCAGGCCTTTTATCTGCTTAATTGATAATGACGCACTTGCCCACAACTGCCCATGAAATTGACTTTGAGTCAGTTGTCCAATTACTTCTGAGCCCCTGAAATGAAGGAATTATGTTAAAAAAATGCTTTAGTTGCCTCACATTTTTATGCAATCTTTTTGTTCAACCCACTGAATTAACGTTGAAAGTCTGCACTTCAACTGTATCTGAGTTGTTTCATTTAAAATTCATTGTGGTAATGTACAGAACCAAAATTAGAAAAAAGTTGTCTCTGTCCAAATATTTATGGACCTAACTGTATCTATCAGATATGGGGAAAGACTCATCACTGCTTTGAGTGCCGCAAGAAATGAACGTGCATCCAAGAGGGTCATTCCTTGCCCAGACTGGATGCCGTAATAAAGGAAAATGGAAGGACAGGCTCTCTGACTGGATGGGAATAAGAATCCTTAACCAGTGGGGAGGGCCAATTTGTTGGGAGGACCAGGTACCATGTCCCCGTACATGCTATAAGACAGCATCCTTGGCATTTGGGTCCTCTTCAGATACCCACAAAGCATTATGGGAATTGTAGTTCCAGAATGGGTCCCATGGGTGCCACCAGGGGAATATGGTCCCTACTTTTTGGAGCTACTGTCTGACCTAGAAGTGCTTCCTTTGTACCATCTCCTAGCCCTGGAAGTATGTCAGATCAAAGATAAAAGGAGCCATGTCATCCTGACCAGGAAGTCAGAGCTGGGAGGAGGCTGATGTGGTTTGACAGGAGGAGTGTGAAGAAGGAGGGTTGCTTTCTGGGCTGTTTACACATTGGTTGTCTTAATCAATCTGTGAAGATAACGTTTACTAATAAAAAGAGAACCTGTGAACCCGTGACTGATTTGGGTGTAATTGTGTCCGGGGTTTGGACACAATTAAAGCTAAAATGGTGATTTTAGCTTTATTTTGAATCTGTGTTGCTTATGTTTAGTTAACAAATTGAGTATCTTAATTTCAGTATTTGGGGATATTGCTGCTATAGCTTCTCTTGCATTAATATGCATGAATACTGTAATGACTACCCAAAATGGCAGTAGCCTGAAATGAGAATGGATGAGGAGACAGGAGTTGGTAGAATAAATTAGCCAAGGTGAAAACCAAAGAAAGAAGAATCGAAGAGACAAGCTCAGTGTGAGAAGCCAAAATTGGAGTTAACAGGTGTAGTAAGAGAGTGAAAAAACAATGAAGTGCTTAGTAAACAGTTCAAAAGGCATCAGAAAAAGATCAATAACAGAAATTATATCTTAATGTGAAAGAAAATCATGCAAGGGTTTTAGGTTGCATCAACATACTTGGACAACTAGGAAGCATATGTGCGACACCCCGTGTAGTGGCAAGGTTAGCACCAGACCACACAGTGGGCATCTTGTAGTGCAGGACCGACCGAGATCAGATTTGTGAGAAGTCAGGCATGGAGACACAGACACAAAAAGATGGTTTTTCCAAACAAGAGTGGGTTTATTTACAGGTGCAACAAAACAACAAAAATAAGGTCCAGATCAAAATTAGTGAGCAATATATATGCAGTGAAATTTCCAGTCCCCAAAAATGAAAAATAAGACAAAAATGTATATACACAAAAAAATTGGTAGTCTTCCTAAATGAAGAAAAGGAAGAAACTACACATAAAGTCCAAAGAAAAAGTGTATATACAAGAACAAAAACAAAGTACACCAAAACCCAAAATCTATATAAATACCTCCACCACAATAAAGCTACACTAGGAGAGATCTATAATATATACAGTACAGGAAATTTAGAAAATAAGGCACAAGCCGCTGTTTGGGAAACTAATTGAAAGAGCTATACCAACCAAGTTAACCACACTACCGAGTCTAAAGACCCCCTTACGAGGCAAGAAGTGCCTCTTGTAGTCTGGCCACAAGTCTTCACCCAATCCCGCGACACATTGCTCCCTTTAACCAATCACAGCAGACGCAGGTGCTTTCTGCACAGGTGCCCCTCTCAGCCTTTGCAAGGCTTGTATTAAACAGGGCTAGTGGTGTCACGTGCTCATCCCGACATGCTCCCTTGGAAGAGTCGATACACACTACAAAAGCAAGTTTCATTTCTTTGGGAATTCCCTCCTAATGCATGCAGGCAAGTTCTTAACTAAAACGCTTTGCACCTTTCTTTGCCAATGACAGGAGTAAAGAGACGCCTTTATGACGGGGTACGCACAGCATCCTCCAGCAGGCCTAACATGGAGGCGCGTCCGACCTGTCGCTGACGTCCCGCTGCGTGAACCTGCAGAAGACAAAGTTAAAATGACTTCGAAAGTGCACCCTGTACTTAATGACTTAAACAGGTAAGGTCTTTAACGTTTATTTTAAAAAGTCACCTTTACCCTACTCCATTAAAATGGTAATGCCTGATAGGCGGATTATGACACTATGACACTGAGCTCTATACCTACGACCTGGGGATGTCACAAATCCAGTTGACCATCCCAGCAACAGCATGCAACCGTAAACAGGAAGCTCTCAAAATGGCAGTGCCCATAAAAAAAACAAGAAGATATTTCAAATATTTTAGAGACTGAAAAAGTGTTTATAAAATTAAATGCAAAAGGAAGATTATTGCAAACATGTTGGTTAGATCATCCATGATTCAGTTAATGAATGTGAAACAAACATAAGGCTTCACACTTGAGCAGAGATTATTAGTAGGACAATGAAATGTAAATCATGTAGATAAAGAACGTGACTGATTCTATACTACCAGGTCATAGTAGGGAGTATTTGTGGTGACTTCATTGTTTTCTGGGACTGAACAACAACAACATCAACAACATTTATTTATATGGCACATTTTCATACAAATGCTGAAGCTCAAAGTGCTTTACAAGATGAAGAAAGAAGAATGAAAAATACAAAAATAAGATTAGGCAATCCTAAGTAACAAAGAATAAACTAAGGTCCAATGGCCAGGAGGACAGAAAAAACAAAACAAAAACTCCAGGGGCTGAACGTGTAACGTGTGTTTCCTTTGGGGTGTTGTTACGGCTCCTTTTTTTAACTGAAATAGCACCTCTGGTCCCCTCATATTTTTCTCTGGTGTTAGCCTTGGAATTTGAAGTGGTAACCTGGGGGCCGAAAATGAATGAAAATATGACCATAACATGCAACTGTAACATACTGCACAGCTTTAAAAATACATTACCTCCCTGTTGATTTTTTGAACTGTTTTCTCATTTTAGGGCCAGAAGGAGCCAAAGATAAGCTGAACTCAGCAATTCTACAGCCTTCAGTGTAAAGCTGGAAACAACCTTATCACATGTGTATACTAATTCGTACTGGGCTGAGGTAGACTTGCCAAAAACCCTAACCTGTGACTCTTCCAGAGACAAAAGGAAACAGGAGAACCAGAAGAAAAACCCAAGTGGCGTGCGGAGAATATCCAAACTCCACTCAAACGGTGAGTGGGTTGGGAATCATTACTGGATAAGTGAAGCAGCAATGGTAACCCACTGATATGATCTGTTTTATTTTTCCAATCACATATCCATATTATTTTCCTTAAAGATCTGAAGATACATAGTAAATATCTAGAGAGATTGTGACAACTTGGAGTTTTCAGGACATTTTTACGCGTCGCTGTTCAAGAACTGACCACATCTGGAGTGATGCCCATCAGTGTTTCAGGATGTGAGTCGGTGGATAAAATCATTTGAAAAATGAACCGTTAAATCCAAATGAAACTTGGCACAGTCATCAGCATTGTAAAACTGTTGGACGCCTATTGACTTTGAATAAAATCACTTCAGTGAATGTTGCTCTCCAGAGATAGCGGCATAATGTGCAGCGGGTGAGGCATTCTGCCAACCAACAAGCTTGCAGACCAGATGTTCCTTTCTAAAAAGCAATAATAAGATTTTATCTAACCCAATTCAAAAAATAGTAAGCATTCTGACTAGTCTTTCCTGATTTCTTCTTTTCTCGTCTGTTGGAACCTAAACTAGATGGAGTTCTTCTTCTTGACCAAATAGGAGTGAACTGATCACTGAAATTCTAGTAATTCCATTTATTCCCAGTTCCTGAATTGCATGGCAAGAAGTGGTTGCAGCTTTTGCAGACTAGTTTAACATAACTGGGCTGTCCTTCTGGTGAGGACCCCTCACATGTCATTCTCCAGACCTTTCCTTAGAAAAAGAAAAGAACAAATAATACCTTTAAGTAAATTCCTTGTGCTTCCTTCAGGATTTTTTAAGTGTTCCAGGCCTAACTGTCATGAGGAGACAGAGAATATTGTGACATTTTATAAGCACAGGGAAACTGTGGTAACAGGAAATTATGACATTTGATACATAGTGAAACTGTGGTGACGATTGGGGCATAGGCAGGTGACTACACCAGTTAATGGGGGGCAGGACACAAGTCTACCAGTTCTACCACAGTAAAACGGCAGTCTGAGTGAGGACCAGAAAATGAGAACTAAACATAGTCAAAACACAAAAGCCCAGGAGCCCAAAGAATGTTAACAAAAAAGTCACTAAATCCAAAATGTTAACCGAACTCTGAGACCTATTGCTCTAAATGACTGTTAAAACATTTTGGTTTCACTAGGGTTTTTTCACAAAATCCACAAAGTTGCACTAGGGAGTTGGCATGCTGCCATCATAAACGCTGTCTTGATATTGATGGCACATAATGCAACATAACATGGTACTAATGGAGAGTTGCAACCAACAACTATACTGACCCGAAAAATACAGTGAGAGGAATGAAATGACTGCGAGATACACCAAGTCAAGAGACTAGCCAAGGTGAAACCAAAAATCAAACTGATCTCTCTTCAAAGCCAAAACAACACTGAAAGGTGAAAGTCAGGGACAAGAGCAATGATTTGTGAACCTGTAAATCAATAATGAAAGAAATAAAAGTTTTTAACAATTGCAAAAGAAATTTTTTATCCGCATACCCACTGCCGAGATAAACCTTCTAGATGTTGTGACCCTACAGGCAATGTCCCTGCCTATCAAATATAAAAAAATGGTGTGAGGCTTTAAAAAATAACCATAAAGCAGGCCAGGATCTTCTCTAGTCAGAGACTCACTCCAGACCAGATTGAACCAGGAATCTACTTGCGAGTTTCAACGTGGCTAGACTCAAATTTGGGAAAACTGGTTTAAAAGATCAAAATAATAATAATAACAATAATATGTTTCATTTATATAGCACCTTTCCCTTATTTAAAGTATGAGGAAATGTTCCAAAATATACAAAAAGGCCCTTCAAGAAGGAGGACGACAGTAAACTCCTGGCTTATGCACAAAAGGATCAACAAAGAATCCTTGTAAATAAAGGATTTATTTATGAAAATGTCCAAAGAGCAAAAAAGGTAATCCTAAGTGAATAATTCCCAAAAAACAAAAAAGCAAAATCCAACAACAAGAGCAGAAAATAATTAAAAATCAGAGAATGTAACAAAAATAGCAATACAGATATTCCACACAAATGCAATGATTTCCTATTTCTGCGCCTTCTCTACTACAGTAACTAAAATAGCCAGAGGAAGGCCTCAGGAGTGGTGACATCAGGGTGGGCCCGCCTCCTGGGGTTCCATCCACAAAGAATAAGAACTATCAGAGCATTTAAAGTTACAGGATGCAACCAATTATAAATAAAAGTGACAGAAATAACATAAAAATAGGACAAATAACAATTCAAAGACAACAGAAACAATAAAACTTATAAGCACACTTTAATACATAATACATTGGCAACAAGGACCTGCATCATGGATTATGAGATCTATAAAATGGTGGCCACCACTAAAGAACCAAAAATGTTACTGTGGTAAAATGCTAATAAAAAAACTAAATATGTGTTGTAAATCAAATCAGATCAGAATATTTGAGTTTCAAAACACCAGAAAAGTCAATTAAATAATCAGAATTAATTCAACACAAAACATGCAAAATTAATAAAAAATACTAAATATAACAACAACAACAACTTTAAGGTCACTGCTAGCACGAAACACAGAAAATGATGGCTGCCACATAAGAAGGTGGTGTGAGAGATACGAGGACACAGACAGACATGGAGACAGCCAGATGTCCAAAAGCACACACTTTTATTTCTCACAACACTACACAGCACAAACACAGTACACAATTTAACCTAAACACAGCTCACAGTCCTTTTCTCCTCAGTCTATTGCCGCCTCCACTCCACTCCACTCTTCACAAGCTCTGTCCTCTTCCACCCGACTCCAGCTTCTCGAATGGAGTGAGGCGGCCCCTTTTATGGCCCACCCGGATGTGCTCCAGTTGCTCCCTGATGATCTTCTGGCAGCACTTCCTGGTGTGGTGGATGTGGTGGAAGTGCTGCATTCCATGGCTCAGGAACCATCCAGGTGCCCCAGGTGGTGGCCACGGACCCCCACAGGGATAAGCTTCCCAGCTCTGTATCCGTGGCCCTGATGGAATCCAGGGAGGCTGCCCTCCTGCGTCCAGGGGAATATATTGCTCTTCTCCCGGTCATTCCGGGTTCCAGGCGTCCCAGTGGGGCAAGATCCCTGGTCGTCTGCCACAGTGGTAAATAAAATTTCATTGTGTAAACATAAAAGTTTTAATGATTTTTGTCATAATGTGAAAATGTACATAAATATAAAAAAAGAATTCTGCACAGATTAACTGTCTAAATTCATGAAAACACCCAGCTCACTAGGTGTCTTGATGTTGGGCTGTCCACTTCTTCTTTTGTGGACCTTCAGCTCTCCGCTAACAACTGAATCGGGATCAGAGTAAGCAAATGAGGGTCTCCAGAGTGATGTACAGGAGCCGGGAGATGTGAGTCAGTAGTCCGACACTATCCAGACCACTGCCCTGCTCCTCTAGACAGGAGTTATTTAGATGGCTTATTAGATTTCAACTTAATTAAAATTAATAGTAATTAATAGTAAATATGAGTTCTCAAATTTCAGGATAAATGTGACAAAACACATTGAGTTCCTAGGCAAATTTATATTGACAAAGGCATAGAAGAATTATTTTTTAAATGTTCCACACATAATAGTGCAACATACTGTAGCAAATGTAGGATAGGTTCAATATACTGTACATGTCGTGACAAAAGAACAGAATATTTTGAAAGCATTTTAAATCAAGGATACTTTACTCCATTTACCTACCTTTGTGTGGCAGGTCAGTCCTGTCTTCTTTCTCTTTCTCTTTGTCTCATACCCTCAGTCCTGTTGTCCTTCCATCAGTTAACCAATGTTATGAATTTGTGTAATGCCTTCTGTGGAGTTTTTTCATTTCATTTATTTGTCATTATTTATCTTTTTTTATGGTGGTGATGTCCCCTCAATACCATTTTGTATTGTGTTTTTTTTTTTTTTTGCTGGCACCTCCTAACTTATCTGTAAAAGAAAAGCCCCACATAATATGATAAGCCATCGACTCATCTTGATGTCTAGCTATGCAAGACATTGAGCCTTTTTTTTGTCTCTCTGGACCCAATTTTTGACCATATTTTGTGCAGAAGAATCACACCTTTATGATAAAGACTAAACCAATAGACAATCAGAAGGACTTGAAGTTGTGCACGCCACATCAGCCAACCCTAGGGGTATGGGATACGAGAGCTTACAGTTACTCCTTTTCACAAAAATTTGGAAAAATAATGATTAGTAATACAGGCATGTGGAGTGTCATCTTATGCTATTTAGAGGTTACTGATCACACATATCATAATATTTTTGATATTTGATACTTAACCTGTGGTCTTAGCCCTTTTAGAGCAACTCGCAGAAGGTTAAAAATAACACATTTCAAACATAAACATGTGGGGGATCATTTTAGACTATTTCAAGGTCAGTGAATATGAATATGATCTTATTTTTGATTTTTTCTATTTTAATTAAGAATATTTAGACTTTAAACATTTAAGCTGAAGGATTCATTTTAACATTAACTATTCTTTTTAATATGTTCTCCAATATCATCAAGAAAATCTTTACATTTCTTGTGAGCACCCAGCTTACGCTAATTCAGACGTTTTTATTTTTGAATGGTTGCTGCCATTTTATGATCATTTTACATGGCTGTGTCCATGTTGTTGCCAGTTGCTATGCCCTTTTCTGGTCACTTTGCTCTGTTTATCATTTTGGTGCTCCAAAAAAGATGAAAGTGCACAGCTTCTGGTATCCTAGTTCTTCATCTTTCCTAAATTAAAACAAACTGCACTATAATGTGATTAGAAGAAAGCAAACCCAAGTGACTCTGTGGAGTTTTTGATCTTCTTCGTTTTGACTGTGTTCTAGCCTTGTGCTTCTGTTTTGGTTACCCGGTTTTTTCTTGTATTTGGCAACTTCTCCTGTTCCTTGATGACATTTTGGCTTGTTCCCTAATAGTCAGTTTTCAATCCTTGGTGCAATTCTTATATCTTTAAGATTAATTTCTCCTAAAATGCTAACACGGTGCCACCTCTTCATTTCTGGGACTATTGTCTGTAACATAATTAAATGGAGGGTAACAACTGACCTCCTATAAGTTACTTTTGGTTTGGATATTTCAATATGGGAGCGTCTGCCATCCTCCATCAGCCAGGAAGTGTTCTAACCCTCCACCCACTATCAGAGGCTTCTTCTTACTTTAGGCAGAAGGTCAACTTTACCGTGACACCTGCTGGGTTGACTCGACTCTCGTGCAACCTTGGTGAACATTTCTAGTTTTTTTGGGGCAGCCAGCCCATATGTAGGGCATGCCATCTCCTAACAGCACCTTTTTAAAAGCCATGCCACTCAGAGGATGTTTTTGTTTCTCTCTGTGTTATGTGCAGGGATTGAGCTCATCCCTGTTGTGATTCTATGTTTGTGATGCTGTGACGATGCGGGTTCTGGCTCCCATCGCTGTTTAGGAAGCTCTTGAACCCAACACCGTCGGTAATGTTACCGATGAGCTAGTCAGTGAAGGCAATAAACATCTAAGCAAGGGGATGGTTAAAAAAAAGTGCAACAGTGCTTTTATTAAAAAAGACAATCATCCAAAACAAAAGTGTCCATAAAGTGCAGTGCTGTTCCAGTTCAATAAATAATCCAATAAGAAAAACGTGGAAGTAGAAACAATAAATAGAAAAAACAATCCTTTAAAACCGATGAGGTTAAAACGTTCAGGAAGCAGTATTTAAAAACAATTGACAAACCCGGTGCCTTCGTTTACAACTAGCGTCTCTCCTGCTTCACCCATCAGGGCCCCGCAACAAGGGAGACGCGCACTCTGCAGCTGACCTATTTCCTACTCCTGCTACTGCTGTCAGTTGCCTCACCGATCCTTGGCTCCGGTCGGCTCCTCCGGACAGCGACTTGGGAATCCCTTAACGGCCAAGGCTCTCATGTTAGGGACACCGTGTCCCAAGTCCCGACTCCCGCTAACTTCCACGGAGAGTCCTGCACCTTCCCAGTCACTCCTGCCCTACAAAACAATCTTCTGCGGGGGCGACCACAACCACTTCTCCCGGGTGTTGGCCAAACACCCAGGCTGCCTTCAGCTGCCTGTGAGCGTTCGCTCGCCTGCTTCCTCCTGCACCAACTTGCTCGCCTGCTTCCTCCTTCCCTCTAACCTCCGTTCTCTTCCTTCTCCTTCATTCTGATCTCCCCCAAAACCAACTCGCGCTTCTTTTAAATGACGAGGGGCCATGACAGCTGCAGCATTAGCCACGGGAGCAATCACGGATGTGGGCAGTGCCCCACCTGTGCACTCGGTGAGAAACGCCCACACCCCCGAGCGCCCCGCGGCTCGCCATGGCCCAACGTCCCCTCGCTAAGTCGCCGCGAGAGCGGGGATTATTTATTTAAAAATGAATGGCCTTTGCTCAGTGAGCTGTGGACCCGCTATACCACAGATGCTTGAAAAATTTCGTGTTATTATTCAATACTTTGTTATTGTTTTTCTTTAGAATCTTGTAGGTGACATCATCACAGAGCCATTTTGTGTCTCGTCTTACCCACCATTCCCTTTGTTGTTATCAATGCCTGTCACACGATGATGATCGAGATGTCATCTTGTCAGTGAGTATTTAAAAGGACTCTACAGTATTACTACCATCCAAGATTCTGTATTAGTTATTTAGAGCAAAGGCTGTGAAGGCAGTCAAACAGTTTGTGCTTTGGTTTTTCCAACTTTCAAGTTTTGGTAAGCACTTTGACTCAATGACTACGCAGGACAACACATTTCTTCAAAAGCTTTGTTTCTTGAAAAATCTTTATTGATGATGACAGACAGCTTTAGGCTGAACACAAATATAATTTCAAATTGACCATATCAGACAAGAATTTGGGGAGACATGAAATTAATGTTTATTGAATTTAGTGTGTTTAGCCACTTAATGATGATAGTTGCATTAGATCAATTGAGCTAAAAATGTATTGCTGCTGATTTTTCATTTATAGGCTACTCCACATCTAATGCTTCTTGTTTCAGCTACCGCATCATTCCAATGTCCTGACGAAACCTTTCACTATGTTCATCACTGACTGCACCACGACTAGCAGACAGGTCCAGGTGTGAATGCAGAAAATGAATCTTTGCAACGTGTCACATGTCATGGCTTTGTATGCTTAAAATACATTGTCAACCAGCTGGGTGTAGTTTGGTGGTCTATAGTTGCCAAGAAATTTCACAACCACATCCTTGAATGCCTCCCATGTGATTTCTCTCCAGCTTCAGTACCGCAGCTTGTCATTGGTGACGTGTTTGATTTGTTGTGCAATGAAAAGAGGCATCTGTCTAAAAGATTTCAATTCTTCCCATTTCTTGTTCATCCTTTTCACAAAATTTGTGTTTTTTTTATTTGTATCCTGTATTAATCCCCAAGGGAAGATTCTCTTTTTCACATACCCCAACTTATTCAGCGTTTTAGGGGCAGAGCACAGGATCAGCTATTTGTACAGTGCCCTGGAGCAATTGCAGGTTAAGGGCTTAGCTCAAAGGCCCAATGGAGTAGCATTCCTTCTGTTAATGTTGGGATTCAAACCGGCAACCTTTGAATTACCAGCCCAGATCCTTTAGCCACAGTCAGTTTTATAGGAAGAGGAGACCAAAATACCTTTAGTGGGCAACAAGTGGTTTATATGTCACTCTTTTCTGCCTTGGACTCCAGTGCTTACAGGGTGGCCAATTGCTTTAATGCAATGAATCTCTTTAGTACATCTGTCTCATTGACAAAAGAACCAACGGTACTTGGTATGTCTGAGCTGCATTCCTAATAGCAGTGCCACTACTTTTAAATAAGGGCAAATTTTCCAATTGTAGTTGTGCTATGTATGCATAATTACAATAATGGAGGAACGAAATTGGCAATTGCAATGAAACAGTACATGTTAGGAGCATTTAAAAGCGATTTTAGTGAACAGCAGGCCTAAATCTATAAGGTACATTTGAAAGTGTTCAGGAAGCAAAATCTTCATTTTCCAGTGTTATCAGTTTTCTGGCTCCAGCAGACCCCCATGACCCTGTAGTTAGGATATAGCGAGTTGGATAATGGATGAATGGATGGATGGATGTATTTCCAGTTTGGATCTCAGCTCATATTTTTGACTGTGTCATCATTTTGCCAATTCTCACTTCATTGTCTGGTTTAACAAAAACATGTTTCTTTTTTTATCCATCATCAGTGCTTATAGCAATTCCAAAGGACTATCTGAATTTAGGGGTTTCAGGAAATGAAATAACCAAATGGTGCAAAACAAGCAATAGTCATTAAACAATGAAAATAGCACAATTGTCAATGCTTTAAACATAAACAAAAAGCCAAAAGATTCCTGACTGCCCTAAAAAACTAAATTGTTCATGAAGACAGGTCAGGTCCGGTCAGGTCCAGTGCTTTGCCACTCCCACCACACTACAAAACAGCTCGGGTTCCCGGTTGGCGACACACCCCAGGCAGACACGCAGTCCAGTCCCACCCTCCGGAAATGACCCTCTATCTGCTGCAGCCAGGTGTTACGTGGGCGACCCCTTGGCCCGGTCCAGCCTCTCAGGTCCCCAATAATGAGGATCCTACGAGTTGGATCACCCTCCTGGAATCACGCCACATGGCCGTAGTGCCATAACTGACGCTCCCTCACAATTCAGGTAACGTGCCTCATTTGGGACTCTGTCAGCAACCGCTCTTTCAACACAAAGTCAAACCAGCGGTACCCAAGGATTCTCCAAAGAGACACAGTACCAAAGGAGACGAAGACGTCATGAAGATGTTTATTGTGTGATATTCGGAAAGTTGGACAAAGAATAATGCCCATAAATAAATAAATAGCTAATGGTGAGCACAGGATATTAATACCACAACATAGCCAGCAGTGGACAGTAGCAGATACCACAAAATGGCAGCAAATGCAATCCAAAACAAAACAAAACATGGCAGTGTAGCAATATCATATACAAAATGGAAAATATTTTTATAGCCTAAAATGGAGTTTAAACCTTATATAATTCATGACAAACCCACTCACTGTCTGTCCCAGAACCTCAATGGACACAGTCCCTGTCACAACCATCCTTTCCCATTTTCCATGATGGGCACAATCACACTTATGCACAGTCTTGCTGACCACAAAGTGACTTAAGAACTGTCACTCAGTCAGACATGGATGTCTTTTGTATATGTGAGGAAATCCACGGAAGCATGGCTAGAATATCCAAATGTCACACAAACAATGACCAAACTGGCAGCTACTAATAGAGGTCAGAAGTATTTTAGTTTCAGTTGGCAATAAATACTTTTTAATAAATGGAAGTAAGCCTACTAGAAGTAGTTACAAGCTGAAAATCAAACCACAATAAAACGAGGTTGGCACTTGCTCTTCCATTACTGTATGCCCACACATAGCTGCTCCTACAATGTGGCTTATTTTACCTGAAAAAGCCAAAGAAATGTGAAAGCCTTTGTATCAGGCAGCCATTGTTCTTGAAAACAAGCTAACATTTTGTGCACTGCAGAATGTGAAACTGCTCATTTGTTTTTGTCCAACTGATGATTTTTTTTTTCTTCCTAAGGCTGGTACTTGGCACATAGCCAGCTTAAATAACACCCAGAGTGTCACAGGGACAGAACGGTCTGTACCTGCCACACATACCATCACTGCTCATGATGCCTCCTCCAGTTCCTAAGCTACAACTTCATGTTTAGCTCACCTCCTGTTACATCTTTTGCGTCATCATCTTTCTTAGTCACAAAAGACCGGAGTCTTTTAGCCTTAGAAAGCCTTTACTGCTTTTTCTTTAATCTTCTAATAAACAAAAATAGCAGCAATATTATAGAACTCAAATCAGCTACAACCTGTGGTCTTGATGACTGGATGTGTATGATGTGCTACTCGACCTCTAACAATAGAAATCCCAGGCTTAGGTTTAACTCACCTGTCAGCCATCAAGAAAGGTTAGGAGGAAAAGTGTGGTGTGGAATACAAGGGAGCCCAGTTCAAGGGAGACAGGCCCGAGGTTCTTGCTTAATTAGGCTCAATCTTCACCACTTTCCGCATTCTCACGGGTTTTACTTTTCTCAGAAATATTGCCGCACACGGGATGTGTGTTCAATCGGCTTACAAGACAAGACCGCATTTAGTCACTTCCTCTTGCCTGGCAGCTTCCTCCTTTTCTTTCGAAAGACAATCCTCAAAAGCAGCAGATGCAGGTGTGGACAAACAGCAGCATCCTCATTCTGTTATGCCAACGGGAATAGCAAGCTGTCTGAAAAAAGTGACAGGCATGTTGTCACATTGAAAACGTGGCAGGTTCAAGGAAAAGGCAGAGGGATGGCACTTAGGAAAGCATCATGAAATGTGGAATGGTACTGGTTAAGAATGAGACTGTGAACCGCTTAAGTGGTCTTGACCAAGTCACTTCAACGGAAAGTGGGTCACTCATACATGAAGATGTACAGTGCCCTGAGACATTGAAGGTTCTACTGTATATAAAATAAAGATTTTTATGAGCACATAACAACGTTCAAAATCAATAAAGTGGTACATTTTCCCAGGGTAGGCAGGATTGAATTGGTGGTCATTGCTGCTTCTTCACAGCTCCAAGGTTCCAGTAATTAGCTATCAAAACTGAGTGTATAAGATATGGTGTCCATAATCAGCTCTGCAGGCAATGAGCATTTTATTATCTGAAGATTTCATGTCATCATCACCATACATTTTATAGTCTCTCTGTGTCTTTTAAAGCTGTTTGGATGTACCTGTTAAGAGCCGTGTTCGACTGTGTGGGCATGTGAGCTCTGGGATGGATTGGAGCTCCATAAAGGTTTGCGTTCTGCCTTGTATCTGATGCTGCCAGGATTAGCTCCAGCCCCTCATGACTGTGATGTTAGAAGTCTGAAATGAGCAGCAACTCTATGGTTCAAGGTTCAAATACCTGCCTGCGTGTATGCATGAGTTATTCCTCAGGCACTTTAATTCCTTTAACCCTCGCACTCTTAAGTAAATTTGAATCCATGTGACAATAAACTTAATGATGAGTATGAATGTCAACTTGATGGTGAGTCCAGCACTGATTCCTGTCTTGTGTCCAGTGGTGCTGAGATAGGCCCTAACCTCTATGAACCGGAAATATATCAATATGGTGATTTTTATGTGAGGAGGCTTATTGTTAATGACAAAAATCCAGTTGAACTACTAAAGGCATTTTGAAAATGGATATTATTGCAGACTAACAACATACTGTACACCTCACAGCTCCTGTGCTCACTGCTGTATGGTACCTAATGAAAGAAGTTCAGTGACAATGATGTAACTACCTTGATCTCTTTCAAACTTCCTCTCTCTGTTTCTTCATTTTAATTAGAAGTCAAGTGTTTGCAAAACACAGTGAGGACAGTATCTCTCAGTTATTGCCTGATAAAATATCTTATGTGGTGTAAGAAGGTTCAGTGGGGTGTCAGGCAGTGAAGGTTTCTGGACCAGTTCCTATTTCATTAGGTCTCATCACAACCAAATAGTTTTGGCAGTACAGGGGTGGGCACAATTGAAAAGGGCCTAATAAGGAGCAGGGCCACCATATGTTTTTAGAACAGCTTCAGCCTTTATTGGAATGCTGTCGTACTTGTGTGAACTGCGTGTAGTTCACACTGCGTGTAGTTCACACAACTAGTAGTGGGATTCTGTAGAATTCTTTATAAACAGCCTGTGGTGGTTTGTAGGATGAAAGAGGTGGACATCTACTTTGCACTCTGTGCTCCAGAACTTCCAGTGAAGGTTAAGTGATGTTTAGTTCTGGTGATTGCAAGATCATGAAAAGGAATCTGAAGTAACCTTGATGTTCAAGAAACCACTCAATTGTTTCAACAGGTTAAGGGTTGGGGAGCCATCCCCGTGTACTGTTGTACCACAAGAAAACCTCAGTATGCACTGAAATATGGTCAGGTTCATGAAATGAAACAATCAACAACTGAGTTCGTTTAACCGAGGAATTCATATGTTTTAAACCGGAAATGAATGGACGGTGGGTTGAGGTAGGGCGAAGGTGATGGAGGTACTGTCATCAGGGGGTGACGGGAAGTGACATCATCAGGGCTGGACGGGCGGAAACCTGGTTTCTTTCTGAGATGGAGCAATGTTTTCTGGCATGAAATTCAAGGTGCGGGAGATTTTTCTTCTTTTTTAATAATAATACATTTTATTTATTTGTAGGTGCCTCTCTAAACACTCAAGGACACCAAACAATAGACAAAACACACATTATAAACAAAACTAAAATGCAAAAATTAAAATCAGACAGAGCAATTGTAGTCAAAGAGAAAAAGCAGTCTTAAACAGATTAGTTTTAAGTTTAGATTTAAAAAGTGAAAATGATTCAATATTTCTAAGCTCAGGTGGTAGTGAGTTCCAGAGCTGGGGAGCAAGGCAACTGAATGTTCTGCACCCTATAGTGGTAAAACGGACAAAGGGGACAGTCAAGTGAGTGGAGGAAGAGGATCTGAGGGTGCGGGAGGGAATGGCAACATGGAGGAGGTCAGACAGATATAGAGGGGCAAGGCTGTGGATAGCCTTAAAAGTTAGTAGGAGAATTTTGAATTGATTTCGGAACTGAACTGGAAGCCAATGAAGCTGCTGCAAAACGGGAGTGATATGGTGCATAGAGGGGGTTCTAGTAATGATGCGGGCAGCTGATGAAAAGAGAAAAGCATTAATATGCCGCCTTAAACCCCACTCCTGTGTGTTTTTGTGCTCCTTTGGGCCCTTGGGCTGCCCCCTAATTGTGCATGTGTGACAGGGGCTATTAACATCCTGGAATAGAGGAGCATCATGAGAGGACAATGTCTGTCCTTTAACATGGACTTGTATTACTTGGCTGTCATATGACCATGCATTGCAAAAATCACACATACAAGATATGGTTAACAGCTGGCAACAGACAATATGGGTTGAAGGGATTCTTTTGCTTTTTCTAAACATATAAATGTCTGGCTGTAGAAAATACAGCACCTATAAAAACTGTTCACTTGCTTAGAAACTTTCACATTTTATTTTTATACACAATTGAAACACTATTTCATTTAATTTGGCTTTTTTGACCGTAATCACCAGACTAAACACTCTTTAATATCAGAATGAAAACAGATCTCTACAAAGTGGCCTAAATGAAATACAAACATGAAACACCAAATAACTGATTGCTTTAGCATTTAATATTTACAAGATGCACCTTTGGCAGCCATGACTGTTCTGAACATCTGGACAATGCAATGTTTCCCCATTCTTCTTTGTAAAACTTCTCAAGCCCTGTCAGGTTACATGGGGGTCAGGAGTGAACAGCCTTTTCCAAGTCCAGCCACAACTTCTCAAATGCACTGAGATCTAGACGCTGACTCAGCCACTCCAGGACAAGCCATTCCTGTGTAGCTTTGACTTTATGCTTGGAGAAGACAAATCTTCTCCCAAGACACAGGTTTCTTGCAGGCAGTATCAGGTCTCCCTGTATTTTGCTGCGGTCATTTTATGCTCCTAAGCCGTCTAGTGCCTGCTGCTGATAAACACCCTACACTGTGATGCTGCCACCACCATGCTTCATAGTGGAGATGATGTATGTTGGATCATGTATACAGTGTTTAGATTACATCAGACATGGTGTTTAGTCTGATGGCCAAAAAGCTCGATTATGGTCTCATTTAGTCAATAGCTGACTTCAGAGTGTACCATGTGCTTTCTGACAAACTCTAGCCAAAATGTCATGTGTGTGTGTTTTTTTTAAAGTGGCTTTCACTTTCCCACTCTCCCATAAATCTGCGATTGGTGAGGGTCTGGCTGTCTGCACACTCTCTCCAGTCTGAGCCACTACAACTCCTTCAGTGTTCTCATGGTGGCCTCCATCACTAGTCTTCTTGCACAATCACTCAGTTCTTGTGGATGGCCTGCTCCAGGCAAACTTACGGTTCTGCCCTACTCTTTCCATTTCTTCATGGTCGATTTAATTGGACTCTAAGGAATATTCATTGACTTGGATATTTTCTTATCTCCATGCCCTGTCTTGTGCTTTTCAAAGTCTTTTTCAAAGAGTTGCTTGAAGTCTGCTGTTGTCTTCATTGTGCAGTTTGGGCTACCACAAGTTGGACCTTCATGATACAATCATTTAGACTACAATCACTTGAAATCTCGGACTGGTGATCTCCATTGAATGAGCTACGTGACATCTAAAACCAATTGGCTGCACCAGTGATGATTTCAGTATGTCATATTAACAAGGGTTAATACTTATGGGTTCGGTTATTTTCCACTTTATATTTATAATTAATTTAGACTACTCTGAAGAAATCTGTTTTCACTTTGACATTAAAGAGTCTTTTTTTGTAGATCAGCTTCAAAAAAGTTAAATTAAATCCACTGTGAATCAATGTTGTATAACAATAAAATAAAAACTTCCAAGGGGCTGAAAACTTTTAACAGGCGCTCTATATTTTAGCAGCTGAACCATATATTTTTTAATTTAAATAAGTTGTTTGAATGTCTATATAAAGACTAATCATTCAACATTCAGCCACCACAGATTGGGCAGAATGTCTGTCTGCATAGCAGTGTCTAAAATACACAGGCCTGCTTCTCTGAAACAATTTGAATTTGAACTTGAAAAGACTGGAAGGGGTCAACCCCAAATACCACTTCAAAGTCAACAAAGGAAGCAACCCTTCACAGTGCCTGGGTGGTAAGTAGAGTCAGAATGAGAAATGTGAACCGATAACACAGACGGTGGTATCTGCGGAGTTAAGATGTGTTTCTGCAAAGTCACACTCAGCTGTCAGTAAATGGAAATGTCACCGGAGCCTTGAACGATGGATCAATCTAAAATGTCCTCTGCATCAATTGCATCAATCAGTCAATTGCATTAAGGCTCCAACGTTTCAATCCAATGAGGGGTCACAGATAGACATCATTTCATACTAAATTTGTGTTTATTTTATTTTTGACATTTTTATTTATTTTGCTGGTCGGATCTCACTTATTGAATCCTTAACAGTTTCATCTTATTCCCATTGTCACTTTTCACTTTCATTGTCTTTGTTTGTCCTCCAACTGAAATTAAACCTTGGGTCATTTAAACGACCAAAAAATGCTTTTATTATTTTGTAGCCCAGGTAGCCTGTTAACCACAGGTCGCTACGCTCTTCCCTGCTCAAAATATCTTACTTCTACAAACAGCAACCCCATTTGTGGCTCCATTTTCTTTTCACCCTTAGTACATCATCTCCAAACTCCAGATATAACAGTTCAGAGCGCACAAAAGCTGCCAACCCATCTGCAAACTGCATAGACTGATAAATGTGATGTATTTAATATGCTGCAATCCATCATTTCCTTATGAAAACTTTCATTTCGCCCAATTGCCCCTGAAAACAATTTGTGATCCACTATGGTTTCAAACATTTTCAATAATGTTTAAAATATATGATTTTAAATATATATTACTTATTAATTTCATTGTTGGATGAGCTGAAAGCTGTTATAATTAAAAAATATGAATTAAGAAATGACATTTTGGTGCTTTGTAAACTGCATAATTGTGCTAATATTTAATGTACCTGCATTCATGATTCTTATAGTATCTCTACTGTATAATAACATCATAGCAATATGGAATGGCATACAATACAGTACAATATAATAGCATTGAATAGAATAAAATAGAATAACATAATTTTCTAACCTGATTAATTCAGACCAGGGTCATGGGGAGTCTCTAACAAAGCTAACACAGGGCACAAGACAGCAACAAATCCTAGACTGGGCATCACAGGCCGAGCACACTCACAAACACCCAGGCCAATTTAGTGTCACCAAGTCACCTGACCTGCATGTCTGGAAACTCATGCAGACATATGGCGAACATACAAACGTTCACTCCTGTACATTTGACACTATCCAGGTTCTTTTATTGGGGAATATCTATCTATCTATCTATCTATCTATCTATCTATCTATCTATCTATCTATCTATCTATCTATAACAGATTCAATCGCAAAATTAACAATGAGCCTGATCCAAACAGTTCTTATTTCTGCAACAAAAGTGAAAGAAATTAAAATCAGCACAATCATCATAGCCATATATATTTGATATGGTGGTGAAATGGATGATGCTACTGCTGCCTCACAGCTCCAGAACTGCCTTGGTGGGGTTTGGGTGTTCTCTCTTTGTCTGTGTGTTTTTCTCTAGGTACTCCAGTTTTCCTCCCACGCCCCTTAGACGTGACTTTAAATTATCCTGATGTTTGTGAGTGTGCCTGTTCACATGGGTGGGCTCTAATTAATCAGGAAGCAAAAACTTCATTTTCCAGTGTTATCTAATTAGTTTTGTTTGCTTTGGGCCAGATGCTGTTAGGATTGGATTTAACTCCAGTGTCTAAGTGAAATGTGTTCACAAATGGATGAGAGGCTGAAAACCATAACTGAAAACTAAGCATATATGGAGTAGTGAGATCTCTACAGAGAGACTCCAAGATAGCCTGCGTTCGACAATCTGCCATGTTTCCAGAGAAGCATGGTGTAAAGAATCTTAACAATTACCTCAGTTTCTCCTAGAAATCTGCATTCACAATGGAATGATTAGCAAATATTGACAAGTTTTGCCAAAGACCTGAAAAGGCTGTGTGTTCAATTAAAGTGGAGCCTTACAGAAGTGGAGAGAAGTTTAAGTGTAAAAACCCCAAGCATCATTTAGATGGGACATTTAAGGGCACCAGATAAAGAAACAAGGATGGTTTTATTTGCACCTCTGCCTGGAAAAGTCTACAAATGCAAATCCCTGAGTTACCCCCCACTCCCCCTCTCCAGTTGATTCCTCCCTAAATAATAAGCAGAATACATTCTACTACCACTCTGAGAAGGCTCCCTCCACCACCTCCCAAACTTCACTCCTTCATTCTCGCATTCCTCCTTCCACATCTGCATCACTAAGCATGCAGTACGTTTGCTCTTGCAGAGACTAAAGCTGCACAGATCACATCTCTGCCTCTCTGCACACGTAGACATTATGCTGGTGAGTCAGTTTCTCTATTTCCAGATATTTTTAATAAGTCTTTGGCTGCCTGTTTCAAAGTTCATTCCCCAAAAAGAAAAAAAACCTAACTCTAGGATTGTGTTTTGAGAGTTAGTTCTGCAGTTAACATAATTTAACATCATGTGCTCATGAAGAGGACTCATCTTAACAGGCCTATCTCTTCCCAGTCATTGCAGGCTGTGCTGGCTACCTGGGGGCAATGCTGTCTGCTCTGAAGGGCCACCGTCAGGTTTGCTGTGTTAATGTGAATTAAAGTTTCTCCAGCTTCTGTTCTTGGTTTGAGTTTGAAAGAAAGTGTGTAAATAAAATAATAATAATAATAATAATAATAATAATAATAATAATAATAATAA
>JANRMT010062808.1:5648167-5674594 GCA_026402145.1 Polypterus bichir lapradei
ATCTATCTATCTATCTATCTATCTATCTATCTATCTATCTATCTATCCCATTACTTCCTGAGCAGATTTTGGGTTTCATGAAATATAAACATTCCTCACTGAAGGGTTTCACCTTCTTCCAGGCATCCAGAATTTCATTTTAATTTGCCAGACTCCATGGATTTTAGCTCATTCTTGCTTCCAGCGTTGTATTCATTTATCTAAGGTTGAATTTTAGGGTGAGTCTCATCACAAAGCTAGTTGCTAACTCCAAATAGTTGTACTTACTTACTTGTAAGCGACATCTTCAAGCACCTATGAGTGAATAAGTGGTGCCATTAGCATTGGTACATTAGATAATCACAATGGTTTCTTGCTATATAGTTGCCCGAAATCTGTTTTTGCATTGCTGACCCACTTTTCTCAGTTATAATCAAAATTCCAACATTGTTTGCCTTATCTTACACTCCTTTATTCCCTGCCTAAATGTATCCTCACCCTCTTAATTGTTTCTTGAGGTAAATTTGATGCTTGTTTTATTAGGCGCTATGGAACATGAAACAAAATGGTCGAGATATTTTACTAACGTATCTTAAGTGGATTTGTTGTATGTATCGTCACTTTGCTGTCAGACTTGATCCTTGTATTTTTTCATGAGACTCAAATTACTTTGTGTTTACTTTTTGCAATATTGTTCTATATTCTACAAGCTTTTAAAATCATTTAACAATACTCAGCCACTAACAACAGAGAGGCTGGGTGGGCAGACGCCTCTTGGCTTTGCAAACTCTGTATTTCCTTTTTCCTATGGAAGTTTGCTTGTGTGGCGTTAAGTGTTGTAAACAGTCAGGCCTCAGAATGACTGAACCAGTAGCAAGGCTGCCTCAGAGATCTTCAGACGTTCCACTGCTGGCCTGTATTGCCCGGTTTGAGTTCCCCCAACAATACAAAAGCAGTTCTGCCAATTATTTGACCTCCTGTACAGTGGCTGGGTGGTGTACAGCAGGGGTGCCCATACATTTTCGGCTTAAGAGCTACTTTTAAAATGACCAGGTCGAAATGATCTACCTACATTAAAATGCTATATATATACAGTACAGGCCAAAAGTTTGGACACACCTCCTCATTCAATGTGTTTTCTTTATTTTCATGACCATTTACAGCACTCCATCACTCTCCTTCTTGGTCAAATAGCCCTTACACAGCCTGGAGGTGTGTTTGGGGTCATTGTCCTGTTGAAAAATAAATGATCGTCCAACTAACCTGACTTCTGCACAACACAACTGGTGGTCCCAACCCCATTGATAAAGCAAGAAATTCCACTAAATAACCCTGATAAGGCACACCTGTGAAGTGAAAACCGTTTCAGGTGACTACCTGTTGAAGCTCATCGAGAGAATGCCAAGAGTGTGCAAAGCAGTAATCGGAGCAAAGGGTGGCTATTTTGAAGAAACTAGAATATAAAACATGTTTTCAGTTATTTCACCTTTTTTTGTTAAGTACATAACTCCACATGTGTTCATTCATAGTTTTGATGCCTTCAGTCATGAAAATAAAGAAAACACATTGAATGAGGAGGTGTGTCCAAACTTTTGGCCTGTACTGTATATTCGAAGTCAGAATCACAATCTGATTGTATGGGTGGTTACCTACCAGGTAACGCGTGTGGTTGGTCTGCAAGTCAGCAGACATGCGCCACGGGTGCCCTCTCATTTGCGAGAAGCAGATCATAGAGTGTTACATAGTTAACTGTCAAATAATGCAAAGAGTACACGACACGTGTTTCGCCCTATTTTGGGCTCATCAGGCGTACACACTCCACTGCACCCCTCATCGGGGATCGAACCTCAGACGTCAGACAAAAGCATTTCAATTGTGACATTGTGAGAAAATAAATCCTCTTCCAGTTTCACATCCAGCCCATACCCTCCCTAAAAATTTTTTTTGAACCCCTTCTTTAGTCGATATAAATTGGAAAGCTAACTAGATCACAGCCTGAGTTTTGCAGTAGCTCGCGCGTTTGATCGTACGTGCGGGATGACCAGTGTGTTAGAAGAAAAGAGATCTCAGACTGGCCGCGCTGTATGTTCAAAAATTTTTTTGAATGCAACACGATCTACCTGCACTACCTTTGCGATCTACCGGTCGATCGCAATCGACGCATTGGGGACCCCTGGTGTACAGCGTCACAGCCTTCATTGTCCACTGTCGTGCCAAAAAAAAAAAAAAAGCCAAAGGGAATAGATAAGATGTAGTTAACAAAACCCTGGCAAGATGATAACCAGAGAGTCAAAATAATTGTGAGACTAAAATGAAAATGAAAGCTAGAAATCAATGGCAAAAGCAAGGAATCTTAAACTGAAAATCAAAAAGAAAGTCATTCAGTCAAGCACAAGAATAAGTGGAAAGGATTCAGCCCAAATACTTGAGCTCTGACTGTGACATCATTCTATGTGATTCACAAGATTGGTAAAATCAAATAAATGCCAGCACCCATAAAAAGACATGAAATAATGTTATTAAAAATCAGGTAATAAACAAATTGCAAAAATATTCTTGTAAATCTCAACATACAGTATACCTTGCTAGTGTGGATGTGTCGCTGTATGGCAAAGTAAATAGCTTTGTGTAAATAATGATATAATGATACACTTCTTTTTTTGTGAAGTGCCTTTTTATAGCAAGCACAAACTCAAGTCACTTCACATGCACAGCTTTATAAATCATTAATGTAACGTAACATAAGCTGAAACCGGCCTTAATTCAGGATTTACTGGATGCAAGACAGGAACCAGCCCTACAGAGGCCACCCACCCAGGCAGACACCCATTACTTGGAATCGCCATTGAACGGAACCAGCATGCCTTGCAAGAACTGGAAGGAGTATTGCTATTTCTTTTAATTGGAACACAGGAAGGTAAAGGTGGAGACTGAAGCAATAACACTGATATGCAAAGTCCTCTATGTAATGGACCCATGTGTAAAACACATGGCATGTTGTATTTATTCCAAGATTGACTATAAGTGTAACTGCTGCCACTACCTGTCCCCTCATATACATTTCCACTGTTTTTTTTCAATTAGCAATGCATCTTTTTTTAAAACCTTTAACAGATTTCTGACAGTACATATCATTCATTGTCAGTTTTATTGTTCATTATATAATACAAATGAAAAATAATGCTGCACTGAATAATGTAGAGCCTATCCTGGCAACATCAGGCACGAGGCACGAGCAAACCTTGCACAAGGGAAGGCTGAAGTCCATCTGGATGTGGACCTCGAGGTTCATGAACGGTGTCTACCCACCAGTAGTAAGACTCAACAACGAGTAATCCTGCTTCTAACATCATGCTGTGTCTCTTTCACTTGCCACTTGCACTTTGTTACCTAATGGTGTTCGTGCTTATTAATATTTGATGTTTTCTGTCAGCGAGGGCATATGCATATAAGCATTTCATTGTATATACTACTTGTATTTGACAATAAAGTATTGAATCCTTGAAATGAATTCTTGGAGTAATAAGTGCACCGAGCTCAGGATGATGTGACTCTGTTTACTGACAGTGTTCATCATGTCTTGGAAACTTAATCAGTAACTAAGTGCTTTATATATGCAAATAACAAAGAAGAACGCAGAAAAAAGGCATCTTGGGCAGTGTAAAACGCTTATGGGTTTAACAAAAAAATAGCATCAAGATGAAACAGTAGCACTGTGTGAATTTCCTCCATAGAATCTGTATCTGGGGAGAGGGAGGTCTGGGTCGATCTGCTTAGCCTGCTGCCATCATGACCCTCCACCGGACGAACAGTTTCAAACAATAAGATGAGATGTGATCTATTATGTGGGTAGTTCAGAAGTGTCTATCGCCGATGTCTAAGGTGATTATGGGACAAGTAACACTTTCTAGGGTGTCTTAGAGAATTCAAGTTCAAAAAGAAAGCATTGCAAAGCCACAAACCTGTAATCTGAACCCCTTACAATAGCCAAACTGTTAGCTGATCTTACTCTGGATCCTGAAGTCACTGGGAAAGAGACAAAACAGTATACAGTCTACCCTAATTTGACGAGCCTGTAATTTAATGGCTGTCTAGTCTGTTGTCCAGCTAATCAAAGAATAGTTGCAGTCTTGTAACAATTCATAGTAAGATCTTTTTTCACATGTGTGGAAAGCTTCAACAGCATGCACCGTAAATACAATTCCTAATGCCCCATAATAATAATAATAATAATAATAATAATAATACCTATGCGCCCTGTCCAGATTGCCACTCCTGAATGTTTGCTCTCCCACTTTCAGGAGCTAATCAGTTAAGTGGGCTCAGTGCATCATTTGTCACAAATGCAGAACAGTACATTTCGAATACATTCCGTTTTGTATGGAACAGCAAAGGATAATATAAAACATAAACAGAGAATTTTGAATTAATGAAACAGTTTTGTTATTATAAGTCGTTCAGATTACAGGTTTGTGGTTTAGCAATGTTTTCATTTCAAACATTTTGCCAGGTTTCATGCAGAAGTATTGTATTGTGAGAGCATTTCTGGATTCCAGGTCCTTTCAAGGTTGGATTACCAAATGTACAGAACAAGAAGTACCCTGATCATATTTTAAAGGATTACCTAATAATAGCAGCCCTTGTGAATGTACCGTACTCTCTACTCTCTCGTTTGTTAGTTCCTGGGTATTCATTGGAGACTGCTATAGTAGAGGTGTGCTGTTGCATATTTAGGCCCGACAGCTGGAGTGCCGTGGTGCATCATACAAAAATCATATGATATATGTGTGTGTGATTTGTGCTACACCTATTGTGTATGCTGCATGATGCTCCAGACAGGCTTGGTTATGTGTGTGCTTGGTGTGTAAAAGTGTTTTCTTTCAACAACACTGCAGTACAGTATGCTTACTCCCTTAAGGACATGGCATCCACCTACTACCACAGTTAAAAAGATTTTCAAGTTTTGGTTCTACTGCTTGCCCTGCGGTGGGCTGGCATCCTGCCCAGGGTTTGTTTCCTGCCTTGCGCCCTGTCTTGGCTGGGATTGGCTCCAGCAGACCCCCGTGACCCTGTAGTTAGGATATAGCAGATTGGATAATGGATGGATGGATGGTTCTACTGCTTATTATTTCATTTTTTGAGGATAGTTCTTCTTCATCCATGCAGTTTTAATTATTTTAATTTATATTTAGATGCTCCCAGCTCACTGTACATCCAGCTGAATTATGGCTGCAGACATCTTCCTTATTGCTTGTTCACCTTATTCTTGACCTCCTGTCTTCCTGTTATTGATTGTCTTTTAAAATACACTCCTGGAAGTTCAGTTTCAGTTTGGTCCTCAGTCAGTTTCTCTTCAGCTAAAAAAAACAGCAGTTCCAGGAATCTGAGAAGTCACCTGCTGCAGGCTATCAGTGTCCCTAAGCTGCTCGCTTTTCTTTGAACTGTTGGAGTTTTCCAGGTAAGTACGAGTGTAAGGTTGCTTCTGTCTTACTATTTCATTTAATTTGTTTCTGAATTTCCTGTTTTTTCTTTCAGGTTTATTGTGATCATCTCTGCACTTGTGGGATTATAAGCATTGAATGAAGGAAAAAAACAAAGTTTTTTATCTTAACACACAAAGAGTGAGAGACTGCACATTTCTAATGGTTGGTGAGTCATCTGAAAAAATGCAAGCTTATCTGTGCCAGAAGAAAAATGCTGGTATGGCTGCGAGTGTGTTTGTTCAGGTCTTTAACAACCTTATTACTGATATGGTACTAAAAATAAACTGTGAGGAGTCGCTCCTTTATTTTGATGTGACACAGCAGGAGGCCATCACTTAATGAGAATAAACTCCACAAAGACACCCTAGTGACAGCTTGTGCCTCCATTAACTAGCTACCAATTACTATTCTCATCCTCCTTGATCTGAGTGCAGCCTTTGACACTATTTGTCACACTACTCTTCTCAATAGATTTTCTTCGATTGGCATTACCCTCACTCCACTAGATTGGTTCAGATCCTACCATTCAAGCCAAAGCTTAAAACTTTCACATCGCAACCCACCGCTGTTACTTCAGGTGTGCCCCAGGGCTCAGTCATGGGGCCCCTCCTTTTCATTATTTACCTCCTTCCCCTTGGCAATATCTTTCGTAAATATAACATTAGCTTCCACTGTTATGCTGATGACGCCCAGCTCTATCTCACTAGCAAACCTACTGCTTCCTTTCCACCCTCCTCACTTGCTGATTGCATAGCAGAAATCAAATCCTGTTTTTCTTCAAATTTTCTTAAATTCAATGGTGACAAAACTGAGGCTCTCCTCATTAGTACAAAATCAACATTATCCAAAACTGATCATTTTTCATTTGTTATTGATAATTCCTCTGTCTCCCCTTCCCCACAGGGACAGTCTGATTATCATCCTTGACAGTACTTTATCTTTTCATTCCGACATCAATAACATCTCCCGGTCTGCGTATTTCCACCTGCGTAACATTAATCATATTCGCCCCTCCCTCACTCCCCACAACACTGCTATCCTTGTTCATAGCCTTGTCACTTCTCGTCTGGATTATTGCAATTCCCTTTTCTTTGGTCTTTCTCGCAAATCTCTTTATAAGCTTCAACTGGTCCAGAATTCAGCTGCCCGCATCATTACTAGAACCCCCTCTATGCACCATATCACTCCCGTTTTGCAGCAGCTTCATTGGCTTCCAGTTCAGTTATGAATTCAATTCAAAATTCTCCTACTAACTTTTAAGGCTATCCACAACCTTGCCCCTCTATATCTGTCTGACCTCCTCCATGTTGCCATTCCCTCCCATACCCTTAGATCCTCTTCCTCCATCCACTTGACTGTCCCCTTTGTCCGTTTTACCACTATAGGGTGCAGAACATTCAGTTGCCTTGCTCCCCAGCTTTGGAACTCACTACCACCTGAGCTTAGAAATATTGAATCATTTTCACTTTTCAAATCTAAACTTAAAACTCATTTGTTTAAGACTGCTTTTTCTCTTTGATTACAATTGCTCTGTCTGATTTTAACCTTTGTATTTTACTTTTGTTTATAATCTGTGTTTTGTCTATTGTTTGGTGTCCTTGAGTGTTTAGAAACGCGCCTACAAATAAATACAATGCATTATTATTATTATTATTATTATTATTATTATTATTATTATTATTATTTAACTTCCCAAAAAACCCTTTTAGGCAAGAAACCCTTCATCATTTGTCTAAGAACTAAGCCTGACCCCACATCACGCCTGGTTACACTAAGATATTCATACTATTACTACATGTACTGTATGTCCGTTTATTGAATGTCATATACACGTGTCCACCAATTCTCTAATACACATCACCTAACAGGACATTTTACAGGAACATTCACCCTCCACTGGGCATCAAATTCGAATTCCAGGACCTGTGCCACAGCTATACCCAAAGATTTGGATTCTTTATTAATATGATATTAGAATATAAGAAAAGATTGAATGTGAACAGGCCATTCAGCCCATATAGTAACTTGCCAGTCTCTAAATTTAACCAACTTTTGAAGGTCTCCAGAGTGCTATTAACCATTCTATCTGTTATTTTCAGTGTATTTTATGCAATAATTCTTAATCATCTTGTTTCTCTTGTATCTTTTTTAAAATATAGTAAAGCAATTAGTGATTTGAGATTGATGAACACTAAATTTATACATTCTCATTTATGTATCTGCATTTGGACAGGTCCAAAGCAGAAGAAGCAAGGGCATTTTCTGGGTTGTTACCTTTGGTTTGCTAGCCACTGGTTAGTATTCTTCTACTGTAACTTTTAGAGAAGCTCACCTGATTCAAGCAACTCAGCCAAGTTCAAACTAAAATCATTCATTTGTCCATTTTCCAACTCACTTTTTGAAGACCTGCTTCTTCTTTTTCTTCTTCCTCTTCATCTTATCGCACTTCTATGTGGGGTCGATGATCTTGATCAACCTTCGCCAAACAACTCGGTGGTCCCGCACCTCCTCACCAGTCAAGCCCTTTCCCTTTCAATCTTGTTTTACTTTATTCATCCACCTCCGCTTTGGATTTTTTGATTGTTGAAGACCAGCAGAACTTTCAAATGAAAAAATGCTGATTTCTTTAATACAATCAAGAGACTGTTAACTTTTAATGTGAATCTCTTGGGTTATATTTTGGGATTAACTGCTTATTATGGGGAAGGTCATTCTTTTAAAAAAAAGTAGAAAAGTGACCATTTACTATTTGCTTAGTTAAGGGTTGGATATTAATGAGTTAAGCATAAGAAGTCTGCCCTTCATGCATGCTGACAGAAGAAGGAGAGTAACCAGGCCTAAAAAGGGAAACTAAAATCTGGCATCCACCCTACTTTACCGCTTTGCAATTGAAAGCACTTCCATAATGGCTGTCATCTAATCTGACAACTGCCAGCTGAGGATGCAAGAAACATTATAGCGGCTGGTAGTCATATATTTTAATTTCTTTTGATAAAAATCCTCAAGCTATAGAAAAACATTTGTAACACAGTCACAAAGGATAGTGATTTATTTGTTACACCCAGATACAGTACATTACTTTGTAAATGCTAGACCAGGGTTCTCATACTCCGCTCCTGGAGGGCTGCAGTCGCTGCAGGTTTTCATTCTAACCCTTTTCTTAATTAGTGACCTGTTTTTGCTGTGTGACAGACGGCTGGGGCCCATGCTGCAGGGGTTCCTGGGCCCGTCTGGGCCGTAGTTCAGCCACACCAATTGGAGGCAGGTGGTCAAGGCCAGCAGCCACCACTCCGGGAGCCAGAGTCGGGAGGAGGATAACAACACTTGCCGGGAGGAGCGGTGGTAAAGAGAGTAGTGTGCCTTTTGGTTTGGTTTGTGCTTTTGGGACTGTGTACTGCCTGTGGGACATGGGGAAGGCCTATATAGCGCCTTTGTTACAGCTGCTAATTAACTTAATTGACTTGTTTTTTTAAGATTTGTTCCCCTGAATTTCTTCATTGTTCCTCTGAATTGCTTCATTTCTTTCCTTAAACTACACCCAAACAGAAATTAAGTATGAAACGAGTGAGCCAACAGAAGACCAACTAAGTCAGGGCCTCAAACTCCAACCAATTTCATTCCAAGCAGTTGCTTAATCAGGTGCTGATTCTTGTTGTTAATTAAACCCGTTGTTTAGTTCCATGGCTTGTTGCTGCTCTCATTGTGCAATAGCATATATTTTAGAAATTGTTGATTTTTTCTTTTTTAAAGAGCACTGTTGAAATGTTTTGTGGACCTGAGCAGATCAACATTCCCCAGACCTTCATCTTTCTTCATTTTCAGATACTGTATGATGGAGAGACAGTCTGCTGGTCATGTTTTGGCTCATTTTGTGTCTCACTATTGTTTCAAAGCTAATTAAGGAAAAAAACAATTAAGGGGTCTGAGTCTTCAAGAGCAAATCAATTACAATTAATTCAAATGAAGTTAATTAGCAGCAAAAACAGGTCACTAATTAAGAAAAAGATTAGATTGAAAACCTGCAGCCACTGCGGCCCTGAGTTTGAGAACCCTGTGCTAGACCATCCTTCCATCCATCCAATTGTATTAATTTTGTTAAAGGCCGTGGAAACCTGACCCAGCTCGAACAGCATTGGGTGAAAGGTAGGAATCAAGCCTAGATGAGACATCAGTCCCCTTCTAAGGAGATCTCAAACCCACACACACACATCTGCACTCAGTTATACACGGCCAATCACATGTCACTGTGAAGACTACTGAACATGGCAAGACCATGCAAACTCCACACAGACGGTGACCAGAGCAGGATACGAGGCACTGACTGCTATGCCATCAGGCCTCCCAGCATCTTTTAGTATTCATTTCATTCAGCACATAGGTCTAAGCTGCAAAGTTTACATCAAAGGCTCTTTTCATTTCACAATAAACAGCCAGAAGCTTTTTTTTGCTGGAGAATCTTGTCTGATTGCATGATCGGCTAAGCAGATTTAAGTTTGAGTATGTTATTATAAAAGCTCACTGGTGCATACTGATGAAGTTATAAAAGCATAAAATGGCTTCAGGAGTGTGTCCTGTATGACAGCAATATAATTTTACTCTTTAACGTAAAGGAAACCATCTGTTAGGATGTGTCAATGTTTAACAGCCTGTTTATCTAGTCAAAGAGCCTCTCTGTGTTATAAATACTCTCTTTTGGTAATGTAATTTGAGTTTGGGGTAGCACTACTGCCTCACAGCTAAGGACACCAGGGTTCATGTCCCAGGTCCTCCCAGTGTGGAGTTTGCATTTTCCCCCTATGTCTGGATGGGTTACCTCCCATAGTCTAAAGCAAGAGTTCCCAAACTTTTTTCGGCCGCAGACCCCTTTACCAAAAACTTTTAAAACCGTTGACCCCTAGTTATTTACTTTACTTACTCAAATTAATAAATTTGTACAGTACTCGATATTAAATATTTCACTAGATATCAGACTTTTCATTTTAATCACTTGTAATTAATGATTGAAAATAATAAAAGGACTACAGAATATGGCATTATCTTAATAATGCATTTTATTTATATAGCGCCTTTATCATGCTCAAGGCACTTACAGAATATAAGAAAGAACAGCATGGTATACACTATATTGCATTGTACAAACCAAATAAATAAATAAAGAAGATTACGACAGTGAATTCAGAGAAAAAAAGAAAAAAAAAGCATAACAGACAACATAATTGATGGTCTAGCACACAGCATTTAATATCGAAACCTGCAGTAATGAAAATTAAAGCAAAAAAATACGAGCAGAGTTTTTCTTACATTTTGACATTTATGAAATATTATATGTAAATTCAAAATAATTACAAATAGTCCAAGCTGTACCGTCTGCATTTCTTTTTTGGTTCAGTCATATTATTATCTGAATAAATAAAAACTTTAATTAATAAACAATTTCGACAGCCCCTGTGATAAAAAAAACAATGAAGTATGTACTTGTACTTGAAACAGAAGATTTTTGTTCAAACTCGAATAAACTGTGTCCTCTGATTTTCTTTTTCGTAGTACTGCTCCTCAATAAATAATTATATTCAAAGTTCAAATCACAAATAAGTACATGTCACATCAAATGAACCAATTTATAGTGTTTTATGAAAGCATGACCGTACAAGACTGATAGATTCTGCTAATATCGAATATCCGTCATCTCGTCCCACCACGAGCAAATGCGGACATGCAACGGTTTTTCATGTCTGCACTTGCTTTGATACGTTCGATAAGACAATGCACAGACATGTTTGTGCTACATGTATTTTCATGCATTCTTTTGTGTGACTCGTTTAATGACACATTTTACCTTTTCGATCGCAAGTTTGGTATGTAATGTGTTTTTATCAAAAAAGCGTTTTCTTGAATTATTTTACTTCTTAATTAGGTACCTATTGGAATCATAGATATTTTGAAGTAACAAACAAATAGCAGTAGTAAGGGGGTCTATTTTTGCTGTTGTCGACGCCCAAATTTTTTTATTGAAACTATCGACCCCTAGCAAGTTCAAATCGACCCCAACAACAACAACAATTATTTATATAGCACATTTTCATACAAAAATGTAGCTCAAAGTGCTTTACATAATGAAGAATAGAAAAATAAAAGACACGGTAAGAAAATAAAATAAGTCAACATTAACTTACATTGAATAAGAGTAAGGTCCGATGGCCACGGTGGACAGAAAAAACAAAAAAAAAACTCCAGATGGCTGGAGAAAAAAATAAAATCTGTAGGGATTCCAGACCAAGAGACCGCCCAGTCCCCTCTGGGCATTCTACCTAACATAAATGAAACAGTCCTCTTTGTATTTAGGGTTCTCATGGAAGGACTTGATGATGATGGTCATGTAGACTTATGGCTTTTAGTCCATCATTGTTGGAGCATCATGATGCTTTGAGTAGGTGGTGGTGGCACAGGCCGCCACCACAAAGAAACTGGAAAAAGAAACAGAAGAGAGAGTAGGGGTCAGTACGGATTTTAGAGCCACCTCATGAATAGTTATTATAATGAATTGAACATACAGAGTATCAGTATTATGTTAAAGTGAAGTTATGAAAAGGTCATGTTAAAGTAATGTGTTTTCAGCAGTGTTTTAAAGTGCTCTACTGTATTAGCCTGGCAAATTCCTATTGGCAGGCTATTCCAGATTTTAGGTGCATAACAGCAGAAGGCCGCCTCACCACTTCTTTTAAGTTTAGCTTTTGGAATTCTAAGCAGACACTCATTTGAGGATCTAAGGTTACGATTTGGAATATAACGTGTCAGACATTCCAATATATAAGAAGGGGCGAGATTATTTAAGGCTTTATAAACCATAAGCAGAATTTTAAAGTCAATTCTGAAAGACACAGGTAGCCAGTGTAGTGACATCAAAACTGGAGAGATGTGTTCGGATTTTCTTTTCCTAGTTAGGATTTTACCCCAGGGGGTCGATATCGACCACTTTGGGAACTCTTGGTTTAAAGACATGCAGGTGAGGTAAACTGTACTGAGGTGGCTGTGAGTGTGTTCACCCTGCAATGGACTCATGCCCTGTGCAGGGATTACTCCTGCTTTTTGCCCTGTGTTTGCTGGGATAGGCTGCAGCCCAACACGACCCTGCTTGGGATTAGGCAGGCTTAGAAAATGGTAGGGTATTTGAGTTTGGCTGAACAGTGCACTACGACACTAAGCTGCCAACACCGTGAGCATTCTGTTAAATTAAAAGCTTGGTCCAAGTGAGTGTCCTTAATCTCTTCTTTAGAAGAATCTGAAAAATCATTCATTTAAAGGGATTCAACAAAGCAATGGCTCACTTCATAAATGTAATGGGTTGTCAAAATTTGTGTTTACTGCATTTGGATCTAACCTTGTGGTTTGTGAAATATACTGTATGAAGTGCAGAATTCTCTTAATGGCAGTACCAAGAAGCCATGCTATGTTTTCTAGTAGACAATAAGCATGGTGAAGACACAGATCCCATGTTAACGATTGCCTCTTCTGTTTTTATCTTCCATGAATATAAAGCATAGGCAAAAACTGATAACCAAATGTTCACATTTCACTTTTGTTTTTATCAGGCCATTTTGTACTGGCCACAGTCTTTCTCCCGTTTATCTGACTATATGTACTGATTTGTATCTCTTTATCTGCAAATGGGAAAATGTTTTATTTTATATGGTGCCTTTGTCATGGAACACGGTGTAAATGGAAGGACACAAGACTTGAAAAGATTTGGGACTCTAACAGGGAAAATCAAAAGCAAAGTAAGAAAATCAGGGTAAAATACTGCAGCATCATACCATTGCATCAAGAGCTTCAGTTAGGAGCATCATCTGCCCTCTCAGAAGTTGCTTGGACTAATGGTGACATCATGTGATGACATGGGATTTTTTAGTAGTCAGGGCAAAGCGGAAGTGGTGGCAGTGCTCATCTGTTCTTGACAGGGAAATAGAAATTTAGTAAATAACTGTCGTGGCTGAGTGCTGGAATGACAGGACACCAAAATGAAAGAATTGTCAGTATACCAGCCGGATTGTCCTACAGTATTTAATATAACAGTCAACTGAAAATGCATGCGTTTATGCCCTCAAAATACAACCTTGTGTGGGCAAATCAAGAGAACAACAAGAACTTTGGTTGCCAAGACTAGGAGCTTTCAGGGAGCTCTGTCCTGCGGTCTGCTCTATTCTACAAAGACACCTCCTTCTGGGCAGCTGGGCTTCTTATGTCGCATGGACCGGCAGAGGAGAGAAGGTGAAAGACAAGTTAGTGACAGCACCCTCTCTCGTCCTGGTGTGTTATTACCATACTGTATATGCTCATGTATAAGTCGGGTCTTGAAACCCAAAAAATCAATCATAAAATCAGACCCCGACTTATACGCCCATTCAAAAATGCGACACTTAATTTAAAATTTTATTTTTTTTAGATCTTAATGCCTCCTCCAATCTCGCAATCAGTTTCTCAGATACATCGAATTTTGTCGCAGAGGTGCAGTTACCAATTTATTTCACCACTTCAACGATGTTTAATTTAAAACCAGCTTCATATTTTCTTCTGATTGAACGTTCCATCGGAGATAAGGGATGCTCTTAAGATAAAGGTGTATGAGGGTGTGAGATACAAAAAACACAAAACAGTACAAACATCGCTTCAGAATAGTTTGGGTATTACCATGTGGTCATGTGGGCACCATAGAGAGAGAGAGAGGTTAGGAGCACACGCTGATACAGCACATTGCCACACCCACATAGAATAAAAACGCCTTGACAGGCCTGCAATACACAAATGTGATTACTAGATGGACTACGTTGTAGTGTCATTGGTGCCTGGTAAGACCAATCAAACCATTTACTAAAGACTGGTTACAGTTGTGCTTGAAAGTTTGCAAACCCTTTAGAATTTTCTATATTTCTGTATAAATATGACCTAAAACATCATCAGATTTTCACTCAAGTCCTAAAAGTAGATAAAGAGAAACCAGTTGAACAAATGAGATAAAAATATTCTACTTGGTCATTTATTTATTGAGGAAAATGATCAAATATTACATATTTGTGAGTGGCAAAAGTATGTGAACTTCTAGGATTAGCAGTTGGTTTAAAGGTGAAATTAGAGTCAGGTGTTTTCAATCAATGGAATGACAATCAGGTGTGAGTGGGCACCCTGTGTTATTTGAAGAACAGGAATCTATCAAAGTCTGCTCTTCACAACACATGTTTGTGGAAGTGTATCATGGCACAAACAAAGGAGATTTCTGAGGACCACAGAAAAAGAGTTCTTCATGCTCATCAGGCTGGAAAAGGTTACAAAACCATCTCTAAAGAGTCTGGACTCCAGCAATCCACAGTCAGACAGATTGTGTACAAATGGAGGAAATTCAAGACCATTGTTACCCTCCCCAGAAGTGGTCGACCAACAAAGATCACTCCAAGAGCAAGGCGTGTGATAGTCGGTGAGGTCACAAAGGACCCCAGGGTAACTTCTAAGCAACTGAAGGCCTCTCTCACATTGGCTAATGTTCATGTTCATGAGTCCACCATCAGGAGAACACTGAACAACAATGGTGTGCATGGCAGGGTTGTAAGAGAAAGCCACTGCTCTCCAAAAAAAACATTGCTGCTCGTCTGCAGTTTGCTAAAGATCACGTGGACAAACCAGAAGGCTATTGGAAGAATGTTTTGTGGATGGATGAGACCAAAATAAAACTTTTTGGTTTAAATGAAAAGCGTTATGTTTGGAGAAAGGTAAACACTGCATTCCAGCATAAGAACCTTATCCCATCTGTGAAACATGGAACAATGAATTCTGAATTATATCAGAGAATTCTAAAGGAAAATGTCAGGCCATCTGTCCATGAACTGAATCTCAAGAGAAGGTGGGTCATGCAGCAAGACAACGACCCTAAGCATACAAGTCGTTCTACCAAAGAATGGTTAAAGAAGAATAAAGTTAATGTTTTGGAATGGCCAAGTCAAAGTCCTGACCTTAATCCAATTGAAATGTTGTGGAAGGACCTGAAGCGAGCAGTTAATGTGAGGAAACCCACCAACATCTCAGAGTTGAAGCTGTTCTGTACGGAGGAATGAGATAAAATTCCTCCAAGCCGGCGTGCAGGAAAGATCAAAAGTTGCCGGAAACGTTAAGTTGCAGTTATTGCTGCAAAGGGGGGTCACACCAGATACTGAAAGCAAAGGTTCACATACTTTTGCCACTCACAAATATGTAATATTCGATCATTTTCCTCAATAAATAAATGACCAAGTATAATATTTTTGTTTCATTTGTTTAACTGGTTTCTCTTTATCTACTTTTAGGACTTGAGTGAAAATCTAATGATGTTTTGGGTCATATTTATGCAGAAATATAGAAAATTCTAAAGGGGTCACAAACTTTCAAGCACAACTGTACATAGCAGTAATACATGCACCCTATTCTAAAGTGTTACATTTCATTAAAAATAAAAAAAACTCAGTCTTTATAGCAACAAAAGCTGATATTTAACTGATGGGGGTGTAGACACTTTCAATCTGCAGAAGGTGGATAAAATAACAGAGACACCACATGAAAAGGCATTGAACTTTGAAGTTAGTAAATTATAATTATAAATGCAGCTGCAAAAGTGAGTCATTTGGGGTTGACGTCCAATTTGTGACACCAATAAAAGAGATCTGACAATGAGCACTTTGAGAAGGAAGTTTTCAAAGCAACACGAAGCAACTAAAAGAGTTTCAAAGAGGCCAAACAGTTGATAGGTGAATTGCAGTGCATTGGTCACAAATATTACAAAATGATTTATTGTGTCAAAGGCAACAGTCTCAAAAGTCATGACAACATAATGTTAAATGTGGACAAGCGGCATTAAGAAAGAGAACCAGTGGTTGTTAGCCACACCTCATTAGTAGGTATAGATTGACAGGAAAGTTGCTAAATGCAATGGAAGTGCAATCTCAAAAATGACCACAGAACCAAATCAGCACCTCTATGACCCAGTCTTAGCAAACATTGTCCATGGTGAACTTCACAAAGATGAAATTCAGGGCACGGCTGTCATTCAGAAACACCAACACACAAAGACTCATAACCTGCTGCAAAGGATACAAAACTTGAATCCCCCAGCAATGGAAAAACCTTACAGTGCCCACAAAAAGACCACCTGGACCCACTGCGGTTTGCCTATAGGACAACGATTGGAGTGGAGGATACAATTATCTATCTGCTCTGTGAGGCTTATTCCCAAATGAACAAAGCTGGCAGCACTGTGAGGATTATGTTTTTTGTTTTCTCCAGTGCCTTCAATACCATCCAGCCATCCCTGTTCAGAGGTAACTCAGAGATATCCAGGTAGATGAGCCTATGGTGTCCTGGATAATCTGTCAGGAAGACTGCAGTTTGTGAGGCTCAAGGACTGTACTTCTGATGCGGAAGTGAGAAACACTGTTTTACTCTTCACTCTGTGCACCTTTGACTATAAATATAACAGGAGGTCATGTCACTTGCAGAAATTCTCAGATGATTCTGCACTTACAGTATGGGGTATTGATAAAGGGTAGGAGACAGGGTATAGGGGTCAGGTGGAGAATTTAAATTGTCTGAAACTTAACATCAGCAAATCCATAGAACTGCTTAATGACTTTCACTGCACCACAGAGCCTCTATGTCCAGTCACTTTTCTAGGAGTGGATGTAGAGGTGGTGCACTGCTGCAGGTACTTGGGGGTCAACATCAATGACAGTGTGGACTGACTTTGTAACACAGAGTCACTGTATAAGAAAGAGAGACAGCCTTCTTTTAATGTGAGAAGTGACATCCTCCACATCTTCTACAACTCTGTGATGGCCTGTGTGATTTTCTGTACTGTGGTGTGCTGGGCTAGGCTGGTAACATCACTCCAGGAGAGGCCCAGCCAATTAACAAGCTACTTAATAGGGCAGGCTCAGTTATGGGACACGCTCTGGATCAGCTGGAGGTCATAACAAAAGAGAGAATTAAAACAAAACCAAGTGCCATTATGAACAATGCTGAAAATCCTCTTGCTGACATACAATAACTGAGAACTTTTAGCCAATAAATTATTAATAATAATAATTCAATAATTCTTTGCATTTATATAGCGCTTTTCTCACAACTCAAAGCACTCAGCAACTGCAGGTTAAGGGCCTTGCTCAAGGGCCCAACAGAGCAGAGTCCCTATTGGCATTTACGGGATTCGAACTGGCAACCTTCTGATTGCCAGTGCAGATCCCTAGCCTCAGTTATTCAGTAAAAGTGCGTCAAGAATTGCTACTGGGCCAAATTTCACCCAGGGGACAAAAAAGTGTTCACATTTGATTGTAATATAACAATAAATCACGGTGGATTTAATTTGGCTTTTTTGACACAGATAACAGGAAAATATTCCTTAATGTCAAAATGAATGATGTCAAATGCAATCTGGTCTAAATTAATTACAAATAGAAAATGCAAAATGAGTATTTACCCCATGACACACCTAAATCATCATTTGTGCATCTATTTGGTTTTAGAAGCCAGATAATTAATTACATGGAAATCACCAATGGGTTTTAATTGATTGGAGTATAAACACATCTTATCTGGAAGTTCCACCTTGTGGTTAGTCAGTATGGTAGCCTAACCAACACAATGAAGACAAAAGAATACTCCAGGCAACTTCATGAAAAGGTGATTGAAAAGCACAAGTCAGGGGACAGAGACAAGAAAACATCTAAGTCACTGAATATCCCCAGGAGTTCCATTAAATCGATCATCAAGAAATGAAAAGAGTATGGCACTGCTGTAAACCTCCCTAGAGCAGAACCCCCATAAAAACTGAGTGACTGTGCATGAAGAGGACCATGAGGGAGGTCGCCAACAGACCTCGGAGAACTTTGAAGGAGTTATAAGATACACTGGATCAAACTACAGAGTCTCAATCTGTCGCCAGGGTTTCTTCACCAGTCACGTCTTTATGGGAGAGTGACCAAAGGAAAGCCATTCTTAATGCAACTGTACAAGACGTTTTAGCTAGAGCTTGTCAGATGGCACGTGGAAGACTCTAAAGTCAGCTAAAAAAAGTTTCCATGGTCGGAAGAGACCAAAGCTGAGATTTTTGACCCTCAGACTAAACACCATATTTCACTGCACATTATCACAATCACAGCTTTCCCACTGAGTAGCGTGGTGGTGGTGGTGGAGGCAGCATTATGTTGTGGGGATATTTCTCTGCAGCAGGACCTGGAAGGCTTATCAAGTAAAATAAATGCAGCAAAACACTGGAACTTCTTAGGGGAAAGTATAATGTAGTTCACAAGAAACCTGCACTTTGGGAGATTCGTTTTCTAGCAAGACTACAACCCCAAGCATTAAGCCAAAGCTCCAAAGGAATGGTTTAAGAGCAATGTTAACATCCTGGAGTGGCCATGTCAGAACCCAGATCTCAATCCGACTGAGAATTTGTGTCTGGACTTGACAAAGGCAGATCACTCATGATCCCCATATAACCAAACTGGGACTGAACAGTTGTGCAAAAAAAAAAAAAAAGAGAGAAAACATTGTGGTGTCCAGATGTGGAAAGCTGATAGAGGCTTATCTGCATAAACTCAAGGCTGCCATGGCTGCCAAAGCTACATGTATGAAATACTAAATGAAAGGGGTTGAATATTTATGTGATCAAGTGTATTGTGTTTTATATTTGTCATTAGTTTTGATCACTTTGCAGAGATCTATTTTCACTTTGACATTAAAACGTCTTTTACTGTTGGTCATTATTAAAAAAGCCAAATTAAATCCACTGATTCAATGTTGCATTAAAATACAATGTGAAAACCTCCAAGGGGGTGAATACTTTTTATGGATTTGGTATTAAAAGAGTCTGCATACATTTTGTACATTATAATGATGCCTTTATACTAAAGCCCAAACCCGTTACCATCTGTCCACCAGCTACTTATTCTCCCAGTGAGTGTTTCTAATTGATGACCGATGACTGTAGTCTTTGCCTTAATTTAAAATTCTCCTGCTCTGACACTTAAAGGGTATGGAATTTTCCTCTAAGCAATGTAGGCTAACCCAGCTATGAAGCGCACTTTCACAGCAGGATTGATATTGTGTGTCATACTAATTCTCTGTATTCTCTGAATCTGAGTTTTCTGGGTCAGGTTCACTAGAGATCTACAAGTATAAAGCAGGATAGCATACTTTAAAAAAGACCAGACTATGCCAGATGCACACACACACAAACATGGTGCTGTAGAGATCTTGACCAGAGCAGTTATCCCAGCAGAATGTATCTGCACTACAGAATGAAACTGGCCCTCAACGATCCAAGAAGAACAAGCAAAGAGCTCAAAGAAAACACCCCCAAACCAGTCACATAATACATGCCCCCTGCTTCAACCCCAACAGGGTAGACCACCAGAAAGAGTTAGTTTAGGTCTCTTCCAAGGAAGTTCCTCACCTGTTTAAGTGTCTTTTGTCCCAAGCCCAGATAAATGAGGAGGGTTACGTCAGGAAGGGCATCCGGTGTAAAATTTTGCCAACAATTTTGGATGATCCGCTGTGGCAACCCCTAACGGAAGCAGCCGAAAGAAGAAGAAGATCTGTCTTACTTGTTCATTGGTTTTGAATGTTTCTATTAATAATGTTCTGCCCAATTATTATTTAATTATGTATTTTATTTAATAATATTTATAATTTAGTTTCTGTATGTGTAATTATGTTCCTTGTGTTTTGCAGGTGGATCCCCAAGAGATAGGATGACCTCACTGCTTTGGAGCCGACCCCAGTCTTTACAGGCAGTCTGGGAAATTGAGTTCCTGGCGGTTCATTGAATGAGCTTTGGTGTTGTGAGTCTTATTGTGAGTATTGCCTTTCTTTCAGCTTTTTGAAATTTCTTTGTTGAATTTCTACCTCTGTTTTTGGCCTTTGTTCTTTGTTGCCCATCTCTCTGCAGGATGAGTATTTAGAGTGATCTTCTCCCTTATGGGACATTTCAATTATTTTTGGGACAGTCCTTATACAGTATTTTGGAGCTTTTAGAGCTGAAGCCCAATTTAGCCTGGTATAGGCCTAAGCCAGCCAGTGGAGTAGGTATTCCGGCTGCCTTGGAGTGTACCTTATCACGGGCTGGCTGATTAGGATTTTGGCCTGCTTTGTGGTTCAGTTTTGGAGTCATTACATCTTTTCTATTTTTGTATACTGCTACATCATAACACCATAATCACTGTTAATCAAATGAAAACTGAGTATATTCTATAAAGTAAAAACAGACTGGGTTTTTGCATCTGTTAATAGTTATATGCTGCCAAGGTTTATCTAAGGAATGTGTATCTTAGGAAGTGACAAGTCAATGGAAGGGCCTATGGGTCTGTATGGATATGTGTTATGTATGGGTCTGTATGGATATGTGTTATGTATGGGTCTGTATTTTTGTTTATTTTATGTTTTATTGTCATCTTTGTATTTTTATTTTTCACATATTTTCCTGTTAAAGAGAGGAGGTTAGGAGCACGCACTGATACAGCGCATTGTCAATGACAAACCAACTCAGAATCCCAGATTAGGACCCAAGTGCAGCCATGCAATGGGTGACACCTTAGCACCACAATAGATCAAATGGAATGAAACAGTGTGAGGTTTCTTATGGTGGCTGGAGTGAATGCAGATTAACGTCATACCCAGGATGGAGCAATTGCAGGTTAAAGGCCTTGCTCAAGGGTCCAACAAAGTAGAGTCACTTTTGGCGTTTACGGGATTCGAATCGGCAACCTCCCGATTGTGCAGATCGCTAGCCTCAGAGCCACCACTCTGCCCACTCCATTCCAATCCACTCTGTTATTATTAGACACATATAAATGAAACCCCTGTGTGTGTGTGTGTGTGTGTGTGTATGGAGCAGTCCACTCTGCTCATGCTCAACCACAGCCACAGGAGTTGGTGTGAATGCTACAGAAGAGGTAGAAGCTTATGCAGGTATGGCTTGCACTTGGTGAGATGGCACATGCATACATTTTTACATTTTTTCAGCACTTGTCTGCACCTCACTTCTCATTTAAGCTAAGCAGACACACTCAGCTTTGTGGTACGTGCATGTTGTACGTTCACACAATGAACTACCATACTTTGCCTGACACAGGTTCAAGCTGTCCTGCTTAATTTGTGCCACTGCTGCATTCGACTACACGTCCGTCTCAGACAAGATACGACCCACTTAGTTAAGACCTCTGTAAGTTCACCAATCTAGCGAAACTGCTAGGGAGTCTTCGGGTTGTTTTTTGTTCTGAAGACCACATGCAGCTAGTTGTTTATCATCTGATAATTATGTCTTATGACATTAAATGCACCTCCATTCCTTTCACTTTGTGGGTGGAGCCCCAGGAGGTGGGCCACTCTGACATCACTACCCCGAGCCCTCCCTCTGGCTATTTAGGCCAGAACAGGGAAGGCCCAGATCAGGAGATCATTGAGCTTGTTTCTTTTAATTTTGTTAAGTATTATTTTCTTGTTGGATTGATGGGCTTTTTTGAGCTTTCTCTGCTTCTATTTTGAGATTACTATTACATTAATTATTACTCTGCACTAAAAGGGAATTACCTTCCAATATTGCATGTCTTTTTTAAAAAAAATATAAGTTTTTGCTAAAAAGCTTTGTACAGCATCCTCTTTTATATTGAAAACTAGATTTTTTTCCATTCACAAACCATTGATTACCCTTTGGAAACATATAAACCAGTAATGCAGCTGCATTATGGAAAAGCTGTTGTCTCTTCTAAACTGCCTAACAAGTCTCAGACACACTCACCGAAGTCTCTAGTCATCACACCCAAGTTTTGTGTTTGTGCCAACACCTCCATTATGCCTACTGTTCCTGTTTTAACTTCTGAACTTTCTGTGCTGTCTTCTCCAGTGTAAACTATCATTTCTTTTGAGCCACCAACTCCTATCTATGCTGCAGCGATCAAAGAGCTGCCTGCTCCAATTTCGATTACTTTATCTTTTGGACCTTCTTCGTCATTTCCTGCTTCTGCTACTTTGATTTTGCACCTACTCCAATTTCTCCTGCAGTAAATGATTGCTGCTTCTATTGAACTGTCGTCCTCTGCTCCTGCTGCATCCAATGGATGGGGGGCTCCTGTGCTATTGCCTGTCTAGTCGTTGGAGAGCCTTAAGGTTTGTGCGATGGTTCTCACTTCTCTGTTTATGACTTGTGGGGAGATGGTCCTGCTGCTCTTGTTTCATCTAGACCTTTGTGCCTTGTCTCCTCTGCTGGGCCAAAATGTTTATAACTGGTCACCCTGCCCAAAAGACAAACCATTTTTTGGTGTCTTTGTGTTTACTGTTAGATTTGTGTTAAGTGTGTTTTTAGGAGTATCTGGAAGTCACCCCTTAAAGGTAGGGTTATGTTAAGTATGGGTCTGTATTTTTATGTATTTTATGGTTTATAGTTGTCCTTGTATTATTATTTTTCATATTTTTAAGTTATACCTGTGAGTTTTGCGCCTTCATTCCTTGTGCTTTGTTGGTGGAGTCCTAGGAGGCCGAGTCATCTTGATGTCCCCATTACTGAGCCCTCCGTATGGCTATTTAGGCCAGAGCAGAGAAGGTTCAGATCAGGAGATCATTGACTTTCTCAGGAGTCTTTTGGTTTTGTAATTGGTGCTATTTTCTTTTGGATTTGCTGGCTTTTTAAAATAGTTTTCTGCTTCTGTTTTGGAATTATGGTTCCTGGATCATGTATTAGATTGTGTTTGCTGTGGATTGCATTCTTAGGCAAATCCCTTTGCCTTTTCTGCTCTGTTGAGCATTTTTGCTGTATTTTCTATTTTTTATAATAAAATACGTTTATTTATAAAGATTCCTTATTTGCATTTTTGTGTACAAGCCAGGGGTTTACAGTCACCCCTCCAAAACTGTCTTAGTGGGGCTTTCCTGATATTTTAAGATATATTTTGCTATTTTGCCAAGTCCCCATGTTTGGGGCTTGCTAGGCCAGAAGCCAGCAGATAGTAGTTCTGAGGAAACTGGGCTGGGTGAGTCTCTTCTGGGCTTGCCCTTGAAGTTGCTTGCCTGCTTTGTGGCTGTATGTTGAAGGCCTCATGTACATTTTTCTGTGTTTGGAACCCCAACTCTCAACAATCTGGGATTTACTTTAAATGTTTGTGGAAATTTCTATTGTCTTTTTCAAACATTTATGCATGCGTTTTAGTTTTTTTTTTCCACTCAGAGATTTTATTTTTGAGAGTTAGTTTTTTCATAGAAGGTTGCTAGAAAAAAAATGGTATTTTCGATTAGTATTTTGCAACTGTAATTTGTATTATTTTGGGTCCAGCTGTTTTCTGCACTTAGCATTTGGGTTTTTGGGACAGTCCATCCATCCCAGAAGGCACTGGGACTGCATCGTGTGTGACATCACCAGAGTTGCCATCTAAAGGGTAAATGTCCGAGGTTAGGATAAAACCAGTTAGTGTGTGGTCCAATTTTTGACTAAACCTTTCCTGGTATAAGAACTTGCTTTTGATTATTAGACCTTTGATTTTTGACAATCATTTTGAGCTTGACGACATATCAGTTACATATTTGGTAGCATCCTCGGATTGACCCTTTGACTACACCTCATCTCCTGATTCCTTTCACTCAAAACGTCTCTGTCTCCTTTTGAATCAGTATATACAGGGTAGGGAGCCTGGAAGGAAAACTCCAAACTGACAAGGGCAAAGTACCTCCATATGTCAGGGTGGGCAGACATCCATCAATTTTCCTAATCCCCTTTTCCTGGGTAGAGCTGTATATTTTTTTGCAACGGAGTGCCATTGCCACTATGAGACCCCCTGGAAGTTGCATCATGTCACATCGTCTTCCAGAGGGTATTTAAGATGGAGGTGCTCTGCTTCAGCATCTAGGATTCAGATAAAATCAAAAAAAAACAATGCTCTTGCTGCTCAGTAGCTATTTTAGGAAAGGATTATAAGGCAGACAGAACTTTGGCTCTGTTTCTTTTGACTCTTAAGTTTTGAGTAGTGTATTGTGTTTTTTGTCATTTGGGCTTTCTGACTTTCTGGTTATGACCTTGGCCTATTTAAAGACTTGGCGTTTGTTTTCCACATTGTATTTACTTCTCCCAGTCCATTTTGCTTATATTGGTCCTTTGTAAAATCATTTTTTCCATTAACTCACAACATTGTGGAGGTAGACACACTGGAGCTGTGGAGTTTAACTTTGTCCTTTTTAATTTGATGCATTATGTTGTCACTTTAATCATCAGAGCCATGGAGATTTGTTTATTATTTTGACACGTTTTGAAATTCTTTGACATTTTTTTTCAATTTTGGAGTTTTGTAGCATTGCCACTAAGGTTTCACATTTCATTTCGCTGTGGATGATTTCCAAAGTAAAGGCATAACTATTCATGTTAGTGGAATTGTGGTACAGAATGGTGCATTTTTTGTTTAATTTTAAAAATACTCTTGCACCTCTCTCTTTTCACAGGACATGTCATTTTAAGAGGCCTGAACATTTTTCTACATATATCTACTGAAACAGCCATGTGACGATGTGGTTTGGCTGCAACTTCCTAGTCACTCTTGAACCCGGGACCTTTGATAGTCATGTGCTTAGATGAGCCAGTGCTATATGGACCAACAGGCAAGAGTACGGTGCAAAAGGTGCGTAGCGCTTTTATTTACCAAAAGTCAAGTGTTTGAAAGCATAGAGCAGCCAAAATAAATAATCTTCATATAAAAGAGTGCTCTTGTGGAGGCTAAAAACAAGCAGTAAATAATCCAAACAGTTAAAATTCGCAGGTTTAAACACAGCCAGGATCTTCTCTTAAAATGATTCCACTTAAAGCTGACAACTCCTCTGCTCTGCCTTTACAGACTCCTCAGCACGAGGGGACGTCGACCGACAGGCGCAGTCATCCTTCTCTTTAGCTTTGCCCCTGCCACCTCAGGTGGTACCCACTATGGTACCCCAAGCCAACATCCCGCTGCATCTGCGGGAGCCCGCTGAGAGCGGTTAGTTGCCCCTGCTCCAGGAGTGCTCAACAGGAGTGACCCTGACCATCAAGTCAAGCGTCATGTGGCTTTATTGTCCATGCAGAGTATTTCAGAATACAGTGGCACAAAATAATCCTACCCAGGACTGCAGTGCAACAGATACATAAACACGGGACAAATGCAAAACAGGTAAAGAACAGGTAAGTGAACAGATAGTAATAATTTAAAATAGATAATAAATAAATAATGACAGTAAAACTAATAATAAAAAACAATATTAGTGACAAGTGTAACACATCAAGCACCCTATGCTCGCCATGGTAAGCTGATTGCCTTCTTCTGACATCCCTTCAGTTTTGTCATATATGAGCACAAGCTCAGTGTGATCACATACTGTATGATTGCATATAGAGGATGTAAAGAATACAACCAAGCAACATTTACATTAGCACCCACACATACGAGGGTTAATTAACAAAAACAAAAATAAGACAAATTCACAGAGAAGAAGTAGAAAAGAACATAAACTCCACTTAGCAGCAATCACTGTCCCAGGTCACTAATTGCAATGTGTTAGAGACCTGGAAATGGACAACCAAGTCATGTCAGGGATCGTCAGAAGCTCTCTGTAAGAATGTATATGTTTTATATAAATACCTTGCTTATAATAAAGCTCTTTTGTGGCTAATGACACTGCTGTTATGCTTTTCCAAGAGTTCTCAAACAAAACTGTCATGTCATCGAAAAAGCAGGAGGAGCAGTGACTGATTCAGAACACAAGACTCAGTTCAGGGATGGAAATAGACCTGATTTAATAAAGATTAATTATTAATTTTCATTGCTGTTATATATTATTATGTAGTGCCTTTCTTATCTATCTATCTATCTATCTATCATATAGTGCCTTTCTTATCTATCTATCTATCTATCTATCTATCTATCTATCTATCTATCTATCTATC
>JANRMT010062808.1:5674694-5701341 GCA_026402145.1 Polypterus bichir lapradei
TATCTATCTATCTATCTATCTATCTATCTATCTATCTATCTATCTATCTATCTATCTATCTATCTATTTTTTCTTTGTAAAGGTCTTGCCCACTTGCATATATAAATGTAGAGCTCTGAGAGTCGCCATGACCCCACAGCCCTACTTATTAACCACAGATGTGGTGAGTCAGCCTTCTCTTTTTCTTTCTCCCTCTCCCCTCCATGTCTGATCCCTGAGAGACTCTCTTTGGCTTTGAACATGCAGGGTTAACAGGCCGGATGAAACTTACCCCCTAAAATTCAGGTGCCTCTAATGTGCAATCACTGTATGAAAACAAATACCAATAAAGTATGAAGTCATGGTTTACTGAGTTCATATTGTATTTTTCCCCTGTTCTGATCAGCTGACCTTTTGATAAAAGTGTGATTTTCATATTTGCATAGTTTTTGCAGCTCCATGTCAAAGACCTTTCTTTCCTTTTTTGTTTCTCCTCAATGCTTTTATGTTGTGCAACATCCCCTAATCATCAGAACGTTGTCAAACTCAGCATGTGCTTATCCTCACACACTGACCCAAGGGCCAGCAGAGCATTCATCTACTCAAATGAAAAAAATGATTTACTCCTCTCTCCTGCTCTCTCTCATTTGAATCAATCTTTTGTGTTTTTGTTGCCTCATTTTTTTGTGGGGTATGTGTATGCGTGTGAGCATGCATATGTCTGTCCCCAGGCAGAAATCAGTCACTCGGATTGACTGGATTCATGTGTACTTGACTGTACTCTGCGACTCACATCTGGATGCATCTGACAAAAGCACAGAAAGGAAGCAGGAATAAAGCACAGAACCATCCATTGATCAATCATGTGCTCTGCCTCAGATGTACTCGCACTCTCCTGCTCTGTCACATCAAGGAATACATGGAGCCAAAAAAACAAAGAAGCATGAGTGACATTGTTTTTTACACCATTACGCGGTACCTGGTGCTTTTTAAGCAACTTTCCAAATTCTAAATTGAATCAGACTTCTACAGTGAATTCCTCTTTATCTTTTGTTAAGTTTTTTTTAATGAAACCTTTGTTCATTTATTTATATAGAATCGAATATAATGTTTCTGCTTCATACCTCCACAGCCTTGTGTTCAAATCCCAGCCTTGTCTCTGTTTGTGAGGAGAGTGTATGTTCTTCCCATGTTAGTGTGGGTTTCAGTTTTCTCTTCAATCTTGAAATGTTCAGGAAGGTTATTAGATGACTCTAAATTGAACCCCAGAAGGAGTGTGGGCTGGAGTAGACTGGAGTTCCATATAAGTTAGGCTGCTGTTTTATGCCTTTGTCATTGGAACAGGGCTTCAACTCATTCTTCTTGAAGTGAGATGCCACCATGGTGTCCTTAATTCCTCTGGCTGTTTTTTACAGGTGCAGTGTTGTGCCCATCTTATGGCTCACAACTGTGCAGTGATAGGTGCAGTCCATGGAGGGCAATCTCAAATAGTCTCTGAAGCCAAATGATAACCCAATAAGCCAAAACAGTACAGTAAAGTATAAGAGAAAAGGTGAAACAATAAATGACCTAAGCATTTCACATTCTACTTTCACACTCAAAGACCCTCACTGTTAGATGGGGTGGCTGGTCCAGTACCCACGGCACAAAGTAAGTACAATTCTCTAACTTTCACTGCACTCTTCTTCACAGTCTGGCCTCTTAACTCCTCATGCCAGCTAAATTCTTGCCAAATGCTCACCTACTAGTTCCAATTTCAACACTGTAATGGGTGGTAGTGCTTTTAATCTAAGTCTATGGCAGTGACGTGTGGTCAGGGGATGCAGGTGATCATGAAAATTAAAAAGACAAATAATTATAACATAAAATAAATTTGTCCACTGGTCTGCGCTATAAATGTTTTCTGTATGATTCCAATAGTTCTGATCATTTTTATAGTCAAATTATTTGCTGAATTTGCACATTTCCCGTTGAAATACAGGGGAGAAATGCGAGGTACGGCAGCAACGAGCCTCACCTCACCTCGGACTGCGCTCTCCCTCAGACACTGGGTTAATGCGTGTGATTGACGCGTGCCTGTTGTTGTCTCTCTGTATGTCGCCAATATAATGTTTTATTATACACCCTGGCTTTCCACAGTCCGGGTAATATCTTTAATGAATGTGTATGACATAAAACCGCAGTGAAAAGGCCAGAAGGTGAGGCAGACAGTACCGAGCTGCACTGAAGGGGGAGGATGTGAGCCCAATAGGTGCTCATTGTTGCTGTTCTTCTAAGCAGAGGCGCCAATAAGTTAGCGATATCAGAAAGTCAAGTACACTGCAGCAGTCCATTTATTTTTATTTTTTGTTCCGACTGATTACCAAAATGGAAAATTAAGATTTTTAAATATTAAGGAAAATAAGGAGGACTTTTACAAGAAAGTGACGAAGATTATCGTGGAGAAGGATAGGTGCATGGATTTCATTTACAAATAACCATAAAAACCAAAAAACCATAAATGGTTTTCAATTTTATAAAAAATGGGATCAGACAAAGAAAAAAAATCCAATATTTAAAAACTAAATTTTGACCTTAAATAAAATATTCTTTTGTTTTTCTTGCCATCCTTTTGTTGAACAGTCTGTATTAAAATTGATTAAAGCATCAGAATTAAAAGTTTTTAAAATCAACTAAATATTTCAATTAAGGTCAAAATTGAAATTAGTTTTTTTTGTACACCACTCTTTACTTTCATTTGTATTGAATGAGTATGAATTGTGAAATTGCAACGGCAAATTTAGAACGCATGAAGGGTGCAGAGAAATGCGCTGATATAAATGTAATGTTCTTTCTTAGCCAAATATCTACCTTACCTATGTGTGTGTAAAGAATCCTGATGAGATATGAACCATAACCAGTAGTTAATGTGCATGCTGCCAGTTGAATAGTGAATAAGCTACTGTTTAGGGTTCATATATTTGTAACTCTGACTCTGAAGGAGTCCATGCCTCACCAGCCATGAACATCACCGCACGTCACTGGTCTATGGAGAAATCCAAGTTAACCCCTAGAACAACTTATTGGGTCCCAGTGAAAGGGCCAGGATTGTACCTTTCAATAAACCATACCAGAGGGAGTATAGAATCATTGTGCCCCCCAGTGACTAATAAGAGTCTAGACATAAGTAACAGGCGTTCAAACCCCCACCCAAGATCCCCAAACCTGCCCCCCGGCTAAACTTACTTACACTTGTACACCTGTATTGGCCCAATAATATCCTATATTGGCTAAACACGCGGTCACTACTGATCTTATATCTTAAAAGATAAAAAGTCCATATTTTGAATATGAGAAAGCTGAGGAAAGCCAATTTTCAGTTTAAATTATAGTGTTAATATATAATTAGATTAAACAGCCACTGTTAAAAAGATTAACAAACAGATAGACAAACAAACTGTGATTGCATTCACTACACTTTTGGCACGCAGACTTATTCTGATAAACTGGAAGAACCCAAACTCTCCTCTTTAAAGTCAGTGGGAAACTGATGTGTTATATTATTTGAAATTGGAAAAAATCAAATACTCAATTAGAGGATCTGTACAGATGTTTTTCAAAACATGGCAGGATCTAATCAGTAATATTTTAAAATAAGTTCATAAAGCACAGAGAATTTATTAATTTAGGTATGTTTACATACGCCGTTTGGCTAGCTCTCTCTCTCTCAGGGGTGGGGATCAATCTGTTCTTAACTCAATTTTTCTTTTTGTAAAAACTTGATTACTTTGTATGGATTGCAATAAAATTAATAAAAAAAAAAAAAAGATTAACAAGATAGACATCAGAAAAATGGAGCGAATGTTCACTGCAAAGTGTTTCCATCAGGAAGATCTCAAATGTCAACAAATATTTTGTTTATCCTGGAAGAACTGAATTTAGAATGAATTTAAGCGCAAAGCAAAACTTCTGTGTAGCCAAGCCAGGCGAGAGTGTTAATGTGTCCTTATACAGGAAGAAAAGAAAACTGCTGTTATCTGACTATTCATGTAGGAAAAAACGAACCACGTGAATGCCATCTTGAATCTATTATGCTGTATGTGTATTTTCTTTAGGGACCCTCAACGCCATGGATTCTTTTTAGGTGTGCTCACATATTACGTGAGAAGCACCTATTACAATAGACATGTCTGTCTGTCTGTCTAAATGAAACAACTCAGCCCCCAGTGAGCCAAATTTGTTAAATTGTGATGTACTTATTCTGTAATGGAAATTTGTCAAAACAGTTCAATTTTTGTTGAGATCTCTCCAACAGATCACACTGCACAAAGTTTTGAAATTTCAGAATCTATTATTGAAAGGCATTGGAAAATCTGCAAACAGAGGAAGTATCCAAGTAACTTCAACTACAAATTAGTTTATTGCTTCTGTTTCCGCATGAGAGCAGTTACACCAACTTGTATATCTTGTAGATTTTCCTCTTTTACTTGTCTGACAGCTGCTCAGATCCCCAGTACAAGTTAGTCAAAATTCAGGGGGAGGCACACATGCAAGCTACTCATACAGAAACACACACAAAAAAGTCCCTTCTCTGGGAATGAATGGAAGAGGACAGAAATGACGTCAGGGCCATTCTGTAAGCACAGACTGAACTAACATGTCCTCAGTATTTACTGCCTTTAACTGTTATATATTCACATTATTATTATAAAGAACAGATGTTATCAACCTGAAGATAAATATATTTGAACTAATTAACTACACATGAAGGTGCAGCTCCTCTAATTGATATAAAGATACCATGAGGCTAGAAAGGGATAATGCAATTTGTGTGTGGGCAGAAGATCAGAGTGTTGCGGTGTGTAACAAGGACTGTGCTGTGATGTACAGTTTCTGAGGTGCACAAAGAGGCTGTCTGTGCTGCACATAGCAAGGATGGAGTAAAGCTACAGCTTGTGCCGTACTAAAACTGTTGCTTAGTGGTTAAATATGTAACAAAGATTTGGGGTTACAGTTTGAAGTGCTGCTTCTCCATCTTTGTGTTTTGAGACCTTTACAATAAGTGTTACCTTTGATATTCCTGTTATACAAAACATTGGCACGTGAGTTTCAGGAGGCTTTGCGCCCCAGGAACCAAGTTACCCAAACTATTCTGTAACATTTCAGTAATTATTTACTGCTCTGATGCTGATCTCTCTAACTGTATACGTCATTACAATAGCAATTGACAAGAAGAATTCATAATTAATTGCAGAATTACAATATTTTTGCGTTCCTCTGAGTGCCTCTTTCTCTTGCACGATTTAGCTCAAAAAGTATACAGCACATTGTCATCACATAACAGGCTTTAGTTTTGAGTTTGCTATTTTTCCATCCAGCTGTCTTAGCTCTAGACTGTCCTCAAGAAACTTTCACAGACAGACACACACACACACACACACACACACACAGACAAGCACACACCCATCATTGTGATATCTGCGTTTTCGGTATCCAAGTATCCAAAACATCAAGATCTGTTGAAAACTGGAGATCAAAATTTTTGACGAATCTAAAGCTTTCGCTCCTCCCTCATAGACGGCAGGTTTTAATGGGGGAAGGTGCAAAGCAAAAATCAGTTCCTTTTCAAGTTCTCAGTTATTTAGATAGTTTTAATGAATTACTGGGCTTCAACGAATATTAATAGCTAGATGGAAAGCTTATTTCTGGTGTTTTTCTTCTTTCATGAAGTAAAATTGACTGTGATTTTGTGCTAGCGTTGTTCTTTTTTATAATTATTATTCTTTTGGTAATTGCATTTTATAATTGGTACAGTATGAGTTGGCATTTAGTTTAACTGAGTGGTGACGTATTATTATTAAGGTTGAGAAAGAGGAAACAGAATGTTCTATTTACTATCGTAAGAGGCATTTGTTCGTTAGGTTATGTTAAATTGATGTATTTTCTTAATTATGTTAAAATGTTTGCCTATATATAACTGCATAGTTAATGGAAGGTTCTATCATAACCCCTACAAGCTAACTTGTAAATGGAATATTCTAGTTATGCCTGCTCATTCTCACTTGAGACTAGCTCAGTCTACATCTACCTTGTGATTGGTACGGCTTCAAATCATATTGAACGTATTAAACCTTCTAAATGTACTGATGTGAAGCCTATTTCAATTCACCACAGCAAAGCAGCAAACTTTTTAAATACAAAATGTAAATAAAGTTTAACATGAGAAAACTAAGACTGTTATGAAACAGAGAAGAAACCTTTTTTGCCTTTTACTCTGTGTAATATTTAACACCAGTAATGGCGCACTGCATGATAACGTGCAGTGAATACACTTGACTTGAGCATTCCTCGTTTTCATCCTTTTTCTCTGTACGTTTAGTATTCATTTGCTCAGAGGTTGATGCGCTTGCTGCTTCCTGAGCAGCTCTTCTTTTCTCCACCCTAGTGTCCCGCTTCTTCTCTTCTTTCGTTGGCATCTGTTCACGTTAAAACTGATTAAGTCAGTGTTTGTGTTACAATTACTATGTTTTCTTTCTTTCATTTTTCACTTAAGCTGGCACTTAAGTCTTCAATCTGCCTCAAGAATGATTTAAGATTTGAAGAGGTAGGGGAAGCGATGGTGAAGGTGGTAGGGATGAGAATGGCACCCGTATGCATGCGCCACACAGCTTCCCTGCTGGCCACTGCAGAGAGTTAATTCTACATTAAAATAAAAATAAAAATATAAAGAGGAATAACCTTGGAGGTCAATCATAACCCCGAAAGCGGACATTAGACATCACGTAGTATATGAGTACCAAATTTCAGGTCAAAAGGTCAAACGGTTTACGAGCTACAGGAGATTTAAAATCCTGGACAGACAAACGGACAGCCATGGTGGCGTATTATATAAGAAGATGTGTTATTCATGTGTAATAACCTTTTAGCTCATTTTATTTAATTTGTGTAATTTGCTCTTTTTCATATTTTCACTAAACTTTTTTAAAACAAATTCTATTGGATTGGGGAATTTCTTTTGTTATGTCATGCTGTATCATGCCTTGTAAACTGCTGCTCAATTTGGAAACTCAGAAAAGACACAGTTATAACTGCACCAAATACTTGTTGAGTGGTTATTGGGGGTTTTATATTTTTGGGACCCCCTTTTGTTATTTAAAAAAAAAAAACTACCATTAGCCAAAGACCTTCAACAATTCTTAACAGCACGTCGCTTAAATTGGAATTTTCTGTGTATGCCATCATAAGCCTCTTTGTGCTTCATTTTTCATTTACATTTATATTTATTTTTTTAGCAGACACTTTTATCCAAAATGACTTAAAGAAGTAAACAATCGAGTAACTTTACACTAGGGCCTGTTTGTTCAGCATGTATAGCAGGACGGGTGTTGATTACCACAAGTGAAAACGTAATAAATCATACATTTACAATCATGGATTACAATCAATAAAACAATTAAACTTAAACAACTAACCAAGAATTTAGAGTATTCTACTTTTCAATTTGACAGATATTCACAGAAGAGATGGGTCTTCAATCGCTTTTTAAATACATTGAGGGAGTCAGCAGTACAGATGGATGTGTGCAGCCCACCATCTTGGAACTACACAGGAACAGAGTCTGGATTGAGATTTGATGCCATGTAGATGTGGCATTTTTAAGTTCAGTACATGTTAAAAAGCACATATTTAATGTAGTCTACTAACACATGTTACGAAATTCTACTTACACTGTTGTTTTAGAATATGAATCATTGTTATCAAAATATGTAATAAACAAAAAATGTGATAACTGACTCTTTGATTAGGTAACCAAAAACATGTGAAATGCTCCTACTTTCCTATCAGTTAAATTAGTCCCCGAATAAACCTGAATGTCACCCCATGCATTCGTTTTCTAACTTGTTTAAATTAGTGTCATATCAGAAGGACAGCAGCTCTGCATATGCTTCTGAAGTGCTCATCACACTTGATATGGTTCATTCCACTCTTAGGCTTTCACAAGAAAAGATCGCAGAGGTTTTATGTATCCATAGTGTATCATAATCCCAAGGCTGAGACTCATGCATTGATAAAGAATTTCAACTGCTTGATTGAGAAAAAGAAATTGTGTAAAAGAGCCAAATCAACACTTTCAATTTGACGACTTAGAATGCCGAGTTCAATTGCTGGCAGCACTGAATGTCATTTTAATCCACAATGAGATTCAATATATATGCAAATAGCCAAGCTCTGTTCGATAATTCACCAAGAACCGTGAAAGTCAAATTGCCATTCTCTGTCAAAAAAAAAAAACACAGTGGAATATGTAACAATGTGGAAAGAGCCGAGTCTTTTCATGAGACCTGTCAGAATGGCATGATGCAGCATACCAAGGAGCACCCTGGTGTCAGAGCTTTATGCTCAGATCATAAACCGATAGACATACTCACAACTTTTTGTTTAATACGTACAGATGTTGGTGTCTGTCACTGCTCTACAGGAGTCATGTAATTAAGATTCTTACCATAACGTGCACACATGACATTTCTATAGCATCTTACTCCAGGCCCCTCATTTATCACTGTTTTCATGTATAGGCCACAGACTAAGTAAGAGCCACACTGAGGTTTCAGGTCCAGTGGCCTTGCCATTAAAGTACGTTGCCAACACAGTAAGCAGACCCCTGACTTCTACTGCAGCTTGAAGTGTGGCATATTATACAATGACAGCCTCATTGGCCCTCTACAAAATGAGCCAACCTCAGGCAGGACAAGAAAACCAATAATTTAAATAAAATAACATAGATAAAGCAGGAGTAGGGACCTCTCGACGTTTGGGCTGCCATCCAGGATCTAAACAGTGTTTTGTTTTGTATACAGTGCTCTATATATTCAATTAATTATCATTATGATTCATGATGGCTCCATAATCTGTACTAACCCCTACATTCTCTTCTGTTCTTTTTCTGGTTTTCTCGGGTGGCGATCTGCGCCACCACCACCTGATCAAAGCACCGTGATGTCCATACATTGATGGATTAAAGGCCAGAAGTCCATATGACCATCATCACCAAGTTCTTCCATAAGAACCCTGAATACAGTGAGGACTGATTGAGATCATTTATGTTAGGTAGAATGCCTAGAAGGGGCTGGGCGGTCTCGTGGCCTGGAACCCCTGCAGATTTTATTTTTTTTTCTCCAGCCATCTGGAATTTTTTTTGTTTTTTCTGTCCTCCCTTGCCATTGGACCTTACTTTTATTCTATGTTAATTTGTGTTCCCTAATTTTAATTATTTATTTTGTATTTTTTCATCATGTAAAGCACTTTGAGCTACATTGTTTGTATGAAAATGTGTTGTATAAATAAAGGTTGTTGTTGTTGTCCCTCTATCCGTAATGTCACTCTTTTGTTATTATTTCTCTGCCTGAAAGTCATCTGACAAATGTTGTGTGGTGAACAGCAGCAGCCTTTGTCATCCATGGTTCATAATTATTACCATTATTTGATACCACTGAACAGCCTTTATTTCCCATAGCACCTTAGAAGTACAGATCCATAGTATAACTGGTGTGCAGGTGGCACAGAAGCAGCTGACGTGACTTGCTCAAGCTAACACAGCAGGCTAGTAGCTAGGACTTGTAGTTGACAGTCCAGTTTCATTTGCACACAGCTTGAATTCAAACACATCACACTCGGAGTTTACACTGTACACTCTTTTTATGTCAAAATGAAGCGGGCTATCCTCTTCACAGTTTGACAAGTTGGGAAGAAGCTGGTTTCTTTGTCAGCTGCTTCTTGGGGGGCTTCCAGCCCAGAAATCTCAATTCACTGTGAAGTCTGGGCTTAAAGTGGCACAGCTGAGGAGTTATAGAAAGCATGCAGGCGCCGCTTGAGTGATTACTGACTTAAGAAGTGGTGTGTTAGTATACTTCTCCTGTATAAAATGAATGCTATGTATTTACTGAGACATTTTGAAAGGGGGAAACTGGTTTCCCCAACAGCTAAGCCACCAGGGACCTTGAATTGACATTTCTGGAATTCCTCTGACTGCGTGCCCTGTAACATGAGCTCTAGCACTGCAGCCCAGACTCTATGGATGTTTGGCGACCAAAGCAAAGGGAAAACAATGTGAAATAAAACTGGTCTGATCTGCGCATATTAACCAAGAGCACACTACCGCCCATGTTTGCGTCGGTTGTAAAAATAAGGATGTTTATGTTTTGACCAATAAGAATTTTCCATTGAAGTGCTCTCAGACAAGCTGTAAAAGTGGCAGAGATCTTTTATTTTTCTTACTTTTAGGTGCAGATCAGAAGAATCAAGGAATTTCAGAGCTACGTTTAATTACCAAAATTATTTAACTATGCTAAATTAAATTAGAAACACAAAGATAAATCAAAATTTCTTCCATAAGCAAAAGCCTCTCATGAAATCCTCTCTTTATTTTCACACAGCTACTTAAACCAAGCAGAAATCTTAAATAATGTGACTGCCATGCTGCCACAGGTCAAATGGTGAGAAAGGAGTGTCCAAAGGAAAATTCAGCCAGTGCCAAAAAGGTCAAAACCAGAAGATCCAAAACACCAAAATGGGTCTCATAAGGTCCTACTAGCAATACTAGTCATACCAGCAGCTACATTTCAGAGCTTAAAATCTCTACTGTAATGCTGGATTAAACACTGCCCACATCTGGAAGCTTGGTGCTTTGCTTATAAACCCCAAAGTGACCATCACTTTATGTAGGTGGTGAGGCTTAGAAGGACAATTGGACAATGAAACTTGACTGTAGAGACGTAGTCCAAAAGGCCCAAGTTTGTACTTGTGAAAGCAAGAACTGACTTACAAGGTGTGATAAATAAATCAAATGAAACAGATTAATGTAACTGTCTTACATTAACTTGCTTAAGTTAGTAAGTTTTGTATTTAGTATTATTTATTACTATCACATATTTAACATTCTACTAATGATTTTCTTTATAAAGTCATGTATTTTGTTATTGTCCTTTAATTATTTTTCTTAATAGCACAACTGTTGGAGTTGTGCAACTAAGCATTTCACTACTTATTGCACTGTACAGAGATATGCTTTGATTTGATTTGATTTGAACATGCAAACCTCATGTAAGCAAAACCCAAGCATGGGTTTCAAATCCAGGTTACTAGATCAGTAAGAGAGCAGCTATTCTGACTACCACCAAGGACAGGGTCACTATCAGTGCCACATCGAATAACTGCTTCATGCGTAGTTGAAGGAGCAGACTTAATGTATTATTATGAGTTTTTCCAGGGTTCTTCAGCTTCCATCTGCAGTCCGAAGACAAGCGGTAAGGCTGATTGTTAACGCTGAGTTGACCGGTGAGAATAAGTGTGTTGCATAATAAACTGGTATCTCTTCCTGACATAGTTCTGAGCACTGCTGGGTTATTCTCTCCCACAATGCTTGGTTGATCAGGTCTGTTTCCTCAAGACTGTGACTAAGGTTGCCTTGCACTTAATATTTTATACCTTTTTGTTAGACTGAAGAAATCAGGAGTTGTCTAAATGTATCATACTTTGAAAGCAGCTGGCTTGCTCTTAGTGTTACATATTTTGTTCAAGACAACAATGAGCTTCTATATAATGTCACTTTCAGTCTGCTTTGCAAGTAGTTACAATCCTTCTGTAATTTAAGTTATTGTAGAATAAAGATTACATCATGGAAAAAATGAGAAGCTGGCTTAATCACACATGGGGTAGCATTGCCACCTCACTCTGTATGGGTCAGCGGTTTGATCCTGGATTAGAGTTTCCTTTAATTTCAGTACAATTTTAAATCAGTTCATTTTCTGAACCCACTTTAGACTGATTTTATCAAAGCAGCGACATGCATTTGGTAAGAATGGACCCTGGATGAAGTGTATGTCCTGGTAGATTACTGTGTTTTGGAAACTGCACACACTGCACTCCCAGAACAGTAGGGTCTTTTATGTCAAGCCTAATCTTAGCCAGAAACAAGAGGACAAAACACACAAATATTAGTGGAGGAAAAAAACCCTTAGCTTAGCTTTTACTGCTGGTTTAACTTGGAAGAAACATATGTGAAGGCAGCACAGTAACCTCATTAAACAGGAGTCTCTACTACAGCAGGAACATAAGCAATTGTTGTCTGAGGGTCGGCTTTGTCTCTCCAGCTGTGTTCAGGGGGAATGGTTTGGAAGAAAGGTTCAAAGGCTTCCAACAAGACAAAACTGAGGTGGTCCACTACTGAGGACACAGTAGGTAGCAGCATCATGCTCTGGTAACTCTTCCCCATCATATTTCAGTCAGCCCTAGTTCAAGCTTACTTTTGTTTATTTGATCATTCTGTTATTTTTTAAATATTATTTTATATATCATATTACTAATTCTGTTTTTGGTTTCATGTAATTATTTTATTAATTTAATTTTGTTTTGTTTAATAATTATTTTTTAATTTTGTATTATGTTAACTTTTTAGGCATTAGTTTTCTTAGTTCATTGTCTTGTCCCCTTTATGTGGAGCCTCAAGGGGCAGGGCCACCTAACTTTCCTGCTGTACTGCTGGCAGAAGGCACATCATAAGGGCAAGAGAAACAGGAATTTGAGATAAACAGGAATAGAAAAACAAAAGCAAAAGATCGTAACTGGGAACTCATAATAACAATTGCCTAGGCCAAAACGTGATCCTAACTCAGTCGCAAACCAAATAAAAGCCTTGAAGAACTTTGAACACAGATGAATGTTTATATGCTTGTGATTATCCTCAAACTCAGACAATGAAGAGTCTGAGGCTGACCTTTATACTCCAGAATGTTACACAGTGCGTATCCCTGGAAATCGTCCCATAGGACCCATACAGCATCTACTTCTCAGACCTGCACAAAATGGAGATGCCTGCAGAAAACAAAAAACAATGTGGCGCTAAAACACAAAATAAGCTCAACATTCTTCAGACAACAGAATTCAAAGAAACTAACATCAGGAATGAATTCAGGTACCCCAAAAAATAAATATTGAGGATTAAAATCTGGAAAACAATAACTCTTATTCTGCAGAAAATGCCATAACAGTTGGAGCTGGGGGACAAACCCAAGCAGTACTTAAGCCAAAGCTGTGGACAGAAAAGCAGTTTCAGTATTGCATCATTTGATCAAGATTCCTTTGTTTGGATTTGATGATTTCATCCCCTGCTTGTTTTAAAGGTACTGTTCACAGTTTTTTGATATTTTGGATTTGTTTGCTCTAAAAAGGCAAAACCTATTTATTCTTCATTCATTCATTCATTATTTTCTTGTCTTGCCATTTGTGATGTCTTTTTAATTCTTCAATGTTTTTTTAATACAAAGGGACTTTTTTTTGGTTTTACAGTGGTTTTCCTCTACTCCTTTCTCTGTACTTTTCTGAGATTGGTTGTATAAAAGGCTTAGCTTAATTTTTGGGCTTTTACAGGCTGTGAGCCTGTCATTTGATGTTTGGAGCTAGGCTGGAAAGGAAGGCTCAGACCTGTGGAATACAGCACGTCTGGCTTTTATTTAGGCAGCCATTTGGGCTGCTCCTCCTTTTTTGCTGCTTTGGTGTGGCAGCATACACTGCAATCCCTTTCTATCATCTTATTCAAATAGTACTTACAACATTTGTCCAAAGTGCAATACAACCTGAAATATGTTTCTTTTTGCCACTCTTTTGTCTGGTGCTCAGAATATTCTGGCAATGTGTGCCTAGTCTTTAGCTCTAATCCTGTTTTTGAGTTCCTCTCTGGATGTTTGCATTTTAAAGAGGTCTTATTGTGCAGCTCAAATACAGTCTCAGATTCTGAGCACTTTTATGTGTTTGTAAATGCCAGTGAAATCAATGTATAAAATATGGAATTATAGCACAAAATCACAAAGTACAGTATATATCAGCTTAACAATTTAAAGCATAAATCACACTGATGTGCCAAATATTAAATATACTGTTTTTGCTGCACACTACAGGCATACATGGGCTAGTTTAGAGTCATGCATACATCTTTCAGAGCATTTTGTATGAGACAAAACCCACACAGATTCAGGAAGAACATACCGTGTCTGCATAGGAAGTGCCCCGGTATGTATGGATTTGATTAGATTAGTTAGATTGATATATGTATTGTGGCAGATTGCCGGGGTCATTACCTGGCCGGGATGCCTGGAGGGAACAGAAAGGGACAATAATAGCTTTCGGGTCACGAGGGGGCAACCGCCCTGGAGAAAGAGAAGACCACGGGAAAGGGACAAAGAGGCTCTGACCTTTTAGGAACCGTGGCCACCGCCAGGGGGCGCCTTAAGCCTTATTGGACCTGGAGAACTGTCACTTCTGCCACACCAGGCAAGATGGCGGATGAACCTGCCAGGGACTCCTGGAGTGCTTCCGGTGCAAAGGGCAGCACTTCCGCCACACCAGGAAGTGCTGCCGGAAGATCGTCACCAGCCACCTGGAGCACATCCGGGCTGGAATAAAAGGCGCCGCCTCCTAACAGTCGGGGAACTTGAGTCGGGAGTCGGAGCTGGAAGAAGCTCCCAGGAGGAGAATAAATTCGTCTAAGGACTGAGAAAGAGGTTTATTGTGGTGATTTAATTGCGGAGTGCATTGTGTGGTGTTCGGGACTGAGATTTCTGTATTTAATGGTGATTAATAAGCGTGTGACTTTTATAAAGATGTGGTTTCCGACTGGTGGTGTCTGGGCAAGTCTCACAGTGTATATACTGTAACGAGTAGGTGGCACCAGTAAGACCCAAACCCCAGACACAGTCAAGTTCCTTACAACCCCGGGTTCAATTAATGAATGTTTTATTACTCTCAGGCTCAGTGGACATGTAAGCATAGTCACAGAATCAAAAAGATACAGTTAATGTATAATTATTTCCTCTCACCTTCCACTCATCCTAAGAGTTTTGTCTTCTGCAATCCGATGCTCACTCTCTGGGCAAAGAGAATTGGCTCCTTTTATCCTTGCCCTGGGAGTACTCAGGGGCTAGGACATTTTCCATCAGAAGCACCTCCAGGTCAGATGGAAGTCCCATACAGTAAGGACTGTGTCTTCCTGCAGTGCCCTCAGCAGCACCCATGGAACTCAACAGGGCTGTACTCCTGGACTCCAACTCCTATCATGCCCTGTGGGAACCCGAAGCCCAGGGAAGCTATCCCCTATCGTATTGCAGGATGTGGTACATTCATTCTTTTGTCTCCCCCGGTCCTCCCAGGTAGCTGCCTTTGCAGGATGTGATGCAGCCAGTGTGGATGGACTGCACTGTGCACTTGTATTAGAGGTTTGAGAGAGGAGATATATAAATGTGAGCTGCTGTTTTTGACAAGAGACTGAATGTGTTGTGCCCACTTCAGTTCATCGGTGGTTGGTCACTCCAAGAAATGTAAAGTTACTTATCCTCCTAACAATCCTGCCAACACCATCCTCCTCCTCCTCCAATACAGAAAGTATAGACTGAAAGTGTTCCTGAGGTATTTGATCAGCTACTTGGTTTTGCTCACATTAAGGGTGAGAATGTCGTCCTAGGACCAATTTGTCAGCAGGTAAATGTGTAAGTTGTGGTTATTATTGGTGATGGCCTATGATGGTGTTGTTGTCATGAGTAAATATAATGATGGAGCTGGAGCTCTAACTGACCACATAGTCAAATGTGAACAAGAAGTACAGAAGGGGGCTCAGCAGACTACCTTGTGGAGTGCGTGTGCTGAGTCAACATAGAGGATGTGATGTTGCCAGTTCCTAAGGCCTCAACAATAGGAATGACAGTAGAGTATTTGACAGTTCAGGACTTTAGGAGGATCACACTAAAAGTACCATTGGGCCTTACCTGCAATGTGTAATCTCCTACATTATAGTGCTCATCATGTTATGTCATAAAAATGTGTCACATAATTTCTATCAGAAGAATTGTTTGCTAAATCCATGGTTTCTCATCAAAATATTTTTCTCCAACATTGGGCTCTTTGAGAATATAGTGGTAAGCTGTAAAAAGTCAGTGATGTGCTTATAATAAGGCATATAATTAAGACACTATCAAAAGTTTTATCTGATAAATATGGCCACTAGCTCGTGTAATCCATGGCAAAGATCGCAGAGGTCAAAGATTCTCTGCCAAGAGAGATAAATAACTTGAGGTAGTCACCAGCAACACTGTGATTGCATAAATACTTGCCATAGAAGTTTATCGCTATTCTGATCAAAACTTTACCAGAGCTACTGATAGCTGGTATTCGTCACTAGTTTTTAACTTTATTGATATTCCTTGTGTTAACAAATGTTTTGGGAGGATCCCTCTTTTCACCACTCGAGTGGCTAGGATGCTAGTTACCTCCATTCTCAATGCTGGTATCCCATCTTTCTCAGTTACCTCTCTAACAATAAGGGAAGTGAAGTTTCTTTCAGTCCGTGGCTTCTACAATCTTGTCATTCTATGATTCTAAATTGGGCCATCAATTCTCGTGAGATGCTTTTGAGTCTTTCCAGTCATTCTTGGCTGACTGCTGAGGTTTACAGACCAGGGAATTGAACTCGTTTGGATTCTGAGCTGGGCTGAGTCCAATTATTACTCCTTTTCACTGTCATCTTTAGCCTGTAGATTCCCTACATCTGTTGTTGATTGAATAGTGTATGATCCAGAGCTTGTTAGCATATTTCCTTAATGTTTTATGTAGTAAATTTGTTGCAGAACTAAAGAATGTGTGCTTATTGTAAATTATTATAATGGTGTTTTGCTCCTTGCTCATCCTGAAACATCACTTTAACACCTCATTATTTCTGATTCAGAAATATGCTTATAGCTAGTGTAACAAAGGCGCTATATAGGCGCCTGACCCGACACAGATGGACACGGAGGCACGTATAAAAATAAACAAACTTTTATTTATCTTCAGCAGTGGGACACGTCTTCCCCGTGCCACACAGCCCAACACAGTCCCAAAACACACCTGCAACACCAAACACTCTTCTTCTTCTCTCCTTTACCACCACTCCTCCTAAAGCTCAGTCTTCCTCCTCCCGACTCTGGCTCTCCGAGTGGTGGTGGCTGGGCCCTTTTATAGCCCACCCAGAAGCTTTCCAGGTGATTGACCACCTGGTCCTAATTGCACTTCCGGGTGGGGCTGAAGATTCGTCCAGCCGGGCTGTTGGAAGCAGACAGCCCCCCCTAGCGGCCACCCTGGGCTCCAACCAAGCTGTGGAGGACTCCATCTCCCATGGAGCCCTGCGGGTGGTTTGGGAATCACCGTTGGCCAGGGAGGCTGCCACCAAGTGTCCCGGGGGAGATATTGGACTGCCCATGTTGGCTTCCCTGGAACATAAGCAGCAGGGGCGTCCCTGCCAGGCATGGGACCCGGCTGTCCTTCACACTAGTCAAAGAGTAACACATTCACTCTTACCAGACTAGTGCAGTGTATGTTGAGCTGCTTTGGTCAAATGTGAGCTTGGCCTGCGACCTCTGATTACCTCTGTTCTTCACTATCATGATGACATCTAACAAACAAACCCATCTTATTGTCAGGAATTCATATTTAATTATTTTGTTTGACTTTGTTTATTATTTTACCATTCTGAGTGGAACATCATGATAGCTGTCATATTAGAGAGTTTGATCACTGTGACACTGCATTGTTAGTCACACACTGTACAACGCTGTGTGAAATCTGACTTTGTGGTGGCCTTCTTATATAAGATGGCTGTGTAGTCTTAAGGTCAACTGAATTTTTAGAAAAAAAGGAAAGACTTTGCAAGAGAGATTTTAGCTCTTGAGCAAATTAATGTCAGTCCACAATTTGATTTTGACAGTAACATGGTTTCAATGACATCAAGTTTAGTGTTGGCCTGTGATTTCTGGTTACCGATCTCAGTTCCTTGTGTAGTAGTCATCATAATAGTAATAGTAGCACAAATAATAGTAGTATTGTCACATGTACAGAGAAATTCCTACTTGTATGTTCAGCCAACATGCAACTGTTGCCACTCTCCAGCGCAGAACGTAATAAAATACATAACTTAATTTTAATTAATAGGAAAGCAAATCAGTTTACCTGATGTACTTAATACACCTGTTTCTATCCTCCCATTCCTGCTCAACACAGTCCGAGAGCAAACTTCTGAGTTCCTCAGTTGCTGGCCTTCTTGCTGTTCTAAACTGTCCTTACTAAGGAATTGCTCAACGTGTCACTCGCCTTCCCAATCTCCATCCTCTCTAATACGGCAGAGCTAGGACATACACTCAAGACATTGGGATTATAAGCAGCCCATCTCAGCTAGAAGAGCTAAAGGGGAAACTCCTATGCTATGATAGATGAATTTGCTGATATGTCCTTAAAAATATCCAAAGGATATCAACCACTCTCCTTAGGACTTGACTTTTATGGAAAGTTCTCAAAGGTTGCATCATTTGTTGAAACTACATAATAAGTTAATAATAACAGAAGAAAGAAAGAATAAAGTGATTTGCATTTGAATTTGCTTAAGGAGACCCAGAGAAGAAGGGTCATTGCTAATAGCTACTCTTGGCTACTAAATGTGTCCTGTGAAGCATCTGCATTCTCTCTACAAGTGGTTCCTGAGGCTTTGCTACGAGTGTTTGTATAAATTCTATTACTGGCAGCAACTCAAAATAGGAACCCGAAGGAGTGATGAATTTTAAACTGATATATTTTCTACAAATATAAAATTATTCATTTTTACTATATAATATTTTGATCAGGGGGACGCAAGAGGAGAGCTAGAGTGGGCCAGTGCCTAATGCATTAAAAATAAAACCACAGTGGGAAAAGGAAAGGAGTTTTGCATACCACTGTGGACAGGAAACGACTTCTAATTAGCCTTTTTCACATTTGTGTATTTTTTTTTTCTCCTGGGATGTGTCGTTGACAGGTAAACTCTCTTATGGTTATCCTAAGCAATGACAGAATCATGAAAAAGGAGCTTCTGTAAAGGCCTGAGCTTTACCACTGATGAAACATCCATTCATCTTCTAATCCCGCTTATCCAGAGCAGGGCTGCAGGGAAGCTGGGGCCTACCCAAGCAAGCATTGACGCAAGGCAGGAATGGTGAAGAAAATACATACCAACAATCAAAAGAGATAAATACCTTTTTTATATACTCCATGGCAGCATTTTTGTTTGTAGCTGGCACTTTAAATCTGATAAGTAGGTAAATTTCACGCACTACCTTAAGATTAATGCTATGCTTTTTCAACTGGAAGAACTTTAGCGTCGTACTGTCATGGGAGTCGATGTTTGAAAGGGCAGATGGTTGTCTCGGAGTTGACATGTTAACCTGCACTAATGAGAAACAGCACAGCAGGTCCCTTCTCAGTGGTACACGCCTATGAAACAGCAGCTGCTCCTGCTCAGTGTATAATGTAACGACAAGGTGATGAAATTGTTTTTTTTTTCTGACTATCATCTATAACTTAGATGCTGTATGTCTGTATGTTTCATGTCAAGAACTTAATAACCCACATACAACAATCAAGAAAACACTTTTGAAAGCAATGCAAGATGGTCGTTAGGTGAACATAGCCCAAATACAGATATTTTATAAGATTACAGATACTTTGATGGTTTTGTTGTCTAGTGCTCTCAACAATTACATTGCAAAAATGGATTCTTGGAAGTGGAAGTAGAGAACTACACATTTCAAGTGAACTAACAGGAAGTAGATTTACCATTCAAATTTTGTGAAAAAGGCCAATTCTCTAGGAGCTACCATGAGAGGGAGATCATATCACCCAGGGAGGAAGTTTGTAATACCCCTCAAGGACCCTAGAGGGCCTGTAGTCAGTTTTTTGCTAATCCCCTAATCTGATCAGGAGAACAAGACCATGGAAGTCTGCCTGGTGTCCAACCAAAGCCTTCTAAGCTATAGGAAGACAATGTTTCATGGAGACTCTATGAATTATTTGGCAGAATATTAGATTTGGTAACTGTCTTACACCTCCTACCGCTTGACAGAAGCATGAACTACATTAGGAAGATTTAATAATTACAGCTGGAAGGATTCCCATTTTTCACACATGCTTATTATGCTGGGTTAAAAAAGTGCCCCACTGAGTGACATGCTATTTTGACATCACGGGGCACAAGGTCAGTGTATCACTGTGGCAGGGTTTATAGCATCAGTTTTAAAAAGGCTGACTCTGAAATCAAAGTGGGTGTATCCATCAAAAGTTCCTAAATTACCTTCAGGCAGAAACCAGAAATGCAAAAAAAAATCATAAATTGATGAAAAGAAAAAAAAAGTTTCAAAGCTGGTTAGTCAATTCTGTTTTAAGCTAATCCTGAAGAGCATAATAACTGTAGTGTTTCAACAAGACGCGTGTGTTAACTTAACTCGCAACTCTAATTGGCTCCAGCGTGAATGCGGGTGTCAGTGTGGCTGTGTAAGTGGGCTCTGCCCAGGGTTAGGTCTTGGCATTGCCCCTCATCACCATGTGTGCGTATAATTAAGAGCTTGAAAATATTGTTTATTCAGCTCTGAAATTAAAGTGGTGCCTCACAGAATTACAATGTGTTTTAAATTTCAAGTTATGGTTCGTACTGTAGGTGTTCAATTAAAGCATCGAACCTGTGATGTGAAATGTATACATTAACAAGGTCTGTTAAGTAAAAAGGGGTCAAAGCCATTAACATCTTTATATGAGGGAAGAGGGACTTTTAAATTGAACCTAAAAGTTACTGAAACAAGAGTAGCAAGTTCATACTTCCTGGTTCCAGTAGCGGAATTATGAATAAACTGCAAGCTGAAAGTAAAACAACTTGAAATAGCCTGAAAATCAAGCATTGTACTGGTCAACTTGTTATGAAAAACACAAATTAATTAACAATTCTGTATCATGTTTACTGAGGAAATGACATCCATCCATCCATCCATTATCCAACCCGGGCAGGGTGCCTGCCCACCGCAGAGGAAATGACATACTTTCCTATATTTCTTATCTGGAAATGCAGATATTTTTTACCTTGTAATCATAAAAGTATCAAAGGATAGATAGATGAGTGTCAAATATCAAGCCACATTTGTGTATCTTTACAGAAAAAGCTCTGAGCTTTTATGCTTGACGGTATTGCAATGATTTTCCACACAGGAGTAGAATTTCTGAATTTACTTGAGTCTTGCTTTAAATCACTAACACAATTTATCAATGGATACATTAATAGACAGGATGAATAAGAACAGCTCAGTGTCATCCAGTTTCAGATGAAAGTAAGTAAGTTTTAAGCAACATCTCCTAATAGCAATGTGTAAAGAAAAGAGAACCAAGCTCAATGGTGAATCCTGAATCCTGGACACAAGATCTGAATGAAGACCAGAATACTGGAGTACTGTCATCGGACTTCTGTAGCTGTTCAAAATGATTTGATAAGTGAAGAGCAGTGTCTGACAGCATAAAATAAGTCTTAAGGCTGATTAGTTATTTCTGCCAAAATGTAAACTTGAGCCTAACAGCATAATAACTGCAGTGTTTCCTGCATCAGAGGATTGCACAGTGTTATGGACAGGACAGACTAACGATGTTCCTACGCTGTGCCCAGGATGCAAGCCATGCTGAAATAAGCTGTAAAGTAGTTGTAGTAGTATTTTCATATGTAAAGAGTACAATAAAATTCATAAAACTACATATCCAACCATATGTAACATGTTGCCAGTCTCCAAAGCCATAATAAACAAGAATGTATTAATGTACATTTTAATTAATAGAAAAAAACAACTTGCTTACCTGAAATATACCACCAGGGGTCTGTGACGGCAAGGGTCTTTTTTTACCAATTCATCCCCCATGCCCCTATGAGATGAAGCTTTTGAGTGAAAAGTAAGAATGGGAAGTACCATGTAACATTTACCAACCAGGTCCCCCCATGCTGCATTGTTAAAAGTATGATCAACTCTCTGTTAAGGAGCTAAGACACCCAGGGGTCTGTGAGGGTCTTAATCCTGGCTTGTATATACAGTAGTAATACAAAGGTTAGCTCCAGAATGCTGGATGTTTAAGTTGATGTTAAAACTCATGCAGCTACTAAGAAAAGGTATGCTTGAAATCATTCTCTAATTATTAAGTACTAGCTGTCCCCTGCAGCTTTGCCCGCGTAGTAGTGAAACAGGACAAACTTTAAAAATCAATACATTTTTTTAAAATTTATAATTTGTATTGAGAAGAATTTTTATTGATAGCTTTCACATCTGAGGACCTCTTGATATACAATATTTCTGGTTAAGCTATCAGGGTCGAGAATGTAGCTGTGATCTCTTTGGCAAAAATGTAAGAAGTTGGCAATGTATCTCTGGCCAAGCAGAAGGTAGGTCAAATGTTGGCACTGTATCTGATCATGTTCAACTCTGACAAGAGGGGAGAAGAGCAAGTGGCTGTGATATCTCTGCCAATAAGCAGGTACCATTTAAAACACACGTAGCTGTGATCTCTCTCTCAAAAACGTCAAACGTTACTCTTTAACAATCTCTAGATGATAATGTCTGCTGAACAAACCAGTATCACTAGCTAAGCGGAGGCAAGGTACGCTTCAACACATGGTGAGAGGTAGAGCGACTCAAACGGAGGCTGGCACATGAGTGAGGATGGCCCAGCCCTCCACCCTACTCCTGAGGTCCCGACACCCCCTCTCCTTGGCCCTCATCCTGTCTCACGGATTCGCACGAATAAATCAGTGCCACAATCAAACTATGAGAGAGGTCACAAAATCAAAAGGAATGTTCAAGCAAATTATAGAAAAAAACCTAATCTAAAATCTAAATCCATTAAGTAGTTCTCTCCTGAAAGGTGGACAGACATAGAGGAAGACAGACGTTGGATTATATATATAGAGAGAGATAATTAGATTTTTTTAGCAAAGGTCACAAGTGGCTGTTCTGAACACCTTCAAGGATCTGCAGGACAAAATGGGAAAAACCGGGAAATGAAACACAGTCGAAAATAAAGCATGTGTCAAAACCAAAATAAATATGCCAAAGAAAGTATTGAAAAAGTCAAAGTCAAGAAACAGTATGTAAAGCTGTAAGCCAAAAAACTAGTAAGAGTAATACGGAAAGAGTAGTCACAATATCCGCAGCCTTGGACAGTGAAGTCTCTCCGAGGTCGGTATATAAACCATCTCGCTGAAGACATCGTTCAGTGTGTCTTCTAGTGAAGTCATGTGACCAATCCCAACGCGTCACATGAATAGAAAAAAAACAAGATAGTAAATTGCTTCATTTCAAGATAAATTGTGAAAAAAGGCAGCAATTGATTCCTTGTGTGCCAAAACTCCACAACTGACAAAAACACAAATACAAATTAGATTAATACTACAGTAGTTAAATAAAATGAATCATAAAATTCATGTTGTTAATGTGTATACAAGCAATATTATATTACTACAAGATTGAAGTTCTGTATAAGGAGGGAAACTGAAAAAAATAATTTGTTGGAAAAATGAAGAATCACCATGCTTTCATTGTTTTGATCGCTGTTTGGTGTCCGGATCACAGTGATGTATCAAGATTTCATCCCAGTTATGAAACTCTCCATTAATTTTCCAAGTATGAATACATTAGGTCAATATTCTTTTTGGAACATTGGATTCAGCAACGCTTAATTTCAGGAGTCAACATTCTGGGTATCCGACATGCACAGACCTTGCTCATGTTGTTAATAAAGAATTCTGCTGAGCGTAAATAATCCTTATACTGTAGTTACTGCAATCTCAAGCACTGTCACTGTTCAGCTCTCCATTAGGATTTGTTCCATGGAGAAGTCAAAGGCCAGCCAGACACAACTCCGTTGCCCATCTATTGACAGAGGCATATGAAGGGCACTGGTCCTCATACACGTTGATGATGTGGGAATGAATTATTGTGTGTCATTAGAAAATCAATGCTAATGCGATTGTTGATTTTGTGTTTATCGGTGTCCATATTGAGCTGGCTGTGAAACAAAAAAATAGATTACAAACCACAAATGTTAGAAACTGATAAGTCACATGTTTTAGCACATGGGGTTAGTGTTTTGGTAATTTTGACATCATAAACATAGAATACCCTTTTCATGTTCAGACTCAGAATTTCTGACCGCTCCTTATGCCTGTCACATGTCTGCAAAATGAGTGCTCCTCAAAGACTGAAAATTTACAGGCAAAAGGATACATCATCTTTCCTTAAGTTAACTTTCTTAGAATAAGAAATATTTTTGGCTGACTAGCAGTCATCTGCAAATGATTTTCAAAAAAATAACATCCTTATGTTCCTTGGGAAAGCATCAGAGTATAGTTTAGTAAGGAATGAAACTTCACACAAAATAACACAAAGTATCACTTTGGTGCAAATGTGTTTTTCATAACTGGCATACAGTGGTCAGGTAGTGTAGTAATTAACACTGCTGCCTAATAGCTCTCGAGTCCCTGGTTCAAACTGGCACATTCTTCCTCGTCTCTGGGCACTCCAGTTTCTTCCAACATCCCAAAGTTGTGCTGATGACTATGTCTTGGCTGCAGTGTGTGTGTGATTGTGCCCTGTGATGGAGTAGCATACTGACAAGGTTTGACCCCGTGCCCAACAATGTCAAACTAGCCCAGGACACTGTTTTAACACCTCGCAATAAGCAGATATGAAAAATGGGAATTATTGTGTTAATCCATCCAGATATAATTATTGAATCTTCCTAATCCAGTTCATGCTTCTGTGAATCTTGAGTCTGTGTATTTAAGTAGTATCAGGTGCAAGACAGTTATGAAATGTAATATTTTGATAAATAATTCATAGTGACAGACTGATGTATGCTGTACAGAAGAAGTTGTCTTGTTCAGAGGTCATACATGGATTTTAGAAGCAAAGTCATTGTCAACAACTTTTTTTTTTTTTTTTTTTACTATAGAATTTCCCATGTTTTACAGCTCTCAGGAGTGTGGGTGGGTATAATACAGACTCCATACTTCCAAAAAAACAACTGAAACCAAAGAAGGAAAAGATTCAACTTGGATGTTCAACTGCATAAATGCAATCTGAGGCAGATTTCAAAGAAACAGCATCTGAGCCTTGGGACACAGTAGAGAGCCCTGCCTCATCATTACAATCCTCAGGTTTGCCGAATCATGTGTTGTCTATAGACTCTGCTCCACCAGAACACAGCAACAAGTTCAGAAACTGCTTAGCCAGAGTTCAAGCCGTTTAGAAAGGACATGAACCAGCAACATGATTTGGTTAAGACCAGCCTACCAAGAAGATATACTGTATGGAAAGGGAACATAAAGAGGCAAGTGATTGCAAAAGTACAACATTTTTAATAAAGATTAACATTCATTTCCTATATTCATGTTATCCAGGTCAGGGTTGGGGCAGTGTAGGTACTGGCAGGCCTTTAGCACTGACATAAACCAACAAGTATGTAAGCAGGGTGAAACAGCAGCTAGACTTGAAAATATAAAGGGTTCAGTTCACACCCAGGACACCCTGCCTGACCCTAAGTGGGCCACTTAACCTGACTGTGAAAAGTACATATCAAAAAGTGTAATGAATACTCACTCATCATGTCACCTTGGGTGAATGTGCCAGCTATGAAACAGTACACTGTAGGGCATACTATAGAAGTGTGATTTGTTTTGACTTAATAACTACATAAAGTGTGGCACATTGGTTAAGGTTTAAACCCTGGGCGGCACAGTGGCGCAGTGGTAGCGCTGCTGCCTTGCAGTTAGGTGACATGGGTTTGCTTCCTGGGTCCTCCCTGCATGGACTTTGCATGTGTTTGCGTGAGTTTCCTTTGGGTGCACTGGTTTCCTCCCACAGTCCAAAGACATGCAGGTTAGGTGCATTGGCGATCCTATTATTGTGCTTGGTGTGTGGGTGTATGTGCCCTGTGATGAGCTGGCACCCTGTCCGGGATTTGTTCCTGCCTTGCACCCTGAGATTGGCTCCAGCAGACCCCCGTGAACCTGTGTTAGGATATAGCGGGTTGGATAATGACTGACTGACTGACTTTAAACCCTGAGGTTGTAGGTTCAAATCCCCTACTGACACTGTGTGACCATGACCGGGAAAACCAAAAGAAATGCAACCATATGTTGTAAGTCACCATGGATAAGGGTTTCAGTCAAATAATAAGTACTAATAAAAAATATACTGTTTATGTAGCAGTGCTAATTTTAACCATATGTGTTATTTATTTAGACTTTATTTTTAGATATACTACAAAAATATTAATTCCTAACAAAAATAAACAGACAAAAATGCAGACCTGTGTCATGAATTAATGCAATTAAACCTTCATGGCCTAATAATGCCAGCATAATTCCTCATTGTGACTAGGACTGTCAAGTCAGTCTTCTTTCTTATTAAATTTTCTTCCTTTTTAGTCATTTTGGTGTCAGACAATAGTGTGTGTATATATATATACAGTATATTTATTTAAATGTATTTATATTTATTTATATGTATTAATCCATATACTATATATTTATTTACTTGTGTAAAGAGCTCTGTGTAAAGAGAATCTGTCATATGGTGCATCTATCTATCTATCTATCTATCTATCTATCTATCTATCTATCTATCTATCTATCTATCTATCTATCAGTCATATGGTGCCCAATCTATCTATCTATCTATCTATCTATCTATCTATCTATCTATCTATCTATCTATCTATCTATCATATGGTGCATCTATCTATCTATCTATCTATCTATCTATCTATCTATCTATCTATC
>JANRMT010062808.1:5726207-5736676 GCA_026402145.1 Polypterus bichir lapradei
TATCTATCTATCTATCTATCTATCTATCTATCTATCTATCTATCTATCTATCTATCTATCTATCTATCTATCTAAGGATCAGTGAAAGCAGGATGCCCAACTGAACGCTGAACATGTAGAAGTGTCCAGGAAGACTGAGACCAAGAGAAAGGATACTTTTATTAATTTTATGGACAATGCTTTCAGAGGTTAAGAGATGAAAAGCTGTGAGACCAACAATTTTAGTTGAGTAATTACCAGAGTGAGTAACATACAGTGAAGGAGAGAGAAAATTACTCATTAAAGCAGAGAAAGGGCAGACAGCATGAAATTCATTGTGAAAATGTGCAACTTTTGATGAACTAGGAAATTATTAATCAATCCATCTTTGTTTCAGATAGCACATGCTTTAATAATTTAGAGAATAGATAAACAGAGGGGAAAATGGAAGAAGTTGTGGCATGCAGTAGAGATCATATTAGTGATGTGTTATGGTCAGAGAAAAAAAGGTAGGTTCCGCTGCAAGTTAAGATTTTAACATAATAAAGTAGTCCCCTCATATTCCAGGGTTTTACATTCCTAAACATACCATGAATGCCTGAAATTAAATAGTTTCGAACCTTATGTAAAAGTCGTTTTTTGTTTACATGAATACCTATGATAAAGTTTAATTAATAAATTATGCACTGTAACTGCTTTTATACTAAAATCACCAACAAGAGCGGTGTTTGGGGGTGGCAAGTGGGACGACTGCCCCAGGCCCCGTGCCTAAGGGGACCCCGCTTTTGAGGTGCATGTGTTCCGTTTGAGCGGATTTGTCAAGTTATGTATATTCTCCAGTATACAGTTGTGCATGAAAGTTTGTGATCCCTTTAGAATTTTCTATATTTCTGCATAAATTTGACCTAAAACATCATCTGATTTTCACTCAAGTCCTAAAAGAAGATAAAGAGAAACCAGTTAAACAAATGAGACAAAAATATTATACTTGGTCATTTATTTATTGAGGAAAATGATTGAATATTACATATTTGTGAGTGGCAAAAGTATGTGAACCATTGCTTTCAGTATCTGGTGTGACCCCCCGTTGCAGCAATAACTGCAACTAAACATTTCCGGTAACTTTTGCTCATTCCTGCACACCAGCTTGGAGGAATTTTAGCCCATTCCTCCGTACAAAACAGCTTTAACTCTGGGATGTGGGTGGGTTTCCTCACATTAACTGCTCGCTTCAGGTCCTTTCACAACATTTCGATTGGATTAAAGTCAGGACTTTGACTTGGCCATTCCAAAACATTAACTTTATTCTTCTTTAACCATTCTTTGGTAGAACGACTTGTGTACTTAGGGCCGTTGTCTTGCTGCATGACCCACCTTCTCTTGAGATTCAGTTCATGGACAGATGTCCTGACATTTTCCTTTAGAATTCTCTGATATACAGTAATTCAGAATTCATTGTTCCATCAATGAAGGCAAGCCGCCCTGGCCCAGATGCAGCAAAACAGGCCCAAACCATGATACTACCACCACCATGTTTCACAGATGGGATAAGGTTCTTATGCTGGAATGCAGTGTTTCCTTTCTCCAAACATAACGCTTTTCATTTAAACCAAAAAGTTCAATTTTGGTCTCATCCATCCACAAAACATTCTTCCAATAGCCTTCTGGTTTGTCCACGTGATCTTTAGCAAACTGCAGACGAGCAGCAATTTTTTTTTTGGAGAGCAGTGGCTTTCTCCTTGCAACCCTGCCATGCACACCATTGTTGTTTAGTGTTCTCCTGATGGTGGACTCATGAACATGAACATTAGCCAATGTGAGAGAGGCCTTCAGTTGCTTAGAAGTTACCCTGGGGTCCTTTGTGACCTCACCGACTATTACATGCCTTGCTCTTGGAGTGATCTTTGTTGGTCGACCACTCCTGGGGGAGGGTAACAATGGTCTTGAATTTCCTCCATTTGTACATAATCTGTCTGACTGTGGATTGATGGAGTCCAAACTCTTTAGAGATGGTTTGTAACCTTTTCCAGCCTGATGAGCATCAACAACTCTTTTTCTGAGGTCCTCAGAAATCTCCTTTGTTTGTGCCATGATACACTTCCACAAACGTGTTGTGAAGAGCAGACTTTAATAGATCCCTGTTCTTTAAATAACACAAGGTGCCCACTCACACCTGATTGTCATCCCATTGATTGAAAACACCTGACTCTAATTTCACCTTCAAACTAACTGTTAATCCTAGAAGTTCACATACTTTTGCCACTCACAGATATGTAATATTCGATCATTTTCCTCAATAAATAAATCACCAAGTATAATATTTTTGTCTCATTTGTTTAACTGGTTTCTCTTTATCTACTCTTAGGACCTGAGTGAAAATCTGATGATGTTTTGTCATATTTATGCAGAAATATAGAAAATTCTAAAGGGTTCACAAACTTTCAAGCACAAAAACATGTATCACTAATGATAACCGGCTGACATGACATCAACGTGAGTTATGACTATGACATCCTGCATATCGAGACTCAGAGTATACTTGCAATTTAGGTACTTTTCTAGAAGAGGCCCTGATAATTTCTGCATGACACCACACTGTTGTGAAATCATGAATTATGAATTGCACTTTTTTAATAGATTATATCATTATATTTTGATAAAGTCCACGTGTTATCTTGCAAAAATTTAGCTGAATACTGTAATGAGAAAATCCGGTGTATGTTAACATTATTTTTATTAAATTCACGCGCAGGTTTATACAGTCCACACATACTGGTAACAGCATTTGACGTAACCAGCCCCATGTGGGGTTGCTCAGCCCTAGGCCCAACACACCCCTAAGGTCGCCTCTGATTACCAAAGTTCTGCAGCTTTAGTTTGCTTCATGGGATTCTGCTAATAGCTTGACATGTTGAAATGATTCCAGACACAAAATATCTTTGTTTTAAAAGCTTTAGTAAAAATTCAAAATAAAATAGTTCACACAAAAAATAGAGAAAAATTGATATAGCAAAGAAAAGAAAAGTTCTTCTTTAAGAAATTTTCTGCTTAAAGCTTACAAATCTTGTTTCATTCTTTAAGTTTACTCACACAGTTGAACCATTTCTAAACGGTCAGAAAACTGTATGCCTATCCCACTTACAAACCGCAAATGGGTCTTTCAGTCCCTTCTAGCAATGAGACTAATTCTAAACTGACTTAATTCACACACTGTATCACAGATAGAGCTGAGAAGGTTCTGCCTTGTGTTAACCTACAGGGGGTCAAAGGCTATATCATAATCTATAGCTATGAAAGAAAATTGTATTCTATTCTACCTAAGCAAACACTAATAAGAGTTTAACATAAAGCTTTAACTTTCTAAGTTTGGCTCTTACACGTACAATAAGAACAAAATTCTATAATAATAAAATAAATTGTACCTGATTATATTTGTGTTCTCTCCTTCTCTTTCTCGAATGAACACATCAGTATGGTAAAAATGAAATCAGACACAGAGGCCTGCCCCACGCATTGCATTTTCACCACATGCTCTGCACGGAATGCACACTATGCATTCAAAGTGGCAGAAACATTTGCTCAGAATGGCGTGCAATTTAAAACTTATTAATTGTTTCTCTCTGGAATTTTCCATCTGATATTTTTGGCCTACTGTAAACCATGAATAACTGAAAAACCATGGATTTGGGATTCTCCTGTTGAGGTAACCTTACTCTAGTCAACCAAAAGAAGGTTTGAAGCATACGCTGATGCAGCACATTGCCATACCCACCACGCTGATTAGGACCCAAGTGCAGCCGTGCAATAGGTGACACTTCAGCACCACACTGAAACAGTGTGACTTTTTTTACAGTGGCTGGAGTGCCAATCCTGCCACCAAACCCCAAGTTTTCCCTCTAAGTTGGAGGACCTGCTTGTAGGGCTGGATGCAGATTAACGTCATACCCAAAATGAAGCAATTGCAGGTTGAGGGCCTTGCTCAAGCGCCCAATAGAGCTGAGTCACTTCTGGCATTTATGGGATTTAAACCAGCAACCTTCCAACTGCAGCACAGATCCTTAGCCTCAGAGCCACCACTCTGCCTACCAAATAAAGGTCTGCCAATAAATATCATTCAAAATGCCGGTGGTCTTGATCACCATGTAAATCTTCTACATGATCAAGAAAACAACATCTGTTAAAAAGCAAAAATAGAGAGAAGAGGAAAGAGTTAGAATCATTTATATGCAGGGGTATGTATTCAGTTCAAAAAGAATCATGCATATCAGGGGTCACCTCAAAAAGCTCCGCACAAGAAGGTACAGCTTCTGCTCGCCCAGTTGCCTCAATTCACTTTTTAAATGATGAAGATGCTTTGCATTACTGTTTATGGCCAACTGCCTCACCAGACCCGTCGCCTAAACCAAATCTTCAGGTAGACATTTGTATTCAGTATGAATTTACAATATACAAAATCATATTAATTTATAAGTCTTAAGTCTTAGTTACAAGAGATATTTTAATAAAACATTGATATCAAACTTAAACAAATGGCAGCAATGCTAACACTGCAATCAGTTAAGCGTTAGATTAAAGAGATGGTTCACAACAAGACATCAGTGCCACTGTGGGGGGGCATCCTATATTCCAGCAGGGGGAACTAAAATCAACAGAATATACAGTATATTTTACTCAGAAGACACACTGGAATTAATCAAAGAACAACACAAAAATACAACCAGACAATAAACGCAGTAAACGTTTTGAACACTATGGCAGACATTGTATGCATAATTTAAAAGTATATTAATCAAATATTATATTTATTGAATGCTCCACTCTATAACAATTATGAACTCAACACCAGAACAGAGCATCATCCTGGTAGATAAAACATGTGCAAACGGTATAAGCAATACAAGGATGAACTTAAAGCATTGAGAAAAGAAAATGAGACGCTCCCTCAGTATGTGTTTAGTATAACTTATTGAGGATTGTCTATGTGAACTTCATCCATAGTGAACAAACTCATCGCCTGAGATTTAGTCTGACTCTTCTTCACAGCTAATTCTAGAGCAAGTCCTGTTCCTGTCACCAATCACCATCAATGTGTGGATCTTGTGCTGTAATAACGGAGGCAGAGTGTTTTCCAATCTTGTCTTGCAGCCGTGATTTTTGGCACTTTGTAATATCCATACTGCAATTTTTGGGGAGAAGATGCTCTCAGCTGTGTAATTTTCAATGATACACATTAATGACTTTGCACGTACACACAAACACATGCATAGCGCAACACTGAGTTACCAAATTTAACTCCAGGCAATAAACATAATCCTTATTGCGTAATGGGTGCCTTTAAAAAAAAAATCACTTGTTTAATTCTTTGTGAATTTACAAGTATTTGTAATATATTTTTAACATTATTTTTTATTTTTATCTCACATTTTTGGGTCTGTGCCTCCGTAAATGATGAATCAATATAAAATTAACCCATCATGATGGAAGAATCCAGTCCTAATGCATTAATCTGAAAAGCAACATGTTTTTTTGTTTTTGCTTTCTTTTCATTACTGCTGCTATAAATGTTTCCCTTATTGGATTTCAGCCGCAAACCTCTGGGTTTTCCTTATTCAGCTAGTTTTATTATGTTTTTTCTTTTAAGAAGGCCATACCCAAGAGTGTTTTCTAATTGCTGGCTTGACTAACTTTATTGAAACATCTTTGTCAATTCCTAAAGATTTGTAAGTGATTTGTAAGTGTCACCATTAACTGAAAAATATGTGCAAGCTATAATAAGACATCTGCTTTACAGACATGCACAAGATCTTTCCTTTGTTCTAATGACACTGTTGGAATTTCAGATTTTGATCTTGTCTTCAAGCTGTCAACCCAGAAATCTTCTGTGTAAATATATATTTTGTTGAGTTAATTAAGTTTCATTTATTAAATGAATTATGATGTACTGTACTTGTTACAAATAAAATGCAAACTTAAAGCTATTTCCAAACCCAATTTGTAAATTACGTGCTCCTAGGCAGGAGAAGCCAATACCAATAGCGTCAAATATGAGGTATAAACCATTTAAGAATAGAATGGCTTTCCAAAAGCTCACTTTCACTTACGATCCAAATATTTTGATGTATTTTCATTCATTTTCCAAACCCTCTTATTACATCACAGGGTGATAAAGGTGATGTTGCCACTTATTGAGGCAGAACTGAACACAAAACACCAGTTCATCACAAGGGTGCACAACCACATCCCACCAACTGAGTGTCACTAGACAGGCTTATTGCACAGTTTTCAGAAATGAAATTAATGTGCAGGCTTCAGCAAGGCGGCACCCGAAACTGTGAGGCAGCCACTGTACCATTGTGCCTCCCTTTATAAATGAGGTTTAGCTAAAATAAAATATTCAATAACATGCCACTAGACAAAATGTAATATGGATGCAAAAGCACTAGAGGCGGTTTAAGGGCTTTGGTGATGGTAATTTTCTGCCAATCCAGGGGTTGGCGCATTGCAATAACAGACTCTGTTTTCCTCTTTCTGCAAAAAGGAAGCAGACAGCTCTCTTCCTTCAATCTTTGTTCCGGGATTCACCCATCTGGACCTGTCGCTTCCTCCTGCACACATCATAACCAGAGAAGCTGCCATCTTTGTCAGTCACCTGAGTGGACTCCGGTCTGAGGAAGACTTGGTTTGCGTTTTACACATATTTTTTTTTCTTTTCCAATTATACAGGCACCCCAACAACTTGATGTTGTCTTGTCTTGCTGTTACAATATTTATAGACTTTTTAAATCGGATTGTTCATGTACTTAAATATTAATAGGTAACAGGAAATCTTTGAAAATTTTACGTTAACACCAGCTGGCAAAACAGAAGCGACGGTAGAGTCGTCAGTTAACTTGACCTGCATGTCTAGGTTGGAAAAGGCACTTGACCAGAGAAAGTCACAAGTACATGGAGAAAGCATGCAACTCCATAACATGATTAAGCTGACAATTGAATTCAGGTCTTCAGAGTTCTTAACCCGGGTCTGAGGCCTCAGCTTTACAGGTTCAATTGCTAAGTCCTGCATTTTTTTATTTATTTATTTATTTATTTTTTTGCTTTTGTAGTTGGCACAGTTTAAAAAGGTTTAAAAAGTGGTCTACTTGGTCTCTTTGTGGACTTTGTATGTTCTCTCTATGGGTACTCTGGTGTTCTTTTCAAATCACAAACAGATGTAGGTTATACAGAAAGAACACTCTAAACTGGCTTGGCAGGTTTGAGCGTTTGCTGAATTGTGTCCTGTGACAGATGACACCCACTCCAGGGCTGGTCCTGTTTTGTACCAGATATTACTGGGATACGTCCAGCTTCACAGACCATAAATGAAATTAATTGCACTCAGAAAATGGATAAATAGAATGCTGCTAAATTCTTCATTTTTACAAAAATATTAAAAGAAAGGAAAACTGCAGATTTTATGTTTTATGATGAAACCAGATGGAGAAAACACAAAATGGTGTGCTTTATATAAAAAGGGTGACTTAGAGGAAGGCACTGTTATTGCATGGCACTTAGCTCTTATATCCAAATATATGGTTCAGTATTTTATATTTGAAATTCATGCTCTACCTGGATTCATGGGAGTTTCCTATCTGTAGTCTTACTTACCACTTCCTAGTGAGAAGTCAAGCAAAATGACACCTTTTATTGATTAACTAAAAAGATTACAATATGCAAGCTTCTGAGGCAACTCAGGCCCCTTCTTCAGGCAAGATGTAATGTCAATTAATCAATTGTAATCAATTATTACCTATTGCCTGAAGAAGGGGCATGAGTTGCCTCTGAAGCTTGCATATTGTAATCTTATTTAGTTAGCCAATAAAAGGAGTCATTTTGCTTGACGTCTCACTACATTCATAACGGCTAACATGGTACATCACCATAGTATTACCACTTCCTGATAATTCTGGCTACCAGGTTATTGATGAAACAAGCTTGCTTCAGAGTGTATGTGTACCCAGTGATGGATTAGTGTGACATGTACAATGAGGGCATGACATTGTATCGGGTCTGTAAACACATGAATTAGATAGATAGGACATCAAAGAAAGTCCTTCTGTTCAAGCCATTTTCGAGATAAGCAGGAGAGTCTTATCAATGTCACAATGGGATAGTTAAAGCAAGATAAGTACTTGATTGATCAAACATTTAGACCGGCTGATTTTGAAGAAAGATGAAAACTGAGTATAACATGATGTCTGCTTTTTCAAACTAAACACTTATTTTTAGTGACCCCTTTAACACTCCCCTCTCTAGTCAAGGTTTTTTGCTGTGTACCGACAGATCTAAACGATGGTCAAGTAAATGAGATTGTTGCGTAAACAAGATTGTTCTAATGTATACTTCTCCCAATACTTTAGTATGTCACAAGGTTTGTGAGACATGCTGTTATCCCAGATATAATAAAAAGTTTACTCTGAAACAGAGTCAAGTAAAGAGAAAGGATTCTACCAAGACTGGATAAGACAGCAATAACTCTTTGGAGAGCCTTCAGGAAAGAAAGAGAGACAGGCACAGCTCCAACTTTGTCAATCATTTTTCTGATCACACTACCATTGTAGGACTGAACACCAGTAAAAAATTTGCCTTCAGACATACTGGTGCCAGGACAACAACAAACCCCCCCAGCCCAATATCAATGAAACCAAGAAGCTAGTCATAGACATAGACACAGACACAGACCAGACTAATCAACAGGGATTATATGGAAAGGGTGAGCAACCTTAAATTTCATGGAGTCACTATCACTGATAAGCTGAAGTTAGCACAATACAGCACATCTCGAGTATTGTCAGGAAGCATCTTTACTTCTGAGATATCCATCTGTGGTGACCAGCTTCTATTGGTTCACCGTAAAGTTGTTACTTATTGGCTGTATGGCATCCTAGTATGGCTCAGGACTGCAAAGAATTGTGGAGTATGCTAAAAATGTCTCCCTTCTGTTCAGGATGCATTTAACAAACACTGCCTTACAAAAGGAAATTAGATTATCAAAGACCTCAGCCATCCTGCATAGTCACTTTAGTCACTTCTCAGGAACATTGACGCTTATATCAGTAGATTCAGAAACAGGTTTTATCCACAGAGGCCACTTGTACTTACAACTGCATGAGTGTTTCTTGCATTGATTATCTGATGTGTGGTGTGGTATTCACTATTACTTATCTTACACTTTTGTCACCGCACTGTGGCCAACATAACAATAAGAATTTCATTGTATTGTGAATGTGAGAGGGCACCCAATTGCTTCTAGGGTTAGCCTACGCTGGATTTGTTGCAGGTGGTCCTCCCCCTAGTGGTCCCTGTGCTCTCACACTGGACCTCCTCCTCACCCCTGCGGCCACTGCGGCCACTGCGGCTCTCTCTCTTTTCTGATGTAGTCCTACTCTATTCCCATTTTGGTGTTTCCATGAACCATCTCACAGGGCATATCATTCAGAGTTAATAGAGAACTATAATGGCCCGTGGCGAAATAAAGCTCCAAGATCTTCTTCGGAGTAATGAAGTAAGTGTGTGTGAAGTGGCTTGCCATGGGGCTGCAAATCGAGATGTCTCTCATCATTTTCAAACTATAGCTGTTATCCGTTAATGCATAACTCCCCTGCAGGGATACAGACTTTTACTATTTACTTACACTCTAGATCATGGGTGTCAAACTCCAGGCCTGGCAGGCTGCAGTGGGTGCATGTTTTCTTTCTAGCCCTTTTCCTAATCAGTGTCCAGTTTTCACTGCTAATTAACTTCTTTTCCCTCTATTTTAATAGCCCTGTTTTTAAGGATTAAGTCTTCTGAATTGATTGTTTTCTTCATTAAATGACAGCCAAACAGAAATGAGATGTGAAACGAGCCAACAGACAACCAGCTAAATTGGGGCTTCAAACTCCAACCAGTTCCTTAATGAGAACCTGATTCCTGCTGTTAATTAAACCCTGTATTCAATTCCATGGCTTGTTGCTGCTCTCTTTTTGCCACAGCAGACATTTCCAAAACTGTTGATATTCTGTTTTTTTCTAAGAACTCCTAAAATGTTTTAGTAACCTGAGGGATCAACCTTACTGAGACCTTCATCTTTATTTTCAGATTTTGTTTGATGGGTTCATGTGAACTGGTCATGTCCTGCTTGTTTTATGTCTCATTACTGTCCGGCTGCTAATTAAGGAAAAAAGAACTAAGTGGCCTGAGTCAAGCTAATTAAAGCTAAGGCTAAAGAAGTTAATTAATATCAAAAACTGGTCACGAATTAAGAAGATGGTTAGAATGAAAACCTGCAGACACTGCGGCCATCCAGGACTGGAGTTTGACACCCCTGCTCTAGATAGATAGATAGATAGATAGATAGATAGATAGATAGATAGATAGATAGATAGATATTTGTGCCAAGGAGCACATTTAGCTTTTTAAAGAAGCTCAAAAATAAATAAACAAACAAACACATACATTTTGTAACAAACACC
>JANRMT010062808.1:5736776-5820695 GCA_026402145.1 Polypterus bichir lapradei
ATATTGCTGTTGGTATAAAGGAACCTCACTGATGTTTCTTGACAAACTTCTGCCGAATAATTCATTGGCTGAAAGTCCTCAGTGTTAATGTGTCAGAGAGAGGATGTGCAGTATTGTTCATAATGGCACTCAGTTTTGTTTTAATTCTCTCCTTTGCTACGACCTCCAGCAGGTCCAGAGTGTGTCCTGTAATTGAGCCTGTCGTTTTTATTAGCTTGCTGATTCAGTGGGTCTGCCTTGCAGTGATTTTACCATTTCCAAAACACTACACAGCAGAAAATTGCACTGGTCATCACACAGTTTAGAACGCGTACAGGGTGTCACCACCAACATTAATGGAACAAAGTCTCCTAAGAACAAAGAATCTGCTTTGGCCTTTCTTATTTAGTCCTGTCAATGAACTAATGCATACAATGGATGTGAAAAATCTGCCCCATGTTCAGCTCCAAGATCTCCCATAAATAGTCAAATGGGTTATTTTATAGCATATGGATAACTTCTTTGCCCTGTTCTTCAAGCAAATGGGTGACAACACATACTCAGTGGATATTCAGTGTAATGAGTGGAAAGGGCAAATGTGCATTCTTATTGTTTCAATTTTTTGATAGACTAACATTTCCAGGGAACTGATTTAGATTTGGGGAAGCAGACAGATTTGAGGGACATTGGTTCAATGCTCATTCCAGTCACCTGTTTAGATTGACTGTGAACTCTAAACTGGCCTTATATTAGTAAAGTTTGTTTGTGTAAGTGAATGTGTGTTGTGATAGAGTGGCACCCTATCCAGGGCTGGTTCTGTCTTGCACCCAGTGCCAGTGCCATATGACCCTGTCGTATAACTGAGTAAAGGAATTAGATTTGCCATGGCCATGGTTATCCATGGCTAATGATGGCAGTTCCTCAGAAATCCTTTTAGACATTGTTCCCTGTGAAACATCAGCAAGTTTAGCTGTTTTCAACACTTAAACTCCTGTCGCACATGCCCCAACAATCACCCTTTGCTAAAACTAATTGACGTCTCTTGAGTTTTCTAGCTGTGCTAGCCCTAGCCATAATTATAGGAAACAAGACCTGACCAGCATTTTTTATACATGACGCTGAGCACACTGGAATGTTAATTACTTAATTAATTCAGAAACAATACCTACATGACGGTTTAGCGGGTCATTTGTTATTACTGACTTCATAAACACTTTGCATGTTCTGCCACCACCAGATTGCAATTAGACATGTTGGATAAATTAAACTGGTATTATTATTCGTATGGATCACTTTTGTGTGACATCTCCTTGAGGCAGAGTTCCTTCACATGCATCTTTGCAACATAAAATGATTAAACAGAATCAGTGGTAAGGTATAACTATGAGTCCTTTTCTTTCATTTCTGGCATCTTTGCTGCAGCTGTTGAAGTCAGGGAAATCATCTTTGCATACCTTGAGCATATAATAGCTTTCAGGTATAAAAATCAATTATTGAACATATTCTGTATGGAATTAAGATGCTGCATCAATAAACTGTTCATTCATACTGATTCACCCATGTTACATGGCGGCATGGATCACTCAGGATCTTCTAAATAGATTACATTACACCTGCATGTGACCAGTGCCTTCCAATCACATAGAGGGTAACTTGCATTCGAATGTGACCACTGCAGATGTCGAACATGCACTCTTCATGAAGATACGGTATCCGGCTCCTAGTGCTGATTTTTCTCTTCCTGAGAGGCTGACTTATTTTCTGTGCTAGGATCTGAAACTGGCAGCTTTATTTCCTTATAAGACACTGGTATTATTAACACCAGGAATGTCATTCCAAGACCACCAGCCTAGCCATTTCCATGTCTTTGGTCATGTGTTCCCACAACCCCTTCTCCATGCCTCATGGTATCGCCTATGACATGCAGTTGACGCTGAGCTATGCCTTCTTTTTGACTCCTGACTATTTCACTTTGCTCAGTATTTAATTATTAAGTCTCTTAGTCTGCAGGAATTGTTCTAGTCTTTGTATTCTTCTGTGCTTATGTGTGTTTTAACCTTTCAGACACTTTTTGGTTACCCTTAAGCTCAAATACATTTAGGCCTTGGCGCCTCTGCTTTTGATAATGTGTGTGATTGTTTCTTTGTACCTGTTTATTCCATTTCATGATTTTATCATTTACTCTTACTCTCTTGTCTGGGGATGAGTCCTCCATGCTTGTCAATGGCCCCTTTCAGATAAGTGCCGAAGAGGAGATGAACGTCTGTTTTGTTCAGGCCTATGCTATTTGTATATAGATTTTGACAGAGGAAGCTGGAGCACTTTTTACAAAACGTTTTTTCACTCTTCCTTTTTTAAAATGTGGTCTTTGACAAGGTTAGGCACACCCCACTTTAATTATGACAGAGTCTTCTGTTCTGTGTCACAATGAATTACCTCAGCCAACTCCTGATTAAATCCATGGGCATTTCCCAGCTGTGGGTAACATAGCAGGTATGTCCTATTTTTAATTGTCATGAAGTGTGTAAATCAGGGACACAAACTATATTGAACGCTTCCACCCATTATGCATTTGTGTGGTTTGATTAATTAAACAATTAAAATTCCAACCTGTTGAGCATTATGTATTGAAATGCTAGGCAGGCCTTGCTGGATATATTTATGGAAGCATAGCAAGAAGATGAGATCTTCGTGATTTTGAAAGTTACATGATTGTTGTGATAGGTGTGGTAAGAGCACCAAAACAGCTCAATCTACGGTTGCTTGCAGGACAAGGTCTTAAGCATTGCCAGCTTATTTCTTGTTGCTGTGGCAGCAAGCACATAACTTAATATATGGATATATGTGTGAGGTGCAAGCCTAAAAAGTTGAGCAACTCTGATTGCAATTTTAAATTTAGGGCGTGAACAGGCATTTTTAACAAAAAACGATTTACACTGCAAAATACCATAGATGGGTTGCATTGCACAACCTAAACTACTCATTACACCTTTCAAAGCTTGTGTGCAAGTGAAATGGCGCAAACAGCTCAGGAAGTGGACAACAAAGCAGTGGAGCAATGTTAGGTGAATCATCCCTCACTCTGCTCTGTATAGAGAAATGAGTGCACAATGATCACCAAAGAACTGAACAGAATTATTATTAAGTGTTCCATTCCAACAGTGTAAGATTTAGAGTTACCATAATGTTGTGGGTGCATGTTTACATGTTTTAGTTACGCTGATATGAATGAATCTTATTGAATGACTCATAACTTTGTGTTTTCACCTTCATCCCAAATTGCAGCATTTCTTTCCTGTCCAATGGGAGGGGTATCTTCCAAGATGACAATGCAGCTAACCACAAAACATGTGACTTTACTCAATAGTTTAATGAGCATTAGAATGCCTCCCAGATTTCCAGTAATGACTAGATGTATTTGTTTAATAATTGTGTCAGTCATTAAAATCTGCTGTTGCTCGCTCATTCCTATTGCCCTTCCTCAATGGACTGCTTTGGCCAATTTGCTATGCCAGAGTACCTTGTGATGGGTGGAGATGATAACACCAGCATTAAACTATCCTATGGCTGAATCACAATGATTGAAAGTATTCTACACTACACTATACTGGACATTGTTCATTGAATGTTTGGTTCAACTAAGTCATTCTGGCTTTAGCTTTTCACTGTACTGTCCTGCTCTACCAATAAGGATATACAGTTCTGGGGGTTCATAATTATTTTTAAATAAGACCAGAGAGGAGGCTTTACACAAAAAAGAAGAAAAAACTATTTTTGTAGTCTTCTGTTAGGAAAAAATGTCATTAACAACAGAAAACAATCCATTCTTCTTTTTGCTGACCTTTCATAAAAGAGCTTTACAACTCGACCAATGGCTTCCTGACAGCTCAAAAAATGCTTATTAACATCATCCACAATATCATCCCCTAATGAATCTATTTTGGTTTCTGTGTTCATACACCAAAAGCACACCTCTTTCATTTTTTCACCAACACTTTTATCTAAGGTAAATTACAAGAATATGGTATGTTGTGGTTGTTTGCAGATATGTGTACATTAACAGCAAAGGATCATGAAGGTTTATACCTCTTTAGGACAACTGTCAAAGTCAAGGGAATTATCTTTTGCATGCCTTGAGCAAATGATGGTTTTCAGTTATAAAAATAAATGTAATGAACATACTCTGTATGGAGGGAACATGCTGTATGAGCACATGACCACTGCAGATTATGTGCAAGCACTCTTCTTAAAGACACTCTATCTAGCTCCTAAGTCACAGTCTTTCCCACCTAAACAGTCCTAGCAGTGGCTTTTCTCTTACTGAGATGCTGACACGTTTTCTGTGCTAGGATCAGGACCTGGCAGCTTTACTTCCTTATAAGACTCTGGTATTATTAACACTAGAAATGTCATGCCAAGACCACCAGCCTAGTCATTTCCATGTCTTTAGTCTCCCCAAAACCCCTTCTCCATGCATCATGGGCTCCCCTATGACATGAAGCTGACATTGGGCTATGCCTTGTGCTTGGCTCCTGACCATTTCTCTTTGTTAAGTCCTTTAATTATTTATTACTTTAGACTGTAGGACTTTTTCCAGTCTGTGTTTTCTTTAATAGGTGCCGCAAGATTTGGCTATATTATTGTTGTTAACACTATGTATACAGTCAGAGCAAAGAGAACATGAAGGCTTCTATCTCTTTTGGACAGAGTTTTATTTTCAGTTACCTACTCCTATTCTCATGGTGCCGGAGAGTAGAGAAATTTTGCATACAGGTCAGACAAACAAGAATTTCACTATACTACTACTACAACTTAAGTGACTTTCACAGGGTCCCACAATAAGGCAAAGGCAGGAATTGGACCGGCAACCTTATGCTTTGTAGACCAGTGTTTTAGTCACTGCACACCATGATTCCTTCAAGTGGTTTTCCTTTTTTTCCTGGATTGGTGTCAAAGAATGGGTCACCTGTTCCCTCTCCCACCATTGCAGAGGCAGATTTTGCTCCTCAGCATTGCTGCACCTCTGATATTGTTGCTGCTACATCTGCTATGCCAGGTCCCCCTCCACCTGATTGTCACAACAGGGTGCAACTGAGAAGGCTAGGCCCTGAAAAAGCAGCTGGTTCAGATGGTGTGTGTCCCAGACTGCTTAGTGTGCAGATTAACTTGCTGAGTCTCTACAGATATTGTACAACCTGAGATTTCAAGGTGGGAGAGTCCTAGCTCTGTGGAAAACATCATGTTTTGTGCTGGTTCCCACAGTTGGACGACCGACTGAAATAAATGATTACAGACCAGTGGCCCTCATATCACACATCATGAAGACAATGGAATGGCTGCTCCTGCGTTGACTCAGACCTGTTCATCATACACTGGATCCCCTACAGTTTGCATACCAGGAGCATATTGGTGTTGAGGATGCAGACCTCTACATGCTACACCAGACTCACTCCTTTTTGGATAAACTGGGTGGTTATGTGAGGATAATGCTTTTTGATTTTTGAGTGCATTCAACATCATCCAACCCTCTGCTCTTCAAGATAAAATGAAGAGGGTGGGTGTGGATTCCACCTTCACCACCTGGATTCATAACTATCTGACTTGATAGCTGAAATTTGTCAAACTGGGGAACAGTGTCTCCAGGATGGTAGTGAACAACATTTGGACCACACAAGTGACTGTTCTGACCCCATTCCTGTTTACATTATATACAGCAGACTTTAAATATGTCAGACATTCAGAAGTACTCTGATGATACAGCTATTGTGGTGTGTATAAGGAATGGACAGGAAGGGGAATATAGGGATCTGACTGGAGCTTTTAGTGACTGGAGCAATAAGAACTACCTGGTTCTGAACACAATTAAGACCAAGGAGATGGTTATGGATTTCCTCATTTGTGTGTTCTCCCTTCAGCATGTCAACATCCGATAGGGGTGGCACTGAGGAGATGCACACTTATAAATATCTAGATGTCCACCTTGATGACAGACTGGACTAGTCTGTTAACACTTATGTCCTCTACAAGAGGTTGCAGAGCAGGCTCTTTTTCCTCAGAAGATTCAGATCATTCAGCATATGTAGTGAAATGTTGTTTTTATTCTATCAGACAGTTGTTGCCCATGTCCTCTCCTTTGCTCCTTTGCTGCCATGGGTTGGGGAGGCAGCTGACAGATAAGAACACAAAGAGGCTCGACAAGCTGGCCAGCTCAGTGCTCGATAGGACTGTGAACTCAGTGACAATGATGGTGGAAAGGTGTATGGGGAGGAAGATACACACGATCCTTGATAATAGCAGTCACCCTCTCCACAACATTTTGGCAGTTCAGAGAAGTAAATGTAGCAGTCCTCTTCTGTCACTGTGCTGTAGAACAGAACATTTTAGAAGATCATTTGTTCCTTGTGTTGTGAGATTTTATAACTCTGTTGTCAATTGTGTGCTTCATGATCTGGTCACCACGCTACCTTCCACTGTAATAAATGACCATTTGTACTTTTTACTATTTATTTATTTATGCTTTGTTCTCCTCGCTTTTTTTTATCACAATTTGTAACATTTTTACTGATGTGTTTCTCTGAAAGGATGAATAATCTGTCTATCAATTTCTTGTTTCCATATCAGCTGTTTATTTTTACTTCCTTAAAATTATTGAGAGCAGTGACCCTAAAATACCTATAGAAGTTATTGGAGTATACAATTGTGTTAAATAGATCGGATATGAATGTGAGTGAGGGGAACATGTCATAAGCAGATCAGACAATGGATGGATGAAGTCTATGTACACGTGTTTAAGCTGCATTGTTTTGACAGGCTTGTTTATCTCAGCCTGTACAATAGCAAATTGCATTAATAATTCCGGTCGTTTTCAAAGAAAAATTGAGAAAATTTTTGATTTTCTTTATTCATAGCTTTTCAGTATTATCACATGTTGATAGCTCCTTATAATTTGACTGATCAATCGCAGCTCAAGTTCGTTTTGGGCGGTATCGTCGTCGGTGTCATGACGTCACCGCACTGTCTGTCTTCCGCACGTAGCTCTTCCTCAAGACAATGACGGCGGTACCCACCTGACTCGGCCTCTTCGTCAGCCTTTGCCGCACGTTGCCCCAAGCACGTAGCCAATTTACCTTCGCTTTTCTTGTATTTCTATGACCATCTTTATTTCGTAATGTGTGAACTGCGCCACTAGTCACTTTGGGGTACGCTAAAAAGATATGTTAATAACCTCAATACTACTAAGGGCTCTTCAGTTTTAAGCCATTGACATGCACGCTGTTTCTATACAGTGTATATAATAATAATAATAATAATGTTCGATAATTTATGTAGAGATTTAAACTCGTCTCATTTCAGAACCTAAGGAAGAGACGGAGGGTGGGTCTCTGCCACGTAATTCTCTAAGTTTATTTACTTTTCCTTCAGGCTCTGTCGCCTTGAGAAGGAAGAACTTAACCTGACGCAGATTGTTCTGTGGTAATGCTGGTCACGCAAAGGGGGTTGATTCCCAGCAGGAAAGTTATGTTTTGCAATTAACTGGAGACGTGGCAATAGTCATAACGCGCAACCTTTGGGTTTAAGCAAGCGACTTACAAAAATGCTCTACCTGTTTATTTTAAACGTTTCGCTTATTGGATTTTTTTCTTTGGATATTACTCGTTTTTTTCTCTGCACGAAAAAAAGAACTGACCCTACATTGCCTAAACTCTTTTTCGCCTTTGCTCACCCCGCCCGTACAGCCACAACTTCAAGTTCAGGTTTCACTGAAACGCCCCTTTTGCTATGCGCCCTATCATTAGACAGAAGGTAAGTACATGAGCCAATAGCTAATTTAGGGGACGGGTCAAACGTGCTGTTGCTAAGGTTCTGCATCTATATTGTTACTATCACGGTCTAACCAATGGGCGCAGCCTTCGTACTCTATCACCCTTCTACTGTAACCCCCTGATGGCGATGTTTTTTGATTGGCTGGTTGTGGGCTTTAAAGCGCAAACCAGTGCCAGAAAGCATGATATGATTGGATGCTCGACTGTCAATCTGGAAATTGAGTACTAGTTTAGGTGCGATCAAATGGGCTTGGAAGTTCCCCAGGTTCTGAAGTGTGGCTCGTATTGATCTGGTCGTTGTTTTTGTTTTTTTTTGTAATTTTTATTTTTATTTTAATATAACGTGTACATAAAAAACTTATTTTTGTACTAACAATACGTCAACATGGAATCTCTTTTAATGCTTATCGAAGCCGCTGAATATTTAGAAAGAAGAGACAGAGGTAATATTTAATACTTTCAAATCTGGGTCATTATTGTTATCTTTATTATTTTAGCAAGTAATTATGTTCCTTGTACCTTAAACGATATCGAAACTAGGTGGAGTAATGAAATTAAAACGTTCTACTGTCTGCGTGACTGGATTGATGTTTTTTCCTGCATATTTGGCTGCAGAATAAATTTTCCGGGCGGGGGATGGGTTGCATATTAAGTCTGTTAAGTGAATAGCTTCATTTTTTTCTCATGACATAAGGTTCAATATGTAGATTAAATCTATGAATACAAAAGCTAGTTTACAGTGATATTGTGCATGTTTGTTGTGTGTTGCGCTGGAAAGCTCTTGTCGCGTGAAGCGCACAGCTTGCGATTGCAGCGGATCGTGGAGATTCCAATTAATTTTAGCTAGTTTTTCTCCTCTTGCCAATTATGCACTGTATTATATGCAATCATTTCGCATTGCTGTCAGCAACATTTAACTCTGACTTTTGTTTACTTTACTAGAAGCAGAACACGGGTACGCATCAGTTTTACCGTACAATAGCGACTTTTCCAGGAAGAAGACGAAAGCATCAGCAATCTCGAGGAAAACGCAGAATAATAGGTAAACAATAAATCTCTGTATACCGCAGATGACAGTTTTGTTTCTCTATGTGTGTCTGTATCTCTCGTTGTTGTGTAGCAGTACTTCGTTCCTGGACGCCATTTTTTTTCTCTTTGGGCTGGGCTTTCTGTTTTGATCTCGTATATAAACAGTGCCACGCGTACAGCAGCCTGTCGCTTCGAACCCGCACCTCTCGTCGTCCGTAGCTGTGAATGAGACGTCTGCAAATCCGTGTTCGAGTCTGTCCGTGTTGAAGACCTATTGATCTGAAGTGACACATTTACCGTCGCACTTGAAAAGAAATTAAAGCTTTGGGTTAAAAAAAACAGGCGGCACCACAGGGGCGCACTTGAACCGAACGATTGGCTTGGAGTCACCCGGCTTTGCTCGCACGCAAGACTGTTTTTTCCGAAGTACTCGAATCATGCCCGTTTTAATAAATGCAACTACTCGTATCTCATCCCTGTTTTATTATTTTACCAAAGTGCTTCCAGAATGCTTATTATTGGTGTCGATCAGGCGGAAAACAGGTGAAGATGCTCATGTTTCTCCCATTATTTAAGGCGATTTTTTTGCATGCAGCCGTTTCACAATTAAAATATTCTTAGCTCGGTTTACTCTTGCAAAAAATATAACAGCGTGTTGGCACTCGCAAGTAAGAAGTTCGCACGTGACAGTGACACTAAACGTAAGTCGAGTCTGAACGTGTGTGACCTAAAGGACGTGCCATAGCGCGGTCGTGGTGCGCAGACGCGGTGACTCCGAATCCGTGCGCGGGCGCTGCCCCTGGCAAACAACGTCACATCTCCAGTCGCCACCACCGGGATTGTTTGTGATTACCATTACAAATGAAGCCAATCGTCTCACGCCACTTACATGACAAAACAATTCTTATCAGTCTCGTTTGCCTGAAATTAAGGGGGGGGAGTGCAATACCCTCTGGTTCATGAAGATGTTGATCTTACGTGCGCACAATGACCTCCGTCTTGGAGCTTTGTTTACATTTTATGCCTTGATTTGTGTTTGCGATATGATGCTTGATAAACACAAAAATCGGAGCTCTTGAGGTGCACATTAACCGGGCCTGTTTACAGTCTTGTAGCCAGCGTTGACGGGATGGCCTGCACCCCCAACCCTGTAGTTACGAGCGTGTGAAAATGATTTAAAAATCGGGCTTCCCTGCTGTATGCATCAGCCGCATGCGGAGGGACACCCTAAGGTATAAAGCGTCTCCTTGTGTTTATTTCACAGTACTCGGGTGTTGTACCGTGTTAGCCGTTATGAATGTAGTGAAAAGTCAAGTAAAATGACACCTTTTATTGGCTAACTAAAAAAACATTACAATATACAAGTTTTTGAGGCAACTCAGACCCCTTCTTAAGGCAAGATGTAATCATTGATTACAATTGATTAATTGACATTACATTGGTTACATCATGCCTGAAGAAGGGGCCTAAGTTGCCTCGAAAGCTTGCATATTGTAAACTTTTTTAGCGTAGCCAATAAAAGGTGTCATTTTACTTGACTTCTTACTGTTTATTTCACATAATGATTGTTTTATTAGGTACCCTTTATCATATATACCATCATTAATACAATACATCAAAAAGGACGTGTTGTATTTATTCAGTTGTTAAAAACATAAAAGTTAATGTCTTTCTGGTAAAAGCTATTGTTAGAAGTTTGAATTTGAGAATCATGGGTTGATGTTTCTTACTTTAACAAACTGGATTCAAGTTAAAAGAACTATCTATATATTGCCCACTGGAGTCACTGGATGTAATACAGTAGACATTCTGACCTGGATGAGAAAATAGCCCACTGCAGTAATCGCCTAACTCTCACTCACTGACTCATTCCAGCCCATTTTATGGATGTGATTTACCTGATGTTCCCAACTTTGGAAGAAATGTTGACAACAACACAGGAAGAATATGCAAAGTTTGTGTGGATGTGACTAGGCAAAGTTGTGCAAAATATAAAACAATACAAAAAGTAAAAGAAATTATGTGTTCATTTTTAAAAATGGATTTCATTTATACTTTATATATATATATATATATATATATATATATATATATACAGATCTCCATCTGTTATGTACAGTTTTGGGTTTAAAGGATATATATACTCTTGCAGTTTTAGTGTTGCAAACTCCCTAAAATAGGTTATAGCTCCGAGCATGGGAACTTCAGCCTGTGACTCCATTACTAAGGTAAAAATATATCTTTGTTAAGTATTACATAGGTAGAGAGTTGTTTGAGGGACTTCCAGGGCTTGGCCTTGGGCTTAGCTTCTCAATTCCTGACTAGGCTTCCTCTTTTATGGAGTCTTCATGAGTATTCTCTTCAACACCAGTTTTCTCCTACAGTAAAAGGGCTTAATTCTGGCCTTGAAATCAAAATATGAAAAGGCACTGCTGTCATGGTAGACTGCCCAGGTGGGTGGTAGACAGCTAGTTGGCCTAGGGCTCCAGAACTGTGACAGTGTCTGTGTCTATGTCTGACTTTGTCAGTCTACCTGACTGTGGAACCCCTCATAGAATTTTATTTTCATACAAGGGATGAAGATAAAAGTGTTTCACAAGATGACAAAAATAATGAAAACAAAGCAAATCAGAAATTGATACAACCAATTATGAATAAATAATCATTGTAAAAATAAACCAATACACATTTGCTTGTAGGTAAATAGACATAGATGATAGATAAGTGGAGTCCTTAATCTGTATGTTTATGCTGTATGCAATATGTAATTAGTAATCTGTAAACTTTGTAATTTTACTTGAGAACTTGTTATAACATTCTGAGCCCACATTCAGTAAAGAATACTATACAAAACTATACTGAAATTAATTTTATGTTATTTGTCAACTCAATTCCATTAGTGAGTGTTCTGTTTTGTGTTCTGTGTTGGACTGACTTTACCCCTTAAGAGTTGGTTCCTGTCACACATTCACTGCTTCCAGGATAAACTGTCTTTTGGGGACATTGTACTGCAAACACAGGCTCACAAAAAGCATAGGTCGTAATTTCATGCCAACCCTGAAGGTTATATATAGTTTATGAAGGATAGCCTCTGGGAAGTCCAAGCTAATTTGATGCTTGTAACCTAACCAAATGCCCAATGACCTTGGAAGGAAATGCACATGAATTCATGGAAACTGAGCAAACTCCATATTAGCTATGCAGATTCTGATTCTAAGCACTATGACATGTAGTACATATACAGTGGATCTTGTTCGGATGCTGTCAGGCAGATTGGAAGTATGAGTTTCCCATTAGAAATTTTCATGTTAATGTATTTAAACGTGGAAGCTCCAGGTTGAACACCAAGGAGAAAATGGGTGATACGCAAATTTTGCAGAACACTGAACTTTCAACTTGGTCAAAAATATAAAATAAAAACAATAATAACTTGGTCACTGAGAAGTGGCACTTTGTGAGCATCTGTGTTTGGAGTAAAACAATACACTTTTAATGTGTTTAGTTTCATGTCTTTTTCATGGAAATAAAATTGTAGCTAAGTTCTAATTGCCTTTTGTGTGGACCAAGTAGCAAATTAGCTACAACATCACTTGTCTCCAAAATTCAGATTGTAAATTCTAAGACATCGGAAGCTGAAACATCAAAAGTGGGATGTCTGAAAACTCTTATAGCAAAAAAGTAGATATATAATTTAATATAGTCAAATATTTTTGCAGACTTGTTGCAAGAAGGTTTTAGAATAATTTGAGTTGTGTGTTTTGTATATGCTGTGTGTGTATCAACAGTTTTATTATATCCCTTCAGCCTCCAGGATAAAAATTATTCCAGCAACAGTGGACTCAAATAAGGAACAAACAATGGGGAGGGATGCCAGTGTATTACGCAGCATGCACCAAAAGAATTTGTATGTGCATATTTGGGATAACTGTTTAATACTTCATCCCAGTTGACATGACTGCATGTCTTTTTTGATGGTGAGAGGAAACCACTGCTGTGGTATTCACTGTGCACCTTTTTAAAAAATCTATACTAATCTATTATGGAATCAAAGTCTTAAAAGCGCTTTTCTTCTTGCTGTTCTTACTATTGAATTCATTGCCCATCTTCTGCAAATGGCGATTAGGTAGAGAAAGCAGTTAAAGTAGACACTTCAGTATAACTAACTGGTAGCACAGATTACACAATTCACATTCATAGCAATGACATTTTTTTGATCTTACTTTGGCAGGCTGCACTAGAAATTAAGGAAGTGAACAGCATCTTGTGAATGAACCTATGAAATGCATGCTCAAGGGCTGTATACAAAGAATAATCAACCCAGCATGCAGAAAAATGACAAGGCTATTGTTTCCAACAGTGAATTATGAGGACCATAAAATAATATTGTGACAGGTTCACTGTATTATTTATGCAGTGCTAGACGGACAGGGTTTTTGTACTTCAGGAACTACCTTCATTGCTATAGTCGAGTGACAGCTATCTGCAAATAAGTTTGCTGGCTGCATTCAGTCATGGGCACAGGGCGCCATTTTTGTTTTCTTTTGAACTCTTGTACTGAAGCGCAAGTATAAAATTAGGTGACTTCCATTGGCCGTGCTCATCATAATACATTCATAGACACTGGTAATTTCCTTTCTATGTATGTACCATACGAACACCCCAACACATTGCAAAATGACTTACAGAGATATTAGTCTCACCTCTCAGGAAACTTGAAAAATAACCCAATATACCATTATTTTAAAGAAAAAACTGATTTATTTTTGTTTGCAATTTATTCCAAGTTCAGCTTGTTGCAGTCTAACTTAATTATTCAGCAGTTCATTTTAGGTCAGTAGTTTGCCTACGTTATTTTTACATTCTGCTTTATTTACAGTTTATTTAAGTGACTTTTAGACATAGTATTTTCAGAGTCTTCAGTCTGTGAATATTTTGAGTGTATTAATGCATTTTCTGTAAACTGAAAGTTTAAGTAAAATAAAGTGTTAGTGTTTGTGTGTTTTTTTTCTCCTCCCTTGCACCGTTTGATTTTTAGAATACCAACATTAAATAAGTAGTACAAAATGCACTAGCTTTATGATTAACACTTTTATTTGAGTAGTTATGAAATAATTTGCAAATGGCGAAATTAACTTAATTAGACTGGAATTTGCAAATTGGCCCCAGTATGTGTGTCACTGTTTGTTTTTTTTTTTTTTTTTTTTTTTTGATGTATCACCATTTTATCCAGTGCTAGTTTAGTCTTTACTCCCATTGCTAAATGGCTTATCTCTGGCTCTGCGCATCCCCGTCTAAAGTGAGGTGGTAATGAAAATTAATGGAGGTCTGTGTATCACACTCCAGAGACTACATCTGGAATGGTTTCTACAGTGTTGATCACTTTTTAGAAAAAGGATATAAAGTGCTGGACAAAGCCGCATTAAGTGTAGCCAAATTTTACTTTTTTTTCTGGCTATTATGTGAAACTGAGAATAGGGTAGAACTCCTACAGATATACTGCACAAAGGGAAATAAAATGTCTGAAAAGTATTTTTTTCTACTATTTATATCCAGATCATCAACAGGGTTATAAAGTTAATACATTTGTCATGATTTTATATTTAGAGTGCAGCACATTTACTGCATTGTTTTTCTGTTCATGAGAGCTGCAAAGTAGCTCTGATCAGATAAGAAAAGTGAAACCTGACCCGAGTCATCCAACTTGACCTAGACTTAATATGCTCACATACTGTTCAAGTGGACCAAGAGGAGCCCAATGACTTTCAATTGAGCTTTAAGTATAAAAGAAAAAAATACCTGTTGTATGTGGCTTCCTGTAAGGCCATTTGCATGTGTATTAGAAACCGGTTGCATGTTTCACCACTTGCAATCTTGCCTCAAGTTGCCTCCCCACAGACATACAGGAGAAAGCAAGCCCTTTCTGCAGAGGACAAAATATCAGTTGTTATACAGTGGAGCTAAAGAAAAATTTATTTTTACTGCATTGATTATTTTCAGTTTCCAAGTTAAGGGTTCAAATGCAAATGGGGTGGGGGGAGCTTTAAAAATGAAATAGGTAATTGCAGATTGCATAATATAAAATTAACCTGCATGTATAGTTGAGTATATGCATAAAAGTCCCGTTTTTAAAGAATGACATCATTTACTTTTCAGTAGACAGATTTATTAACCTGTGTAGACCACTACAACCAATGAGAAATGCTGTCACTAGTCTAAGATGCATATCTTCCAGTCCATCTGAACCTTGGTAGAACGTTTACACTTCAGTTGGAAGCTGACATGAGATTAAATATTTGAGCCAGATCACAAGTGTATACTATTTAGCTTGATCTAGATCAAAGCACACTTACTGTGTAATATTAATGATTACAATTAAAAATAGAAACAGATTCTGTTCTCTCAGATGCTGTGGTGTTGTGTTTTTTGGTCATAAAACATTTAGGTAATTGGAAAATTTTAAAGTAATAACATTCTTTGAATATACCGTAGTATTGCCTGGAATGTACTGTAATTTTTTTGTTAACATCAAATAATTTGGACCAAACTGTTAGGAGGCACAGCAGACTTTTTTTCAGTAGTTCAGAGGTTTAATAGTAGGTTTTATAAGGCTTTTTGTCTTCCCTTTTTAGACATTTACTGCAAATTAGAGGCTACTATTAAATTGAATTTAATTGTTACTCATATGTACAGGAAGGCTTTTGCTGTACTGAATCCAAAATCAATCCATTGAATTATTTTATTTTTAAAGTACCTTATTGTTGCATATACTGCTGAAATGTCTTTATTATAATTTTGATGTACAATATGGTAATAGGTCTAGGAATTTATAGTTTAAAATAGAACAAGCTCATTTGAAATAAAAAAAGACATTGTAATCTGTCTTTTCCAACATCCATTTAGGAACATGTTTAATGCAGTTCAGGGTCACATATGCATGCGTGTGTCTGTGTATAGAATATATACTAAATATATTTTTGTTTCATCTCTGTATTTAGCATTGCTTGTTATAGAGATGGGTAGTTCTTTTAAGGGTCTGCTCAACCTTTTAGACAACAACTTGAATTGAGTGCTTCATTTGGGTTTGAAAACGTTTTGTCTTACAAATCCTCAAATGGTAACTGGGATGTAATGTATTTAGCTTGTACATATAAGTTAACAATTTCTTTATACACTGTACATTTCCCGTGCAGTTGGTGTTGTAGTTTTTACAAAAAACTAATGACTCATGCTAATTTTTAACCTTCACTAGTCTAATATTGGTATGAATTTAAGTGTAAACAGGAAGTTGGTTATGTACAAAAGAGGACAATGATGAAGATATGAGTCTACAGTTAGAATTATTATCTTACACCTTTATTGCCCTTTAAATCTAAACAGATGAGCGTTATTGAATGTAATACTTTCACATCAAGTGATGTAAAAGAAGATAGTAGTAGTGCATCCTCAGACTTTTTTGCTGGAGTGTTAGACATTTCTATACATTTACACTCCGTATGACAAAGTCCATCTTTGATGAGAAAGTGGAAGACTCAATTGAGGCTGAAAAGAGCTGTCTGCTTTGCTATTACTTTAAATATAGTGGTCTTCCTTCATTGTTAGGAATGTTTGCAACAGCCTCCTTGAGAAATCCTGTTGCACATCATTACGATATCTTTAATTGTAACAGATAGAGACTTCTGCTTCCAAATGAAGGTTTTAATTTTCATAGTATAGAAAGCATAAAATCCAGTTCCAACACAATAATCTAATATTTCTCACTATCCAAAAACTACCCCCCACTCTTTATCCTTCACATTTGACATTTTTGGTTCACATGTGCAGTTTAAAGGTAAGTTGTATTCTGTGCCCATTTGTTGAATTCTCACAAATGGAGATTTAAACATTACTGTAGAAGTTCATAAATTTAAAATATTTGAATTCATATAAATAGATGGAACTTCCTGTGTGTAACATTCATGGCCTTGTGTGTAATCTATAAAGTAATCTTCATTCTTTCTTGAAGGTTTAGAAAGACATAGTCAGGTACTGGTTTTGCCTGATGTATTCAGGCAATTCCATATGAGCAATATCCACTGCTGCAATTTATGTTCCCTTAAAGCACAAAGTGTTGACAGTAGCATGAGGTGGCTAATAAACTCTCTTGTAGCATGTTAAGTTATACAAACCAGGCTTTCTATGTCGCCAGAGTAAAAGATCCTTCATGTATGTCCTGGGTCCGCTTCTGGTGGGACATGACTGTTACTCCGCTAGCAGAAGGTGTCAACCTTCATAATAAATATTCAAACAAATTCATTTTTTTAAAATTATGGATAAGCAGTGGTTCTACTCAGTGGTCCTTGCGTATTATTGAGCTCCTCACCTTATGTGAAAGGCACCCGGGAATTTTTTGACTGCTTGGTGCTGCAGTCTCTTATTTTGTTTTTAAAAGTTATGAAGCTGACTGGTAAATCGAAAGCTTCATTGAAAGAGATTCTTACTGAACTTAATTAATGTAACACATACATTCTTACTTTTCTAACATACAGGCATAAAACAAAACAAAAAAGTATTGAATAACTTAAATACTGTAAAAATGCACACACTATATTCCTTTCAGGCTATAAAAGACAGATATCAATATTTAGCCATTTGCTCAGGGGAAGTATTTTTCTGACCCACCAAAAACACTGTCCTCCAATTTCTAGACCCTCTTTCTCATTATCAGTTAATAGTTGCCTTTTCCTCTGATTACTTTTAGATTTTTTGCTTGCAATCCCCTTTTTATTTACTTTTGAGGTGCCATTACTATGATCAAGAATACACTGTAATTAAAATGCTGCCATTAAATAGTGAGAGGCTACCAACAGACGGTTTTGACCATTTCTGTGGGTCTTTTTGTCTTCCTTCGTATGTAGGCACCTGTTATGACTATAGCATCCTCAAGACTTTGTTGGAATTGGTCATAGTTAGGTGGTAGAGAATAGATCTGGAGTGTCTAGTATAACACTTTGGACAAAGGGGACACACATTTTTTTTAATTGTTATTTATTTATTTATTTATTTTTCCTTCTGCCCAATATGCGAGGGGCACTGTCCTTGGCAATCTGTTTCTGGTTTATGACAATTCATTTTCTCCAGGGTAATTCTCTTTATTGTTTCTGTTTTGGCTGCTACCATTCCCTTTTCTGGTTGGGTTTTTCTCCCAAAGACCTTTTAAGATGATGACAAACTGATTCCGCTTGTTTAAATAATATTTATAAGGAGAACATGTTTGCATTTAGTTATTAAGATCCTTAAGAATCCTTTGTATGAAATGAGCTTTCATCCCTTTCACAGGCAGCATCTTGTGCATTGTTACCAGCAGTTTTGCAGTGGCATGACTCTTTCTGACCGTGTGCTTCAATATGTGCAGACTTTAATATTTGTCACCATTAATTTTACCAATTGGTATTAATTGCTACTCTTTCTTGTCTTTGCAGATCCTCACACAATGAGCTAGAAAAACATAGGTAAGTTGTTTTTTTGTTGTTGTGTTTTTTTTCTTTGTTTGCTGTATAGCACTTTGGACATGGGGGACACTTTTTTGTTTTTTCTTCTGCCCCACAACCCAATATGCCAGTGCTATGTGCTGGACAATCTATTTCTGGTTTATGAAAATTCACATCCTTTCACTTCGGTGTTTCCTCCAACTTGTCCATTTTGCTTCAAATGATGTCTAGTTAATGAAGAGTAACAATTTAGGTTTGTGTGTGTGTTTTTTATTTTGCCCTTGTTTTGAAACCTGCTGTGATTTTTGTTTGCAGGGCTGATAATAGAAAAGTCAACTTACTTTACTATCCCAGACAGATTCTAGAATGCTAGAATGATCAGGGTGAAAGCCTTCTGGTAGACTTAACAAATACATTTGGAAGTTTGTAAAATGTAACAGTTTACTTGTTTAAAAATACATTTTTTTAATGACTATCACCCATGTTTTTATTCAGTACATGTGTCTTTTAGAGGGGATAGACATTACTGTAGTGGAGATTTTGGGTCATCGAAAATGGCATTTGTTGAGTGGTTGAAATGTCCTGTAAAAGCCTTGGGTTTATATGCTAAAGTATTTTTCAGATTATAGAAGAAACACAGTGTAGATGAATGTTAATTCAGCACTTATTCAACCAGATATGGCTGTGAGTTTAGTATATACGGACTCGCTCTGAAATTTAGAACAATACAGCTTCAGGAATGCCTACACTGTACAAGCATGTATAATTGTGGTTAGGGCCTAACATCTATTTGTGCCCCCATCAATGCTTTTTGTTTTGATTTCTGTTCAGCTAAATAGGACAGCACTAAAGCAGAGAAATGCTCAAAGCAACAGGTTTATGCAGTTGCTGAGTGTATAATGCAGTTTGCTTTTATATTAAAGTGGAAACTCAGTAATTAGTGACTATCTAATAATGTCCAATAATCCTATGTAAGTTAAGTACTGATAGACTATAGACTCAAGCAGTGGTTTATGATGGGGCTTTTTTCCTTCAAGTGGTGTCACAATAGTTCTACTTAAAGTCTGTAAAATCCTAAGGTGATATTCCTGGTGATATTTCAGGTAAACTTTTTTTTTTCTTCCCACACCCCAAAGACATGCTTGTCAGGTTAATTGGCAACTATATGTTTCCCCCATATGAGTGCGTGTTGTGCATGATAATGTACTCTGTGATAAGGGTGAACACCTTATCTTTCAGAATATTGCATTTTAAAGCAGTTCCAGTACCTCTTTAGAAATACAGAGTGTGTCTAAAACCTATAGTATTGTACTCATCTATTAATTCTTGCTATGCATCTTGTAGGCTAATGTCTAACTTAATAGTCATAGCATCTGATTTGGCAATAAAAGTGGGTAAAGGTTTTCATATTGATTTACTAATGTCTGTGATGTAACTGTTCATCTTTCCATCCTTTATTGAACCTGCTCAATCTAATTTAGTGATAGCACCAAAATTTGAACGCAAGTCCCTAAAACAAAATAGCAACAACAGTAAACATTGTGGCATTCAACTGTTACGAGTCTTAAGTAATTTACAAATATGCATCTGTATGTGTCATAAAATAGGTGAAAGGGATTAAGGAGTTGACAATATTACATTTCCATGCTCAATATTGGTTGTTTTTATGAGATTGTGGTTTTATGGCCTTTATTTTTTTTTTTTTGTTTTACTCAGCAACTAATAATGAAACAGTGAGGCATGTGTGGCTGTGAAATGTGTATAGTCACATGGCAGTGATGATTAGTCAGCACCCTTACAGGCATGTACAAACATATCCTGTACCTTGACATGTGACGAAACGAAAGCCAGAAATAGTGGTGGTGCATATTTTTGTTTCTCCCTCAAGTAGTTAAAGATTTAAACTCCACCCGATTTCATTCAGAGAGAGCCAAGCCAGCAGATTGTCTTGAGAGAAATGTGTCTTTGGCTCCACAGTGTGTGGCTTCTGAAGGGATGGCTATTGCTTGCTTTTTATATGACGTTTAAAAAAAAAACAACAAAAAAAAAACAAGTGCAAATAATAATAATGTGAAGGTTCCTGGACCATCTTTTTCAGGCTAGATACTTGTGTGAATTTAGGGTATAGCAAAAGCTACTTTAAATTATGAATGTTTCTTCAAGATTTCCTCCCCTCAGTGAAAAACTATAACATTTGTTTTCAGCAAGAGTCAGTGGTCTGTTCTGGTATCCCTTGACAGATGCCTGTATGTGCCAACAATGTGAGGGTACATGCTGATGGGCATTCAGTACATGGCAATATAAAGGTTAGATATTTTTACACTTTTTTTTTTATGTTGTTTAAAAGAGCAAATGATTTTGAGACATTAAGTTTATCACCAGAATTCACAGCAAAAATAAAAGGAAAGGAACAAATATAAAATCCTCATTTATGTAGGATGATGGACTTTGTTATGTCACATCCTGCATTTTTATATATATATATTTTTTTTTATTTTAGGAAATAAAAAGAAATAAAGGATAGGGAATAACTAAAACCCTTTCGGCTAAAGTGGCTTTGGTCTTCTTTGATGCAAACTAAGATTAGCCTGCACATCCACTTGGCCAACATAAATCAAATGGGACATATCACTTGGCCAGTACGTTATAAATTTAGCATTTCCAATTATGATGTAATTGCTCACCACTTTATACCCATTTCAAGTTGAAAGTTTGGGTGAAATGAATGATGTCCTCTCAGAGTTTTTTTTTCTTAAAAACAAAACTATCATATCCTTTCAAATGCAAGATATGAAGAGAGTCATGGTAAGACCAATGCTGGACACCCAAGGTGCCATTTACCAAATTATTGTTTTCTGTTGTCGTTCCTTTTTATTGATTATTTTTTCTTTAGGGGATATTTTTCAGAAAGTACCAAAATCACAAGTCTTGCTCCACCACCTCGAAATCATACTATACATTAATTTAATTTAATCAGGAAATGTGTTGTCATAGACCACGATTGTAAGGAGCTACATAATGACCTGATTATGGAAAAAATAACTTTTACCTCCAAAATATTGAACTTGTGCATTTACATTTGTATCCCCAATCACAACTATAGAATACAATATAGTAGTGGAGAGCGTATTACTTCTGACTCACAGTTCTAGGAGGCTGAGATTGCATCTTTGTCACTTTCTGTAGGGAATGTACATGTTCTCACAGCATATGTGTGGCTTTTTCTCAAGTATTCTGTTTTCATAGCAATCTCCTCAAATCTTGTGTAGGACTCGGTATCAGCCCAGGTTTGTGTGCCAAGTAATTGTCTGCCAATCCAAAATTCGTTCTTGCCTTCCATAATGCTACTGGGATAAGATGTGACACCTGCAGTTCTGACATAGCCAAAGCTAGTACATATAATGAGTGGGTAAGCTTTTGTAATAAACGTGCACATTCTTGAAACCAAGTGGGGCTAGCCATCCCCCTAGAGGAATTTCCTCTTAACCCCCAAAATAGTTGAGGATTTAGTTGTCAAGGGTTTTCAAATTGTTCAAAGTGCACCTGCCAAAAATGCATTCTAGCAGATGGTATGGCTTGATGTACAACAAAAAAAAATTCTACAGTTCAAGTGTCTTCATTTCAAAAGTTTTTTTGAAATTCAAAGCAAACAGTTCACACAAAAAATAAATAAGAAAGCTGATAATAAACACACAAAAAAGAAGAAAGTTTTTGTTTGTGATGTTCCATTTAAGGCTTAAGTGTCTAGGTTACATTTCTTAACATTTATATATATCACACTGATTAGGACTGCAAAAACGGTAACCTAATAATCACAAAACTATATGCCCTTAATGCCTGTCTGTCTTTCATTTCATGTTCCTTTCCTTCTGTCTAACTATAATCTTCCAATTATTCTATTGTTACACAGAGCTAAACATTGTGAACATTCTATTACTTATTAGCTTGTAGGGTGTATAGATGTACTGTATATTCCATTCTCTTTGTTAATGCTACATTCTTTATAAATTTAAACCAAGTAAAAAAACTCTACGAATTTACTATTCACTTAAGAGATTTGGCTCTTACAGGTTGTGCTGCCCTTTTGTCAGATGTTAATCGTGCACTTTTGTATCTTTGTTTTGACTCTCTTTACTATGATTGTATCATTTGACATTATGTTTTCTTTCATAGGAAAGAGGGTGGAAGGGGGTGGTTTCTAGTCTGCAGTCTATGAAATATATTCCTTGGGAAAAAAACTGGCGCCATTGTAAATAAAGTCTGGAGTGACAAGTGACTGCATGTTAGAATGTGTTTTTTTTTTTTTTTTTAAAAAGGGCTGTTCCCATGAATGAAAGCAGTTTGTCATAATTTCATGTTCTGGGTTGTGAAACTAAAAAGGAAATAGTTTTAGAAGTGTATTTGAGTTCCCAGCCAATGTGACGCATACTGTAACTAGACTGTCTTGGGTTGTAGTCTGCACCTGCAGTAAAAAGAGAAAAACAAACCCCTGGCACTTCTGAGACAGGCCAATTCCATGTTTTGCTAGTTGTCAAAGCTGTGGCACACCTGCTTTTCAACCACCTGCCCCTGGCAGGTAGTGGGCTAGGTATTCAAAGACTCCAGTAGGGCCCCAGGCTGTAATTTAAAAAATGTAGAGAAGTGATGAGGATGTACTTGAGGATGAACTTGATCACAGCTGTAAGATAAACAGCTCTCATCTGAGAGGGAGGTGGACAACAACAACAGCTAAAAGGCCTCATTAATAGGGGTGGGTTTTATGATAAATGGAGTTAATCAGATTAGGGCTGTTGCCTTTGAAGGATGCAAATAAAGAAACTATCACTATGCAACAAACAGGAACGGGGCCACTCCCAGTGCATTCCTCAATGGAAATACAGTAAAATTAGGTAAGATTAAATAGTCTTTGTTTAAATTGATCATCAGAAGCCATCATATGTCGCCTGATATATGGGTATATAATGAAGGCTTCACCCACTGATGCCACCTGAGCCCAGAACAAAATGGCACCAGTTTATAAAAATGAGTGAGTCATTATTTGGTTTGCATAGGGTGGATGAGGGCCATGAACTTCATAAACCTTTTTTTGATGAATGGGACGTTTTTTTCTGACGGCGTAGTTTTCTTGTATCTCCTACATATGCACTTTACTTCTGTTTTATGGCCACTTTCTCTCAGTGGGAAAGTTGTTTCTCCTGCCTTATGCTGTTGTTTTCCAGTTCCATGACTGAGGGCCGGATATTTGCATCAATGCCTGTCATTTCTGCTTCCAGCTCTGGATAGGCTCCTAGTGCTCAATATTTCTAATTGTGACTGTCCTACTTAAAGTGTTAGAGAGCTTCTGCATATTCTGTACTACTGTAATTGTCATACTAGAGTAAAGGCGTCCTGCATTTTTAGGTCTGCACAGTGTAGTCACGTATAGACCAAATGTTCATTTGGGTCAACGTGTTTTATAAAATTTTGAGAACCCACTTAAATTTAGCCATGAAACCCTGTTATTCTAAATGTGCAGTGGTAGGCTATTAACTAGGAATAGGCAGTAGAGCCAAAAAACCATGTCATAGTATAATTAAAAATTCCGACTGTTCCAGTGGATACCAATGTAATATACTTGTTTATATTTTTCTGACCAAAACAAATGTATTAATAGTAAATCATACTTACAGGCATGTCACTTCTTTGTTAAAATACTTGTTAATGCTGTGTAGCTCAAATGAATTTCTTAACACTCATTTACCATTCCACCTCAAACTGATTGAAATGACACCTATTACTCACTTATTTATTCTCTCTGCCGTTGAACAAGTACAGAATAAGACACCACTTTTTCCTGCTCACCCTCTCTGTTTCAAATCGCCAGCTTTAAATATACAGTACATAAACTCACTTAATTCACTGCTGTGAAAGGGGGCTGAAGCCAGCATCAACTCGCACTGTGGGTATTGTTCTTTAAAGGTAAGCTCACTTATTACATGCAGTTCATAAATAATTCTGTATACTTTTAAAGACAAACACAAAATAGGATGAAGATTTAGGGTGTTTTGTGGTAAAACTCAATTTAACGGATTGACTGACATGCTACAAAATGAAACAGAAACAAAACACAAAAAAGGGACTGTGTGCAAATTGTTTTAAAGAAGAGATTCCCGTTAGAAATGGCATCCACAATATACTATAAGCAGAGCCCAGTGGGTGTTAAAGTGAGGCAGGGATTAAAACATATGAAATGGACTTTTGTTTTGTGGAAGGTGCTACTGATTGATACTTTAGGTAGGTGGAGAAATCCACTTGTGAAACAGAAATCAGTGATATGGTGTAGTCAACAACAGGATCTCTTCAAGCCTTGCTTATTATGGAAAACCACAGAAATGTTATTTAATACATTAAACCTCATGTCTATACCAAACACAGGCTCAAAGACTAAAAAGCCACACAACAAATAGAAAGCAAGTAACTCCTATTGGACATACTCCAGTAATTCATTGTTGGCATTAACCCAGTTATTTAGCAAAACAAATCAGTAAGATAACATTCTAAATCCACATAAAGCAGAATGAAACGGTAATGAAGCAAACTGAGAGTCTGTCCTTGATTTTTGCATTATCTTCTTTATCCACACAAATTCCTGCTTTCAGGTTTCATCAATTTATCTAGTTTAGCACATTGAGTAAGACACTCAGCAAGTTGCATGTAGTTGAGGAGAATATAGCCAACAAAGATCCCGCTCTAAAATACTTCAATCTGCAAGTGTAGATGAGGCACTGGTGCAAAGGTCACACCTATAGAGTCCTACAATGCAGAACCAATGACATTTTGTATGTCATATAAACATTTTTGAATTTTTTTTCCATTGTTAAATTTAATGAACTGTATCCACCATACTTGGTACACATTTCTATAACTCAGAGTGTCATATTTAAGATGTACAAAAGAACTCTTATTAGAATTGTTTTAATGGTGCTGTGCATGTGTTAGTGTGCTTTTTGTGGTGTGTAACCTACACAAAAGATGAAAATGAAAGAATGTTCTTTTTTTTTTTTATTAAGTCCATACTTTGGTGTGTGACATTAATAGGAGAAAGTAGAAGCAGGATGACATTTCCTCTGGTGGATGTCAGAATATTACGAAACTTGCAGAGTAGTCTCTCTACCTTTTAATACTTCCGGAGGAAAAGTAAATTGCTGAGGGGTAAGAGTCTGAGATTTTGGTCAAAGCAGAAAGCATATAGCTCTTTCAGAATTACAGAAAAAAAAAACAACCAAGAATTTGAAAAATGTGGGGGACATGCACATCATTCAGGCTTCCTGTGGCAAGTGACTCAGCTTTTTGCATGCAGTGGCTTATGTAGCTGTGAAGCCAAGTGATGAGCTGTATTTGGTCAACAGCATGAAGGCACAAGCAGTTACCCTTTTGAGTCTGTTATCCATTGCAAAATCTGCAAATCTGAAAAGTGAAAGAAGAGAAGTTGGCAAGCATGTTAAATGCCTTGCAAATAAATGCAGATATTTGCCAGTTGCACAAGATTTTTAGAAGTAGGATGCCCTTTATTTGAATACCCAGGCTCATCACGGCTTCCCTGGAGCCTTTTAGATGCTTTGCATCCTGTTATTTGTATTTGTGGTAAAACATGCCATCAAGTTAAAATTTGTGGTCACATGAATTATGGGCTTCATATTTTAATTTATTATTAGATTAGATTAGATAACCTTTATTAATCTCAAGGGGACATTTAGATACATACATTGGCAGAAACGTAAAAAAACAAGGATACGGACAAATAATACAATCATTCAATCATTAAGTAGTGAAAAATTAACAAAAAGAACATCCGCATTTAATTTGGGGTGTCAAGAGCAACCATTAAATTCTCCAATAGCAATGGGCAGTAAAGATCCTCAGAGGTACTTTTAGCACACTGTGGCGTGCTTCAAGACAGCGTACCCTGGAGGAGATGGAGGGTTTTTTTCATGATGGCATTCAATTTTGCCTCCAACCTTTTTTCCACAACAGCTTCCGGTGTGTCCAGGGTTAGTCCTGGGATGGAGTAGGCTCTACTGATAAGTTTTTTTAGGCACTGAGCATCTTTTGAGCTCAAGTTTCTTCCTTAGGAGACTGCAGCATAGAACAACACACTAGCTACTATAGAATGATAAAACAGCAACTTCCTGCATACATTAAAAGACTCTAGTCTCCTTAGCAAGTGCAGTCTGCTCTTGCCCTTCTTGTACAGAGCCACAGTGTTGTCAGACCAGTCCAGTTTGTTGTTTAAACAAATAGACTGGCTGTTTGGCATGCCGGAGGTCCACCACCGGCTCTTCTGTCATGCTAATGTTGAGTTGCAGGTGTGTTTTCCTGCCCAACAAGACAAAGTCTTCCACATCCTCCCTGTCCTCTGATTCATCTCCATTATTAATGCAGCCTATGGTGGAGGAGTCATCAGAAAATTTCTGAAAGTGGCAACTATTGGTATTGTACTGGAAGCCTGTTGTATAGGGTGTAAATGGGAATGGTTACAGGACAGTAATAAACAGTAAAAACCTGTGAAAACATCAGAATTTTTCTTTTGGGATAAGACTCATAACTTGGTTTGACTGTAACAATAAAATGCTTTGAGATATTAAAATATCACTGTAGGCACTATATTAGGAGTCTCTCAATTCCATTTGGTTGGCATCAGGCAGGATCAGCTTTATAGTCTGGCAGTCAGCTACTTATGTGAGTGCAAAATCTGCCAGCACTTGTGTCTTTCCCCAGCCTATAAGCAAAGAGACTACCTGAAAGTAAAAGAATAGAGGTGACTGCATCGGGAGGAGGAAAAAAGTACAACCTTGGAATTAGTTGATCAAGAGCAAGTATGCCAGAGAGTCCAGAGATATAAACTCCTTTTTGGTCATTTACCACAAAACAGGAACTAATAGAAATAAAAATGAAAGAGCAAAGCCCACAATGTTGGTTACTTTTATTTTCACATGTACAGCATCAGAAGATGGTTCTTTTTGAGGACTCTGCAGACAGTTTATCATGTTGTGCCATTTTTTTTCCTAACATAGTAAGAGTCTGTAATTTGTATTTTTTTTCCTCCTGCTTCCACCTGCTCAAGTTATAAGTTAAGGATAAATGGAATATACTGTGTTCCACCAGTTTGGACATAGTTTGTTAACTGTTTCCTGCAGTTTAGATTGTGACAGTGTCTGCATTGGTTCTGTGTCATGTTGAATTTTATCTCCAAAAAAAACATTTAAAAAAACCTGGGAAGCTTTATGTTTGTATGGTGGGTTGTTGGGTGGAGATACGGGGTTTAAGTGTTTGCTGTGGTTACAGTGGAGTGCAAGGTAGTGGCTCCATTTACACATTATAGCATTTCTCGAAAGGAGGAAAATATGTTATTCATCCATATATAGCGGGTTCGGAAAGTATTCAGACCCCCTTCAATTTTTCACTCTTTGTTATATTGCAGCCATTTGCTAAAATCATTTACATTAATTTTTTCCCTCATTAATGTACACACAGCACCCCATATTGACAGACAAAAAAAAGAATTTTTGAAATTGTTGCAGATTTATTAAAAAAGAAAAACTGAAATATCACATGGTCCTAAGTATTCAGACCCTTTGCTCAGTATTTAGTAGAAGCACCCTTTTGAGCTAATACAGCCATGAGTCTTCTTGGGAAAGGTCCAACAAGTTTTTCACACCTGGATTTGGGGATCCTCTGCCATTTCTCCTTGCAGATCCTCTCCAGTTCTGTCAGGTTGGATGGTAAACGTTGGTGGACAGCCATTTTTAGGTCTCTCCAGAGATGCTCAATTGGGTTTAAGTCAGGGCTCTGGCTGGGCCATTCAAGAACAGTCACAGAGTTGTTGTGAAGCCACTCCTTCATTATTTTAGCTGTGTGCTTAGGGTCATTGTCTTGTTGGAAGGTAAACCTTCGGCCCAGTCTGAGGTCCTTAGTACTCTGGAGAAGGTATTTGTCCAGGATATCCCTGTACTTGGCCACATTCATCTTTCCCTCGATTGCAACCAGTCGTCCTGTCCCTGCAGCTGAAAAACACCCCCACAGTATGATGCTGCCACCGCCATGTTTCACTATGGGGACTGTATTGGACAAGTGATGAGCAGTGCCTGGTTGTCTCCACACATACCGCTTAGAATTAAGGCCAAAAAGTTCTATCTTGGTCTCATCAGACCAGAGAATCTTCAGGTGTCTTTTAGCAAACTCCATGTGGGCTGTCATGTGTCTTGCACTGAGGAGAGGCTTCCTACAGGCCACTCTGCCATAAAGCCCTGACTGGTGGAGGGCTGCAGTGATGGTTGACTTTCTACAACTTTCTCCCATCTCCTGACTGCATCTCTGGAGCTCAGCCAAAGTGATCTTTGGGTTCTTCTTTACCTCTCTCACCAAGGCTCTTCTCCCCCGGTAGCTCAGCTTGGCCGGATGGCCAGCTCTAGGAAGGGTTCTGGTCGTCCCAAATGTCTTCCATTTAAGGATTATGAAGGCCACTGTGCTCTTGGGAACCTTAAGTGCAGCAGAAATTTTTTTGTAACCTTGGCCAGTTCCTTTGACCTCATGATTCTCATTTGCTCTGACATGCATTGTGAGCTGTAAGGTCTTATATAGACAGGTGTGTGGCTTTCCTAATCAAGTCCAATCAGTATAATCAAACACAGCTGGACTCAAAAGAAGGTGATCTCAAGGATGAACATGTAAATTCCACACAAATATAAATATATGAGTGTCACAGCAAAGGGTCTGAATACTTAGGACCATGTGATATTTCAGTTTTTCTTTTTTAATAAATCTGCAACAATTTCAAAAATTCTTTTTTTTGTCTGTCAATATGGGGTGCTGTGTGTACATTAATGAGGAAAAAAATTAATTTAAATGATTTTAGCAAATGGCTGCAATATAACAAAGAGTGAAAAATTGAAGGGGGCCTGAATACTTTCCGTACCCACTGTATGTACTATGGCCTTATTCTTTTGTGTGGGACCAAAATTTTAAAAAGGCCTCCTTTATTAGAAACCACATCTTCAGAGAACAAGAGCCAGAGATTAAAGGATTTCCCTGTTATTCATCTGCAAAACATTCTAAATAGCCAGTGGGTAATTGAGTGAACTAGTGCTGTTTTTTATACTCTGGTATGCAGGGTACGTTGTATGTTAATATGTGGAACAGGCTTGACTGGTTAACAAGGAAGAAACCCAACAGAGCCATGCTATGCTGTTGTTGAATTATTATTTGTGGACTGAAAAAATAGTTTTCAATGTTATGAGAGCAGCTTTGATGTTGCAACATGAGGGTAGCCAGATAGTGAATCAATATCTGAGCACAGTAACAACAAAGTGGAAAATAAGGAAGTGTCTGGAGAAGAGGTCTCTGTTAAAACTCTAAGGCAGTGGTTCCCAACCTTTTTTTGGCCATGCCCCACCTAGGCCTGTCTAAACTTATGATGTCCCCCACTGTAACATATACCTTATTCTTATTATTACCTATTCAAACAGTGAACTCCTCACATGGAGGAAGCCCATAATGTCACTAATTTGGTCTAAACTAGCTTCCAAAGAACATTGAAACAAAAGAGGGAAAGTATAGTTGAAGTACTGACAAAGATATCACTGAGAAATTGTTAAAAAAATATAATATAATATGAAGTAATATGAAAATACAGCAAATACAGTTTTGAAAACATATGAGACGTGATATTCATAAATATATAATAGCTTTTTCTGTAATATTTTGATCAATTTATATTTTTGTTATATTGCAAAATTTTATAATCATTGTTACAATTCATATTATTTTAATGGTAAAAACGATTTCTAAGTAGAAAAACCCAAGCCGGTTGTAAAATCATAAATTAATGAGTTCTTCACCATCCCTTCTATGTTTATATACAGTGGTGCTTGAAAGTTTGTGAACCCTTTAGAATTTTCAATATTTCTGCATAAATATGACCTAAAACATCATCAGATTTTCACTCAAGTCCTAAAAGTAGATTAAGAGAAACCAGTTAAACAAATGAGACAAAAATATTATACTTGGTAATTTATTTATTAAGGAATAAGATCGAATATTACATATTTATGAGTGGCAAAAGTATGTGAACCTTTGCTTTCAGTATCTGGGGTGACCCCCCCTTTGCAGCAATAACTGCAACTAAACGTTTCCAGTAACTTTTGATCATTCCTACACACCGGCTTGGAGGAATTTTAGCCCATTCCTCCGTACAGAACAGCTTCAACTCTGGGATGTTAGTGGGTTTCCTCACATTAACTGCTCGCTTCAGGTCCTTCCACAACATTTAGATTGGATTAAGGTCAGGACTTTGACTTGGCCATTCCAAAACATTAACTTTATTCTTCTTTAACCATTCTTTGGTAGAACGACTTGTGTGCTTAGGGTCGTCGTCTTGCTGCATGACCCACCTTCTCTTGAGATTCAGTTCATGGACAGATGGCCTGACATTTTCATTTAGAATTCTCTGATATAATTCAGAATTCATTGTTCCATCAATGAAGGCAAGCCGTCCTGGCCCAGATGCAGCAAAACAGGCCCAAACCATGATACTACCACCACCATGTTTCACAGATAGGATAAGGTTCTTATGCTGGAATGCAGTGTTTTCCTTTCTCCAAACATAATGCTTTTCATTTAAACCAAGAAGTTCTATTTTGGTCTCATCCATCCACAAAACATTCTTCCAATAGCCTTCTGGTTTGTCCACGTGATCTTTAGCAAACTGCAGACGAGCAGCAATTTTTTTTGGAGAGCAGTGGCTTTCTTCTTGCAACCCTGCCATGCACACCATTGTTGTTCAGTGTTCTCCTGATGGTGGACTCATGAACATGAACATTAGCCAATGTGAGAGAGGCCTTCAGTTGCTTAGAAGTTACCCTGGGGTCCTTTGTGACCTTGCCGACTATTACATGTCCTCAGAAATCTCCTTTGTTCGTGCCATGATACACCTCAACAAACATGTGTTGTGAAGAGCAGACTTTGATAGATTCCTGTTCTTTAAATAACACAGGGTGCCCACTCACACCTGATTGTCATCCCATTGATTGAAAACACCTGACTCTAATTTTACCTTCAAACTAACTGCTAATCCTAGAGGTTCACACACTTTTGCCACTCACAAATATGTAATATTCAATCATTTTCCTCAATAAATAAATGACCAATTATAATATTTTTGTCTCATTTGTTTAACTGGTTTCTCTTTATCTACTTTTAGGACTTGAGTGAAAATCTGATGATTTTTTAGGTCATATTTATGCAGAAATATAGAAAATTCTAAAGGGTTCACAAACTTTCAAGCACAACTGTACATATGTAAATTTCTCTGTTAAAAATAAAAATTATTTGTTTATTTTTGTTTCTATCATTTTTAACAGTGAATTTTTGTTTTTTCATTTTATAAATTGTTTAATGTACCTAAATTCTCGAATGCCCCACTAAAAAATCAAATTGCCCCACATCCACTCTAAGGGAATAGAGAAGCTTGAGTTTTTAGTTGCTCCATTTAGTGTCCATCAGACTAATTAGTTTCAAACAGTGACCTGGACTACAGGTCTTCTGAGTTTCTGGTCACACTTTAGTTTAGGTATCCATCATATTGTAGTAATTTACAGTCTATAAATATGTTTTGAACATTTTTATTAACAATAATAAATTATCATTAACAGTAATACGACTCTTGAAATATGCTGCTCGTTTTTCATTGTTTTATACCATGTTAAAAAGTCTTATAATATTTTCATACCATGCAAATTGTTAGTAGTTGCTTATTACGGATACCTAAAGTGTTAACGAGTTTTTTTTTTTTGTCACAACTAAATTTCATAGTCAATTTTTAAAAAAACAGACACATTTTTGTCACTGTTCATGTAAGATGGGTAAATGACATTGCATAGAAATCCACATGGGTGTGAGGAGATCATCATGCAAACTGCACAGTGAAAATGCTGATAGAAAGTCACTCAAGCTTAAAATCAGCAAACAAGAAGTATGTTATTAGAAAAAAGAAAGGGTTGAGAAAATGAAAATTGATTTGACTGCTTGAAAACCAGACATGCAGCTTTTCTAGACTTACAGCTTTTCCTAGAAATTTAGTGCATTTAACTCTGAGGTTGCTCAGCAAAAAAACACACCATTTAGGCCTACACCCTGTAACATCACAAAAACACCTGTTGTTCATCTCCCTTGTTTACTTTTGACGTAACAGTTCTTGCCGTGCCTGATGACTTATTTATAGGCAGGGGTGAGCTGGGGAGGGAGAGGTTCATTTCCTTTTTTATCTTTCCCATCAAGAACTCTATTACAGTGCGGGAAATTGGTGGGGGCAGGGTGCAGCTCCCCCCTCCCTATAGCTACACCAGTAACTAGCTCTTGCATTTGAGGAAGCCACAGTTTGGTTCACAGAGGGCTTCCCTCTCTTTACTGTAATTTAGCCAAACGGTAAGCAGATTGACATGCAGAGGGTGGGAAGAAAAACATGTCTGCGGTCCCTCTTATGTATGGCTTACTGGTATATTTTTTCCCTTTTCACGTAGATTTGAGATGTATTTGGGCACACATTGAATAGTGTTCTAATCAGTATATTGTTGAAAGCAAGTTGTAAAATATTTTACTTCAGATAATATTGCACATGACCATTAAAATGTTTATTGTATCTTCTCTTTAAATTTCTTTTTTGTTTTGGATTGAGAAATGGAAAACTCTGGTATCAGACGGTATCCTAAAACTGGAGGCCAAACAGAAATGCAGAAACTTGACTGTCCTAAACAGCCTTCTCGGTACTGGCAATCAAAAAGAAGAAAAATACAAAGTGTGTCGTGTATGCAGTCAGAGTGATCATGAACTGTCAAAGTTGACTGGGTGGACAGATAGATCAGAACACGCTTGAAGAAGTAATTTTATATGTCCCAAGTGGCCATATTATTTATGTCTCTCAAAAATACTTAACAGAGAATAAAAATATTTGTCACAGGAAGTCATTATCTGAAAATACCGTGTGTGTAAACAGTTTGTCATAGTACAACGTTTAGCAGCTTTCAGCATCCGGAACATGACAGACCAGAGCTTAGTTTCTAAGATGATTTAGTTTTTAGGATAATGAAGGGATATCTGTTCAAGCCTTTATTATTATTATTATATACTTAGCTAATGCCCTTATCAAATGCAACTTAAAGATCAGGGTACAGTACATCTGATTTTTTTTTATGTACTTTACAGTTGGAGCACAAGCAGGATAGGAGACGTACTGCGAGTTAGATTGGAGGTGTGATTTGATCACTTTATAACAGCTGCCCTGTGATGTTCGCAGCTATATTTGCTTTTTCATTTACCATACTGTCTACCATCTGACCTCATAATGTCTTGTTCTACTTTTCCTCTCTCCTGGAAGCTCTTGCCTTTGCCTTCTACTCCAGGTTAATTTGTCCTGCTACAGAGAGCCTTACTGATCATTTAACATGGCATTGTCCAATTCACAATATATTAAATTCTAGATAACATATAGTATGTATATTTTATGAACAGTATTTTGGGAATATTGATGTAAAGCTTTCATGCAAGGAGGTATACATTAGGGTGTGCACAGTATATCTTGCACAAATACTAACATTCCTTACAAATTTTAAATGCGGATCAGTTTGGAAGTCCACAGCAAATCTGGCCATTGTATACAGAAGAACTGAGAAGGAAGTATTCTTCTAGTGAAAAAATGTACCATATGGTAAAAGTATATAAAAAAAAAAAAAAAAAGTAAAATTTCAGAGTATGCAAACATTTATAGCTATTACTAGCCACACTCTCAAGCCTTAGATTAAACATAATTTAAACTGCATCCTCTAAATAAACACATGTTCTAAAATAGTTAGTGAGAGAGCTCACTTAATCTAGCAGCATGTCCTAAGAATACGGGTATAGGGAAACAGTCCATATTCGTTACGCTTTTTGTAAAGTAAATGTTGACGCAAGTTAACCAATGTAAGAATTTCTGAGCATCAGTCTTTGTACAGTGTCAGTATAACTGTAACAGATAAAAGATATTGATATTTGTTTTGTTTAGATTTGCATAAAATTCTTTCAGTACTAACAGCAGATTAATATGCTGGAGGAATACCACCACCATGAGGTAAGCCAGTTTTTAGTTGCGTTTGTATTAGCTAGAATTTCAGTGCAATTGACGAGTTGCAATACAATGCATAGACACAGATTTGTCTTATGTAAACCTAACTATATAAATATATTTCTAAAGAACACGTTTAAAATGAAAACGTACAACACTGGGTGGTGTAAATGTCCTGATAAACAAGGAAGTTGCACTTAAGATCTTACAGTTGTTAGGTGAGCAGACCATCATATGTATTTCTAAGTGCATTTGTGTTTTATTTTGTACAGAGTTGTTCTGTAGTAAATTTGTAGAGGCAAGCAACAGGTGTTTTCTTTTGTATATGCTGTGTATAATTAGAGCACATTCTGATTGGGGTCACACAGCAACAACCGTTTAAATGCAATGACCACTAGGTCCCATTATTTAAAATTAAATTATACTATTTTCCAACACATGGTTGTGAGGGCTGGTGTCTTTATTTGTAGAATTGTGCCCAGAGCAGGAAACAAGTCTGGGAAAAGCCATGTTAAATGTGGAACATTGAGAGTGCAATGATAAGCTCCTCTTCCGGGCAACTGTCAAATGTGGAAAGCTTAAACTTTTTTATTTCAACTGACTTTAGACTGATATTGGAGAAAACCCACCACATGTCTATTTCTATTCTTCCTGCCAGAAGATCATTTAGGCTTCTGTTTCCTGCAAGAGCATGAAAGTATTAAAATGGTGAGAGTGTTGGCCTCTCTGATGTTTGTTTGCAATACTTGGGTGAGTGATTTGAGAGGTTTAGGATGGCACCACCCGAAAAGAACATCATTTTATTTGTGTTACACTCTCATTGTGTCTGTTTCGGTTTCTCTGAAACAAAGCCTACTCTCGCTGGCTATTTGTTATGTTTGTCTTTGGATATTTGGATATCAATTTTCACTGCCAAATTGCTAGATTTTTATGATTGCTATAACAGACAGATGGATCTCATAAATGTGTAGTATTTAGTTGTTGGTGCCACACTGTAATCCACCTGTTCTCTGCATCTCCAGTTTTGTCTTACTAAATTATAACAGTTGAAAAAGAAGCTTAGACGTATGTGAAAAGAAGGCCGCCTGCTTGCAATATGTTTCATGAACAAAATGCACTGATTAAGCCCGTTATCTTTTCCTTTTTTTGCAGACAACATTGGCATGTTTTTTTTTTCCAATTCCAACACTAGTTACCTATTAAGTATCTGGCACTTCAGCTAAACCCTTTTGAAGAACACGTTAAAACGTTTAGGCAATGCAGACAAGCTGTTAAGGTGTTTATCCCCAGCTTGCAAGGATGTGAAGTTAGGTCTCATTGCTGACGTGCTATGCAAATCTGTTTACCCACTTAGACTCCCACTGTGTAAATGTAGATCATTCTAAATGTAATACTGAATGACTTTTGAATTAATACCATTCTGCTTGTAGTTCTCGAAGTCAAAAGGTCAGTCTAATGGTGCTGTCAAGCTTCCAGTGGTGAGAGTTTATTAATATGCAGTCATACATTACAGGAAGTGTGACTTGGTGGTTAAACAGCTGGACAAGAAACCAAACGCACAAATTTGGTCTCAAAAATTGGATGATCACTTTCTCCAAAAAATGTTAAAAACATGTCTGATAAAGTAGTAATATACAGAGTGCTTTGGGATGATGTTCACCATGAAAGGCACTCTGTAATTGATATTATAGAACGTAAAAGAATGAGGGCATTCCTCTCTTGATTCAGCTTCCATTCTTTAAGTGCTTCACATGTGAAGAATAACGGAGAATAATTATTTCAGTAGGAAGGAGGTTCAGCAATTATTAGGCTGATGTAATGTTACACACCAGTCAGACTGGCAAAGCGAATCTGAATTGTTCCATTACACAGAGAGGTCAATTATCCGTATGAAGTGACAATTTGCATTGCTTTGGTTTGCGTTTCATGTTTTGTATTTCACTTTTTGGCAAAACCCCTTCAGCATTGTAGGAAAAGGCTTATTTGAATTATGTATAATAGCTCATACATCATATTGAGGAGGGACTCCTTTTTGTTTGGAATCCTATGAGTTGATTGACAGAAAATTCAATCTTCATTTGCTTTAAGCAGGTTAAAGAATTGAAGTTCATATAGGGCCATCAGGTAGGTTAGTGACCAACAAGTCAAGGTGCACATTAGGCTTACCTGCACGTATGTGCCATCTCCAGTTAACAAAGTGTGTCTATAAGTAAAAAAGTAGTGAAGAGAGTAGTAGATTGTGGTTCAGCTGACCCCCACAAGCAACATTCTAGTTAAAGAGACCACCCTTCCTCACTCCAGGGAATGGACAATTACCTCCATCTGCCGGCTAGGCTCAAGGCAGGAGGAAAGCAGCAAACTGAAATGAACAATAGGGCCACAGTGAAAGATTATGACTAAATAGGGGAGGGGCTTTGTTTTCCCATGACATCTGTGAAGTTAACATTATTGCACACACAACACAGTGACCACTGCACCCCAAATTCCCTACCAAATATAGAACCAAATGTCAGAAACGCTTCTTCAGCCTATAATGCTACAGTCAACTTTTTTCACTTGAGCATCCTGTCTTTACCTCTTTTTCTGAGCTACAGGCCCTTTCTGGCCTGCTTTAGACAACTCCTCAGCATCCTTGGCACCAGATGCAGCTGACAATGCCTTGAGGAGAATGCAAAAAAAAAAGTTAACAGAAAATTCAGCAATCTGTTTACTTTCAACGTAGAAAATCTACTGCAGGAACGGTGTGTGTGGTATAGTTTTTTTTTTTTTTTTCCTGAAAGCTGCCATAACATGCAAGAATCACATGCATCCGTCATAAATTTCTTTGTCTGAATTTATAGTGTCTCCATTCTATGAATGTTTTGTCTTTTAAAGTAGCTTATTTTAGCTTATTGTATTAAATATTTTCTTTAAATTCAAATTGCTTTTCTGAAAGCTCTGTGGCCAATGATGTTCAGGAAGAATACAAGCAAGGGGAAGTAGCTATGTCAGCATGTGGCCAAAATTCAAAGCTTCAAGGGAGGATATGAATACACACTCTGTATAGGAAACTGGGGAGACATTTTCAGCAAGGAAAAAATTTCCCAGACTTTTCCAAACTTTTTGAAGTTTTAGCCCAGTGGAAACGTTCACTTAACTTCACTTCCTTTTCTATAGTTTGTGTTGGTAGGCTCATGCTTCATAATTTTGTAAATGGGCAAAAAATTGGGATTAATAACAAACAGCCTTCTATTTTTTGATAACTTCTTTCTATACCAAACACCATCTGAAGGCATTTTTAAGGCCGATAGTGTATCACAGGTAAAATGTGTTGATTAGGTGCGGAGTTGTCTGTGACTGACAGATGCGTTAGACAACTGGTTAGTTAATTTGCAGAAAACAAGATCTCATGACACTCTACAATTTTAGCTTAGTACATACTTTGTATGCAATAATGCATTGGGCTGCACAAGTGCAAAACCTGGGAAGGAGTTCTGTAGCTGTGGATTCAGGCAACTGTCAGTTTCAGCCAATTAGATGAGCCTTGTTAGAAGGCTTCATGGTCAGCTGGCCATAGTTCAGAAGATATTTTGTGGACAGATATTGCTAGGCTCTGTTTGTGTTAAGCAGTTTTGAACTATTTAGTTTTGGGTTTGTTTAAACAAATCTATTTTTGTGCAGTCATTGTGCAAAGTCTGTATGCACAGGATCTGTGAACTTGCCACCGCATCCAGTGCCTGTATAAAATGAAAAGTGCTATACAAAAATTAATTGAAAAGAAAGTATAGTTATAGTGTAGCTAAAGATGTGTCAAGCTACTATGGGATTCTCCACTAAATCCTCATGGCCTTACTCCTTTGCCTTTGCTAAAGACAAGCTACCACATTGGGTGTTAGCACGGCCTGTCTGAGTGAAAGAGGTCTGCCAGTATTGTGCCCTATAGAGACCTTTCCATTGATGTGTTTTGATTTTCAAAGATAATCTGTTGCCATTTTTTGTACCCTTTGGGATTATTTAGGTTATTATTTTCTTTTTTCCCCATTCTCAAGTACTTTTTTTTGTTTTGTGGCTTAGTCTTCACTGGTTTTAATGTTTCTTTTGCTTAAATCTTTCCTTTCATTTTCTGCTTAACACTTCTTCCAATACAAGGTTGAAGGTAACTAGAGGCTATCCTAAAAGCATTGGGTACAATGAAAGAACCAGCACTGTATGGGGTGCAGCACATCTTCACTTGCTTACGCAGGGCTAATTTAAAGTCGCCAGTGTGCCTAGCCTGCCCGCATTTGGGAGGGAAAAGGAATACACGGAGGAAATGCTTATAATAATAATAAAAAAGCATTTTAATTGAGTCTTTTTCCCATGATCAAAGTGGGATGTGAATGCAGGCCGCATATCGACAGCAAGTCCTTTTTTCTAATATTTTATCCCTGTTCTTGTCTGTTGTATTATTTTATTCCATCAGTTTTCTGTTTTATCCAGAGTTATCAGATTATTACTAGTTGTCTCCTAGAGCTAGGGAAAGTTGTTTTTTTTTTGTTACTAAATTGTATTTTTTTTCTTTTGTTTTGCTGTGTTCTACAGTATGCTTGGTTCATGTGCACTTCATACATCCATGAATATGTGGGGATGGGACAAAATTTAAATACTTCTCTCTGGTTCTATAAATTGCTCATTTTGTGATTCCAATTAAAAGTGAAGTTATGTATTTTAAAATCTTGTTTGTCATGGTAGCGGATTGTGGTGATGCACAGATTCTTCTGGAGCAAGAGCTATTTTAGTGAAAAAGAAGAGTTTATGTTTTTTTTGTTTTTTTTCCATGCCTATGTCTGTGTTCACAGTCAGTACTTTGCAGGTGAGGTCATTTTGTGCAGTATACCTGAAGGACTCTAGGAATATCACTAAGCTACAGAACAGATGCAGTGTGTGGTGGATGACATCTATAACCTGGTTACTTGTGGTTGAGCTCCCACCCAGTGTATCAGCAATGACTTAAATGTGTCACCCTGACAAGATCACCTCACCTGACTAAGTTTTTATGTGTTTGAGTTTTGTTTTTCTTTCTTCAGCTGTAGTTGTAGGGACTGTTTAGAAACTATTTTTTGTGTGGTAGCATCGGGCTTAGTGGAATGCACTTCTGAAAAGGACCTTGGGTGTTGGTGTTCAGTGACATCAATAGCCCCAGTTTCTTCACTGAAGTGGTATGAATTTTGTTAAGTATGCATTAGATAGGTAAATAAACATTCAGGGTCTGTCATTTTGTTGCCAAACAAATATTGAGGTGTTTGCTATGGCAAAGCCAGGCAGAAGCTCCTTATGGCACTTGGTGATGTAGTCTTTGACAAGTCATTCAGGATGTCTTGACCTATTGTCTGCATATGCTGCACTTGAATCCACTCTTCCATTATTAAATTCCTCATCAAGCAAGTAAGGCATATAAGTGAGTGAATGGATGAATGAAGGAATTTAGGTTTCTAATTGTGTATATTTCATGATTGATGATTGATCTTCTTCTTTCGGCTGCTCCCGTCAGGGGTCGCCACAGCGGATCATCTTCTTCCATATCTTTCTGTCCTCTGCATCTTGTTCTGTTACACCCATCACCTGCATGTTCTTGCTCACCACATCCATAAACCTTCTCTTAGGCCTTCCTCTTTTTCTCTTCCCTGACAGCTCTATCCTTAGCATCCTTCTCCCAATATACTCAGCATCTCTCCTCTGCACATGTCCAAACCAATGCAATCTTGCCTCTCTGACTTTGTCTCCCAACCGTCTAACTTGAGCTGACCCACTAATGTACTAATTTCTAATCCTTTCCATCCTTGTCACACCTAGTGCAAATCTTAGTATCTTTAACTGTGCTACCTCCAGCTCTGTCTCCTGCTTTCTGGTCAGTGCCGCCGTCTCCAGCCCATACACCATAGCTGGTCTCACTACCGTCCTGTAGACCTTACCTTTCACTCTTGCTGATATCCGTCTGTCACAAATCACTCCTGACACTCTTCTCCACCCATTCCACCCTGCCTGCACTCTCTTTTTCACCTCTCTTCCACAATCCCCATTACTCTGTACTGTTGATTCCAAGTATTTAAACTTATTCACCCCCGCCAACTCTACTCCTTGCACCCTCACCATTCCACTGAACTCCCTCTCATTTACACACATGTATTCTGTCTTGTTTCTACTGACCTTCATTCCTCTCCTCTCTAGAGCATATCTCCATCTGTCCAGGGTCTCCTCAACCTACTCCCTACTATCACTACAGATCACAATGTCATCAGCAAACATCATAGTCCACTGGGATTCCTGTCTAATCTCGTCTGTCAACCTGTCCATCACCATTGCAAATAAGAAAGGGCTCAGAGCCGATCCCTGATGTAATCCCACCTCCAACTTGAATGCATCTGCCACTCCTACCGCAGACCTCACCACTGTCACACTTCCCTCGTACATATCCTGTACAACTCTTATGTACTTCTCTGACACTCTCGACTTCCTCATACAATACCACAGCTCCTCTCGAGGCACCCTGTCATATGCCTTCTCCAGGTCCACAAAGACGCAATGCAACTCCTTCTGGCCTTCTCTATACTTCTCCATCAACACCCTCAGAGCAAACATTGCATCTGTGGTGCGCTTTCTTGGCATGAAACCATACTGCTGCTCACTGATCATCACCTCACTTCTTAACCTAGCTTCCACTACTCTTTCCCATAACTCCATGCTGTGGCTCATCAATTTTATCCCCTTGTAGTTACTACAGTCCTGCACATCCCCATTATTCTTAAATATCGGCACCAGTGCACTTTTTCTCCACTCTTCAGGCATCCTCTCACTTTCCAAGATTCCATTAAACAATCTGGTTAAAAACTTCACTGCCATCTCTCCTAAACACCTCCACAGGTATGTCATCTGGACCAATGGCTTTTCCATTCTTCATCCTCTTCGTAGCTGTCCTTACTTCCTTCACTATCTCCCCATCATCCAACCTCTTCTCTCTCTCGTTCTCTTCATTCATCAGCCTCTCAAAGTTTCCATCTGCTCAACACACTCTCCTCGCTTGTGAGTACATTTCCATCTTTATCCTTTATTACCCTAACCTGCTGCACATCTTTTTCAGCTCGGTCCCTCTGTCTAGCCAATCGGTACAGGTCCTTTTCTCCCTCCTTAGTGTCCAACTTCTCATACAACTCATCATACACCTTTTCTTTAGCCTACACCACCTTTCTCTTCTCCTTGCGCCTTATCTCCTTGTACTCTTGTCTACTTTCTGCATCTCTCTGACTATCCCACTTCTTCTTTTCCATCCTCTTCCTCTGTATACTCTCTTGTACTTCCCCATTCCATCACCAGGTTTCCTTTTCCTCTTTCCTATGTCCAGATGACACACCAAGCACCCTTCTTGCTGTCACCCTTATTACATCTGCTGTAGTTTCCCAACTGTCTGGTAATTCTTCACTACCACCCACTGCCTGTCTCACCTTCTCCCTAAACTCAACCTTGCAGTCTTCCTTTTTCAAATTCCACCATTTGATCCTTGGCTCTGCCCTCACTCTCTTCCTCTTCTTGATCTCCAATGTCATCCTACAGACCACCATCCTATGCTGCTTAACTACACTTTCCCCTGCCACCACTTTGCAGTCTTCAATCTCCTTCAGATCAACTCTTCTGCATAGGATGTAGTCTACCTGTGTGCATCTTCCTCCACTTTTGTATGTCACCCTATGTTCCTCCCTCTTCTTAAAATACATATTCACCACAGCCATGTCCATCCTTTTGGCAAAATCCACTATCCTCTGACCTTCTTCATTTCTCTCCTTGACACTATACCTACCCATCACCTCCTTGTTTCCTCTGTTACCTTCACCAGCATGTCCATTGAAATCCACTCCAATCACCACTTTCTGTCCCTTGGGTACACTTTTCATCACTTCATCCAACTCACTCCAAAAATCTTCTTTCTCATCCATTGCACACCCAAATTGCGGTGCATATGCACTAACAACATTCATTATCACACCTTCAATTTCCAGCTTCATAATCATGACTCTGTCTGACACTCTTTTCACCTCCAAAACACTATTGACATACTGTTCCTTTAGAATTACCCCTACTCCATTTCTCCTCCCATCCACACCATGATAGAACAATTTGAATCCACCTCCAATCCACCTGGCCTTACTATCCTTCCATTTAGTCTCTTGTACGCACAATATATCCACCTTCCTTCTCTCCATCATATCAGCTAACTCTCTCCCCTTACCAGTCATACTGCAAACATTCAAAGTTCCTACCCTCAGTTCCTCTTTCTTTACCTTCCTGCTCTCCTCCTGCCTCCGGACACATCTCCCCCCTCTTCTTCTCCTTCGGCCAACAGTAGCCCAATTTCTGCCAGCACTCTGTTGACTAACAGTAATGGTGGCGATCATTGTTAACCCGGAGCTCGACCGATCCGGTATGGAAATTTGTATTTTTGTCCGCATATTTGATTTGGCAAAATTTTACACTGAATGCCCTTCCTGATGTAACCCTCCCCATTTATCCGGGATTGGGAACGGCACAAAGATACACACTGGTTTGTGCATTCCCTGTGGCTAGGTTATGATTGATGATTGATTAAAAAAGTATCTTAATTTTAAATGTATAATCTCAATATTTTATTCATGTGTCTCCTGTGTTGTACCAACACACAAGATTACATTTTTGTTATTGTATTATTTGTATTGTATTTTACTTTGTGGCATTGATCGGTGTGGAATGCACAATAGTAATCAAAGATTGATTCATGTGCTGGGATGATTAAAGCAGTGGCCATTGAAATATCCATCCATCCATCCATTATCCAACCTGCTGAATCCGAACACAGGGTCACGGGGGTCTGCTGGAGCCAATCCCAGCCAACACAGGGCACAAGGCAGGAACCAATCCCGGGCAGGGTGCCAACCCAACGCAGCCATTGAAATATAAAGTTTGTAATTTTTTAAGTTGCATTTTTCGTTTCTACAGATTTCCAATATGTAAAGTAAAACATAATTTGAGTGTGCTGTAACAGCAATAGAAAAAAAAATCCTTTACTTGAAAAGCAAATTCAAACAGTGACAGTTGCTTTGTGAAGTGCACCTGTATCTAGTGAAAATCTAAAACCTACAAAGTCCTTTCAAGTTTCTCTGAAGTTGGCTTTGCTGCACAAAGCCTTTGCAAGTGCTAGATGTTTGCTGTTGTTTCCTTTTTGTCACAGTAAAGGTTATTTGCATAAACCAAGCTGAAACTTCTTCCAGTTATAAGTCATACTAAAAGTCAGGGTTCAAAAACAATCAAAGGGAAACCAACTCTTCCTGCAAACAGCTTTGTGATTCACTCAGGCGTGACAATAACAGCATCAAGCATCTCGTACTGAGAGCCTTAAGACATCTGCGTCTGACTGCCGTCATTTCCTTGACCTGGCCAATGCTTTTTCTGTTTTTGTTTCGACTTTCCTCTTTGGCTGTCAGCTCTTGAAAACAGAGTCATTCCCCTGTCTGAGGCTTTGAAACGCCTAACAAGGAAATTGCAGCAGAGCGTAAGGCTCTTTTTTCAAATTGCCTTTGCTTTGGCGGACTTTAAAAACTGTTTTTTGGTGTTTTGCAATTTTAATGAAGCCTGACAAGTTAAGCCCTTTTCCTTGAACACTTATTTATTAATTTTTCTGTGCACATGATTTAGAGAGTGTTGTAGTTTATGCTTCATAGGCTCATTTCTAAGTACACATCAAAAAAGTTTCAGTGCAGTGAGGTGAGGTGCATGACAGAATTCTGAGGATAAAACCTCTTAACATGGAGATTAAAATATTATTAGCCGGGTGTATATCTTGGAAAAAATATTCATGCCTTCCCAAAAGGATGACATTTTTGTTGAGGTGGAAATGTACATGCAGATTAAAGGCTGAGTATTTATACTCGGAAACTGAATCTGCATTGTCTGTTTGCATTTTCAGCCAATGTTCTCAAAGAAATGCAGTTTTCCAAATATTAAGTTGAGCAATTTTCTTAAAGCACAAGAGTGCCATGTGATGGACTGACATTTTGTCTGGATTTGATTTCGGTCTTATACCCACGTTGCCAATTTAGATTGTCTCTTTTCATGACCCTGAATAAATGAGTTTAGAAAATGGATGGATAGATAGATACTCATACCAGATTAATTTTAGAGTCTCCAGATAACCTGCCTTGCACATTTTTGGTGAATTGCCTGGCGAACAACCAAATGAATAATAATTAATAAAGCAGTCAGTGAGTTAGGAATTAAACTCCTGCCACGAAACACCATGTTGCCCAGATTGCTTAAACACACAAACCCTAAAGACAGGAAGTATTAAACAGCATTTATAACTCAGTTTATCACCATAAAGAAGATTAAATGTTTATTTTTTATTGTCAGTTTTGCAGATATGAAAACTCTTAATTATTGGGGGAAAAAAGCAGCGTTGGATGTCTCAAGTAATGGTTATCTAACAGCAGTTTACTCTGCGACATATTCTGATCTTCTTTGTGATTTCCCAGCAGTCATGGCCACTGTCCCTAGAAGTGCTGACAAGCATTCTTTGCCTCAAAAGCGGCTCATAATGTGCACACATTTTAATGCTTTGTGAAGCTTGATGCCTTTAGTGTATTAAATTTTCCGGAGTGGTGAACGGCTTGTCATTCCGTAATTTATGCCTATTCTTTCTATGGGCCCTTTTCACATATGTATTAACTAGCCGTGCACTCATGTCTACGAATTGAGTTGCTTACTGTACCTGCAGAATAGTCAATGAATTGAATGTCAACTCCTCTTGCAAATTTGTGTGTGACATTGTTGTGGTCTCATCAGAATAAATGTTGCCGCATATCAGAGGAGAAAAGATGGAGATGGATGCAGTGGACTGTGAGCTCTGCATTTGAGCCATTGTCTCCCTGGCTGTAGATGGAAGAGACACGAGATGAACGCCCCCGTCAGAATACACAACTTTACCTCTTAATTTACATAAGCTTAGTTAATTGGGCACGATCCTGTGACCACCCCCATTTCGTTTCCCCATTTAGGGAATCGCCATGGAAAAAATCCAACATGTTTCATTTTTGTCTTAAGTCATATAGGCGGGAGAGAGCTAACATCTACCGAGTGCTCAACCATAAGCACCATATGTGCAATGCAGCCCATGGTGAAAAGAGGACTGTGAAAACAGAAGATCGGCTCGACTGTCTGTTTTCCTGTGTTTGCTGTACCATGACAATGTAAGAAAGGACTAATGAATTGGCTGAGATTGCAGTTGAACTTGACATGCAGGTTAACATTCATACAGCACCGGTATTCACATCCAGAATGTTGATAAAGGTAGAAAGTATTGTGGCAAGCTCATGACACTCTAGAAATTGAAATGGTGCAGAAGACTTATTGTGGAGTTGTGTAGTTTGTTATTCCCTGCTACAAGATGTCCAGATCTAGCAACTGCAGTGTTAAGTTTGAGGTGCTTACTGGCTAGAACTTGTGTAATGTACCTTTGGTTTAAACTGCGGTGTTACATCCATATCCCTCATGTTCCCTTTAAATTGGTCCAAAGCTTACGCTATTCTCCCCCATGTCACAGTATTTGGTTACTAGCAGAGTTACCTGGCACTGTCCAGGTGAGACAGTGTCAAAGCAAAAAGCAATTACAAGTGATACATTACCAAACCTTCTTACCCTTAAACTTGTTGCATTTAATACATAACTACTATTAAAAAATGTCTTTGTATACAAAATTCTTGGTTTTTCCATCTGATGCAACAAAACCTAAATTATAAAAAAACTACTCTAGAGGCCTTGACCAAAAATTGTGAGGTAACGCTAAATCAAAGAAAAATGTAAATGTAATGAGCAGGAATTGAAACCCGAATTTCTGTGTGGAAAGGCAAGTTTGTTAGCCATCCACATCATCATCATTATCGTCACATTCGGAACGGGGCTGTTTCTCTGTGTTTAGATCACACTGTAGTACTTCTTGCCACTTGCTTAAGCCCTGAGCTGCTTCCGGGAGTTGTGGTTATGGACGAATGTTGTATGCCAAAACTCTGCCTTATGGTGAGAAGCATATGTGTGCCTGATTTCAGCCTTTGGTTTGAAAAACAAAGCTGTGCAGGGAAGAAAAACAAACAAGCAAACGGATTGTGCTTTATAGATATTGTAATGAAGAAATGGACTAGCGATAGCTTTAAGGAAAATGGATTTCAAAGTTCAATGTAGCTTATAGTACTACTTTGTAGTAATGATGGTGCTTTAACCGTTAAATATTATTTTAACTACGAGATATCCATAGCTTTCACTGGTGTAGAGTATTGCCAAAATACATAAGGTTAGTAACTCTGAATGCTTTTAACTAAGAAGAGGGTTAAAGGAGCAGCATTCATCAAGGCCAGAGATGTGAGGCTTGGCACGCACCACTGGCTCACCCAGGTTATTTTTAATTTCTGCCGTCTTGTTTGGACTTCTGTCACTGCATTGCTTTCCATTCAGAAGTTCTGAGCTGTGGAGAGTTTCTCTGCCAATAGTCCTTTAGCATCAGAAGCTTAAAAAAAAAAATTCTGTCTCCTCGGCAGACACCCAGGATCTCAAGTTACTGCCGGGGCATTTTTAAAATACTGCTGAGCATTGAGCCTGTTGCAGCTGCAGAAGTTACAGTCATGGCCAGTCTGAAAGGCTTCCTTTATTAAAAACATGAAAAAGTAAAATGACTCGACCCATTTTTGTGTATGGAGTTGTGTTGTTTTTTTTTTTAACCTCAATACTTCCCTTGGCAACAGATGAAACTCAATTAATGGAATGTGGGTTTTGACCCACCTGGTCTGAAGCAGTGTGCACATTCAATTATACTGTATGTATGAGTGTATAAACATACATTGACTTTCAACTAAATATATGAACAGTGAAGTCAAAATTGATATATCTGAAATGAAAAGGTGATGAGGTGACAAAAATACAGAGCCACATATGCACAGGCTACTCAAACATTTAATAATCATGCTACTTTTTGAGTTCCACCCGTCCATCACAATTGAACAAATAAGGTTACCGTAATACTTATTGGGTACCAATCAGTTTCCAGAAGTTCAAAGCATTTACTACTGGTACATTTGACTATTTCCTATTCTTTCAGTTGTACATGAATAAGAAGGTGGGCTTGGGTTCAGCGTCACATTTTCCCTTTGGAATTGCTCATGAAAGGAGAGCGAGCAGTGCCGGATTCCAAAACATGAGCACCATTGGAATAAATGCACAAAAACAGAATATTGCTAAATCCCAAGTTTGAAATATCTGGAAAGAGAAAGAACCCTCTGCAGATTTAAAGGCAATTACATGCAGTACTGATCATGCAGGTGTACTACCCATACATTTTCCTATCTACGCATCAGTTGGTAATTTTTTGTCAGTTGTTTCCATTTATCTGTTGATGTTTGTCTTTGTAGCAACACTTCTTTCTTATATCTCTGAACCTCTTTGATCATTTTTTCTTTTGCCTCCACTGTTTTTTATTTTAGCCTTTTGTTTTTTCCATCAATGTTACACACTGCCAACTTTTCTCCTACTGTTTTTCCTCACCTTCTTGCTTGCCATACAGTCCCCTTTACACCAAACATCTAAGCCGTGTGGGTGGTACAGTGCAACATTTAATGTCCACCGGGAAGGCAAATAACCAATGCCTTGTTTACCAGAAGATGGTCTGTTTGTGTCACAGTGTCCTGCAGGCTGCCCCTAGGGGACTTTAGAGTTGCTATGGTGGAGAGGAGTGTGCCAAGTCATGTCGGCTGTAGTAGCGCTTGGCTCCTCTGTTGTGAATGTTTATTTGATGATTTTGTTTAGTCCTGTTAGAGACTGCCAGTACATGCGTGATGAATGGTACTGCATGCTAGCTGAAAGTGTTTACTTCAAAGGCTGTTGTGGGCATCTGCACGAGTGCACTTTACAGTCAAGTAAACACTGCACCTCCATGCTAGGAGTAAACATTGTGTTCATCTGCATAGGGCACCTATTTGCTATTTTTCAAACAGCCGCATCCAAATGAGTCTGATTACATAATGCACTGCAGAGCACATTGTGCCCTGGTGGGGCTCTTGTGTCCCGTTATGCAACAGACTGTCTGCATTCAGATTATTAAATTGCAGAGAGGCATAGCATGCCCTTGGGCAGAGCTCATTTCCAGGCCATGTGCTGTTAGTAAATATTAGCAACCTTAAAACACTAGAAAAAAATTTTACTTTATTTTTTTCATATACTAGTGCAACCCATGTTTCAGAAAACTGAAGCAGGTGGGATGTGGCAGGGCTTGCCGATTCGTCTTGTCTCGAGAGTACAGGTTCCTACTGGGAGTGCAAGTCTCCGATCACGAGGTCAGGCATTGCTTTTTCTTGCAAGCAGAGGTCTGCTCCATTTTGGTAGCTTCTTTCATGGATTTGTCCATGCTCATGCACAGAATCAAATAGGTCTTTTAATGGAAATCTGGCAGCACGCTGTGTTGTCGAGAGAGAGGGAGTTACAGAGCGATCCATTCCATGCCAGAAGACTGTGAAAAGAAAGCTGCAAGCTTTCCCACCTCAATTATTTCTCAGACTGCCTCAAATCCAGTGAGGAAACAAATCTGTATGCATAAACTTTTGTCGAGTAGCCATTAAAGCACAATGCAGAAGACACAGCTTTGCACGTGCGGCTTTTGTTGGTTTTCAGTTAAATTCAGGGAACTAGAACATTGCCAAAATATTAAGTGCTTTTATTAACATTTTTAATGCAGTTTGCTTCCTTTATAGCTCCCATATGCAGAGTACAAGTGTGGGTCCCAAATCTGAAAAGCAATGTGTTAAAACTCGGGTGAAATTGGTGGAACTTTCTAGGTTCAGAAAGCTCGCTAATGACGGATGGACAGCCATGGATTATTGTCCATTGAGCCTGTGTGCAGACTGCCCCTGTGAATAACGTCACTCCCCACCACCCTGGCATTAGCCAAAAAAGCAGTGCTTCGAAAGAGAACGCTTGGCTATTTCTCTTCCAAGAGCAGCAGTATTTTTTTGAATAGTACATTTTCTAGTTGTTAATAGCAGGTCAAGTTGCCCCACACTGAGTGCTAGATTTCATGCAGTATATATTTACATTTCTATGGCTCCCATGGATATACAATGCTGTGCCATATCTGTGGTGTTGACCTTAAGCCAAACACTTTAACTTTTCTCTGTTCTAGACGTGCCAAATTACGACTGTACCTTGAGCAGCTCAAGCAGCTGGTACCCCTTGGTCCAGACAGCACCCGACACACCACTCTCAGCTTACTGAAGAGAGCCAAGATGCACATTAAGGTAAACTTTGGCAACTTCTTTTTTTCTTTTCCTCTGAGGAGAGGAGTGGAGTGGAAATGGTAAAGTTTTGGGCTAGTGTTAATAGAGAAAAGCATCTGCTTATGGAAGATGCTGTGTGACGAAACGTTCAACAAAAGTTTTAGTTTATTTCGCTTTATTTTTACCTATCAGTTTTCACTCTGCTGAGGCTTGGAGTGTTTATTCCAATTTACGATCATAATATGGCAGAATGCGTTTGTTTACTTCCAGTAACTCAGCACTTGTTTTCTGAAGAGCCCACTAGTTTCCATGCTGAGCTGTTAAACGCACATATCTATGAGCTTGTAAAACACAAGCAATTTCTGTTAAACTGTCCAGGGTCTCGGACACGGTGAGTAACAGGATGGCACCCCGTTGGATTCATTAAACATTTTGAGGTAGCAATTAGTGCAAATGTGTTGCACCTATCTCTTATACCCATACCTGTTTGTGCTTTTAAAACAAAGACATGTGGAAGAATCATTGCTGTCTGCATACATGCAGTGTAACCGTAAAATTCGGAGAAGCCCTTACAGAGTCGGGATTAAGCGCTGCTTCTGTCAATTCTAAAGAACCAATCCACATTTCTTTAATACTATTTGGGTTTGTAGAAAGCTGAGAAATTGTGCTTGAGATTGGTGGTGAGGTGGGGAATGAGAAGAATATACTGTATATGAGAACCCCCTTTTTCTGGCGAGTATCTTCACCTCAGTCTGACAGGGGAGCCGTCACTTACTCATATGTCACAGTAAAAAGTCTTCTCAGATACGGACTTGACCATACTGTGCAGCATGGCTCGAAACATTTGGTATCATACAGTAACTTACAAAAGTATCGAGTCCCTTGACCAATTCTCTTTGTTTTACAGAATAATAATTCCAGCACTGAAATTATGCTCTCTATGATAATTTTATTTCAACCACTGAAACGCAAAATAATTTGTTTTAGTGACACTGTTTTACAGAAAATATGCTGTTTACATAAACCTTTACTCACCTTACTGTAATATACATATTTTGGAGCCACCTTTTGCAGCGGTAACCGCTTTACGTCAGTGGCAGTGCATATGCACAGGCATTCTGTGTTGCACTGGAGTGATTTTTGGCTCATTTGTTCCAATTTGTACAGGGTAGGCAGATGATTCATGTGTGCCTTAGTTTTCAAGTAGCATTACAGATTCAGTATCACATTAGGATTAGGCTCTTTGAACGAGTACGGCAGTATGAAATGGTACTGAGAACTGCAGCTGCCTCTAACCCCAGGAGCATTTCTGTGTTTTGTATGATTTTTATTCACTCTGTAGTTCATTGACAGCAAATAAACACTGTCACAAGTAAGCCACTAGATCGTTAGTCGTCCATTTATCTGAATGGTGCGTGTAATTCCCAGCATCCTTAGTATGTGTTCCAACTGTGCCACCTGTGTGAGCACCTAGGAATGCAGCTGGGACATTCTTCGGTAGAGATGGGACGTGTCTCATTATTGTCAGTTAGTGGTGGATTTTCATCCCATCATTATGTTTTTTTTCAGCCCCACGAGGCACTGTATCATTATCAAAAACTGCAGGATTTTTAAGCATAAGGTTCACATACTATACTGTACATATCCACATTTCAAACAAAGTTGAAAATAATTGTGTTTTGTGATTTCATGTATAGTAATGTTGCATCACTGTTAATATGTTTGAAGTGTTTCTCTGTAAATATGTAATAAAGCATATACGTTTTGCCATTTTTTTTTCATTGTGGGAATTTTTTTAGTTAAAGTCAGTTACATATACTAATAAATAACATAAGTTCAATTCTTGTATGAACAGCCTGTATTTTATTAAAATTTCCAACACTTCACTTCTTTGAATTGAATTGAATTTTTTGTTCTAATGCCAGTAGGTTACTTGAAGATTGAACTGTTTTCTCATCTCTGCTTTGTCAGTAGTGATCTTTTCTGATTCACTGTTTTAAGTTAGCTGTTCCAACCTCATCTTTTGATAGCCAAGTAGCAATTGTATTGTCTGGCCTAAGTGAGGAAATTTAAAAACTGTTCAAATTCAACTCCTTATTGGTTTTATTTCATTATTTTTTAACTTGTGCATTTCTTCTGAGAATATTAAGATGCTAAATGTGATGTAATTGTGGTGTTTTTATGTTTCTTAACTTGACATAGAACATTTTATTTTTTTCTTGGCTCATAGCTTTAAACACAAGGGCAGATGCAAAACTGTGCATCAGTAAAGAAAGTCCTGAGTTTTAAAAATGCAGAGCCACCTTAGCATATGGTGGTACAAAAAGAAGAAACACAAACTGGAGCAACCTCTGTAGGCTGAGTACTCAGAGTGCCCTTCGACATAAGCTGTTAAAGTTAGCAATGCAGTGAATTTCTAGGTCTTCTAACAAACAGACCTAATTAGTAAAACAATACTTGGCATGTCAGACTGGCAAATACTGTTTAAAAATGTAAATATATAGTACTTGATAAGGCTAGCAATATGGAAAAAATTACCACCCTCACCGTGAGTAGGACAAAGTGTAGGATACAGGACAGTCAAGCGATTTGAAGAGAACTTTCACAGGTTTAAAAATGTTTCAGAGCTCCCATCTCTAACTTGAATCTGCTTATTGATCTTAGAAATTAGAAGAGCAAGACCGGAAGAATTTGAACATGAAGGAACAGCTGCAACGGGAACATCGCTACCTCAAACGCCGACTGGAGCAGTTATCTGTGCAAGGCCTGGAGAGAATCCGCACAGATAGCATGGGATCAACCATTTCCACAGACTCTGAGCAAGGTAAATATTTCAGTGTAGTAGAGCCTGAATCTCCAGGCCTCTTAGACGCAAGCAAGAAAAAAAGGACATATTTAATTAGTGTTACATGTAACAGAACATTTAGGAAACAAAAATGTAAAACTAGCCAGAGCACCAGCATTCAACTTATTTTGGTAATAACTGGTAATTTACCACCAATGATGAACCCCATTCTTGTGTGGCCTGTTTTATTAGTCTTTATTTAATTTGGTTATGAGAGATCAATGTAATGAATATTTATGGTTAGGTGTATTTCATAGCTTGCTAGTCTCAAGACAGAGACTTCTTGAATGTAGTGTAAATGAAGAACGGCATCATGGTTGGTTTTGTTTAGAAACCAAGTTTTTCGGTTCTGGACATGGGGCTCAAAACTTTTCCTGGTTTGCAGGCAGTGACTACATACCCTTAGAGAGGTTCCTGTAATTACAAACAACAATTTTCATTCCTATGTTATTGGCCACATTATGCATCAGGAACACTGGGCATGTGCCCTTGGGCCATAGAAATTCCTCATCCATGTTAAGCACATTTTTAGCATACAACTTCGTCAAATAAAACGTACTACCAACAGACCCCACTGTCCCTAATTTGAGTGATTATGGAGCCCCTAAGTGGCGTCTTTAAAACTTCTTTTGGCCATTGGTTAAATGATTTGAGTAAACACAAATACTTTAAAGTGAATGGACACTTTTGGTGGCTGATGAATGTCTCCAAGGACCTTTAGGGGGCAAGATATCACCATGCCTGTATGACACAATATTATTATGCAGTAAAGGAGTAAAGATTCCAGTTTAGTTGCACTTTAACTAATATTTCAAAATAAGTCATATCTTATTGGATGTTTTATTCCATTGTCAAGATCTTGCACGGAATTGGCTGTGTGTCAAAAGTTCCAGTGCTGAAACACACTTTTTGGTTAAATATTTAGTAATAATACAAATATGTAATTTAAGGGGATGGTGTAATTATTTTTAATATAGTCAGTTTATAGTGGACTTTGTGTATGTGTGTATATGTACATGTACAGTTGCATGTGTTTGGTGAAAAGCAAATTTTTTTTTTTCCATACAGAGGTAGACATTGAAGGGATGGAGTTCACCCCTGGAGAGATGGACAGTGTTGGCAGCGTTAGTGATGGAGATGACCACTATAGCCTCCGGAGCAGTTTGAGCGATGGAAGCTACCCACATTCCCGCAGACTGCAAGCCAGACTTTCCTAGTGTTTATCTGACAGACCTCACCAGCATAGGACGTGAATACTGAGGGCACTTAACATAAATGAGAAGAAGAAAATTCCAGAGGTGTCAATTACCACTCTTCCAGGAAACCAACCCTGACCACAAATACTCTGAAATTAACTTTCATTCCCCATAATCCTCTCTGCACAATAACCACATAGTAAGATAAGCAGAGCCGTTATGGTTAAAGTGGGGAGAATTGTGGTGTGGTGTACAGTTTTGACTTGGTAATCGGAACCTTTCTTTTTAAATAGAAGTATATATTTGAATTAGGTGGATATTGTAGAACTTTCCTATTTTATAAGGAAAAATATATGATATTTCTTTAATTCGACTGCACCAGACAGAATTGGAATTTGGTTCTACGCACCTTTTGTAAATATGAGATACTAAACAGTCAGTGAAAATTTTAAATATAACTGCAATGCACAATTCTTGCACACCGTCACTCCAGACAGAGACAGAAGGGGTCTCGGTCACAACTACAATGTTGGCTAGGTGGCAGAGCACATGTCTGCATGTCGCTCATACGTCTCCCTCTTCTGTGTTGTCTTCAAAGCTTTTTAAAAGAAATCAAATCGTTGAATTTTTTTTGGGCCGGCTAAAACATGAGGTAACTTCTCCTCACACACTACCAGTCTGAAAAGGCCAGATGTCCGAGTGTGAACATTTTTTTTCTACTTGAGTGTTTTTCAGTTTATAAGTCGGGTGCTCAGGATCAGTAGCATGTTAAATATCTACGAACTGGCCCTCACAAAATGATCTGCACTAGAAATTTAACTTTGCTGTGGGAGAGGGCAGCCACTACTTAAAAAAATCTGACTCTGTTTGGTGTGCCACATACACAACAATGACATTATTTGCACCAAAAAAATGTATCTTGTTAAGGGATATTTGATCGTTGAATTGCGGAGAACACTCGTTGCTTTATTACTAGTCACGCTCACTCAAACAACCTGCTCCATCACTAAAGTAAGCAGATAATGAGTTCCTGTGACAGTTGTGCACCAGATTGACAGAATGCAATAAACTGGCATACTTGCTAGTCATCCAAAACTTCAGTTGTTCACATTTGGTGTGGCATGGATGGCCGCTGTGGAATTAGACAATTAATTTCAAGAGCCGCTGACCAACAGGGTGTCCCGCAGCATGCTACCAAGGGTACAGTTGGTTATCCGTGTCCAGCTGTAGAAGTCAGCAATTCCGACTTTAAAAGAAATTAAACTATTAAGACAAAAGAAGTCTTAATGGTTCAAACACGTTATTCAGATACACTCTAATAATAAATCAAAAGTGCTGTACTACCCCAGGAGGCACCTTAAGAGCCCAGGTTTCCAACTTTAGCCTTCTGCACTGAAGCACAATTTTCGATCACCTTAGATTTTAGAACACGGCTTTACAAACTGAAACAACGAAAGCCTGGCCTGCAGTGTTCTCCAAAGCAAAAGCAGAGTGTGTGAGTGTGTGTGTGTGTGTGTGTGAGAGAGAGCCACTGGGATTGATTTGATTTGATTCGTCCACCGGGAGGGGCCTCTTCAGTTGGTTTCATGCATACAAGTCAATACTGTACCGAAAACAATGCCAGCTCTAATGATTAGCCTGTTCCGAAGATTTTTTCGTTCCTGTTTAGTGCGCTTAGTTGAGCTCCACACAGACAGAAGTGATCTTTCTCAGCCAAGATTGACTTTGTTTTTTTTTTTTTTTCCTTCCTCTCAGATGTACTGTACCATAATGCCAGTCCCAAAGGCAGAAGCATTGCTTACAAAACAATATTTGTGCATTGTTTAATTCACCTGCTTTTAGTAGCTTTATGGATATTACTGTTTGGATTTTATGGTACAATTGTCTTGTTTTTACTTTTTGTTCACCTGATTTGCTGGTGAGGGAGTGTGTGCTCCCCTGCAATGCAGCAAACTGCACACAGTGTTCGGTGTTCATGTAGGAGCATTTGAATTTTTCAGGACAGCAGCTTTAACTGCTTATATTTTCTACTACTGCTGCATACAACTCAGTGCTGTCATTAGAGCATGGCGTATGAAGAAAAGTTAAAAAGGACCAGTCTGTATAGAAAGGTCTCCAATAAAAAAAAAAAAAATAACAAAACAGAAAAAAACAAAAAAAGCTACAAAACACTTTAAAACAGGTAATTTTAGCAAGCGTAGACTATATTTCCTGTATTAAAATTTTGTATTATATTTTCTTAAGTGTTCTCTATGATCAGGCTTGTATAGAGGAGGGGAGGGTTCGGTGCAGACCCTACCAGAGTCTCAGGGTCTCTTTGCCATTGTAATATTGTGCCTTGGTGACTGTTTATGCCCTCCTTTGTTAAACACGGGCAGCTACACGTGATGTTGTCGACGAAATGCATCCACAGGGAAGCAGTTGGATGGGCTTGTGTGCCAGAAAAGAAACGTTCTGCCATTAAATTGAGGAACAAAGCTACACTGCTGCAGGCACACGCGCGTCCTGAAGATGACACACCACGGCAAAGCACTGAAAGGATCTTTTTCCAGATGTGTGCTAATGCACTGGAAATCTGTTTATGCTGAATTGGAAAAAGAAACTGTCACAAATGTAAATGTTCTCAGAAGAGCCTGGGCAAAACTTTTCAGGCTTGGGTTTGCAGTTCACAGTTTAATGAATCGCTGATAGTGCAGGGGGTGCTCACGGGGACGGGCAGGTCCTTCCCACCGTCTGCCCCTCTGCTTGGTTCAATTTGGGGGAAGAATAAGGTGAGGAATCCCTGTAGGTCACTCCTTGGCATGAGATGTGAGTGAATGGCATCAGTGTCTCGATTCCAAGAAGCCTTGCCAGTCGCTCCGGCTGCTCCTCTTGTGTGGGTCAGCCCACAGAATGAATAGCAGCGCCATCTTCTAGCAGTTTGGGATTTCCACCTTGCCCCCTTTGTTTTATTTGCCTTAGAGATTCAGTTCTTTGTACATTCAAGTATGAAATGAGAGGGTCACATTGGCAGAACTGCTGTTTCTTTTAATGGCACCAAAACTGTGGTTTCATAGGAATAACAGAAACGGGGCAGTCCCGTCATGACGTGTACTTAGCGGGATTAATGGACCTTTTCTTCAAGACGAAATCTTACAGCCTCTTCCCTGCACCTTGGCGTGGATGCATTTGGGGCAGCATTGGCCGAAGGGCTGGGTGCCCTTGCTTCTAACAGTGTGATACAAACACAACAATTTCATGGCAGCTCTAGGGCCTTGTTTGGATCCTTACGTACCCCGAAAAGATTTGCCAACAAGTCCTATGTGTTTTTTTTTTTTTGTTTATTATGTTATGAGTAACACACTTTGAATTACTTTTCCTTTCTTTATGACGGAAGGAGCAATCAAATGGGGGTTATAAAAGGCAGCTGAAAAAAACTTTTTTTTTTTTTTTTTTTTTTGTTTTTGTGAAGCATATTCCAGTATTGTATAAATGTATACCACGTAGAATAACAAATCCCTCATTCTGTTTAAAGGAACAGCAATATTGTGAATTTTAATATTCTGGTGGAGAGGTGGCAGGAATGTTTAGTTCTTTCTAGTGACTTTTGGGACTAACTTCTTCTTTTTTCTTCCTACTGATGGAAAGAAAAAAAAACCCCACACAAATGAATAATGTGGAGTTTGACTCTAGTCGTCGAGTTCTAAACACGACTGTTAATACGACTTCAATTCCATGTCTTTGTTTAACACACTCTTGGGTGTAAAATACGGGATTGGGTTTGGAAACACCTCTTGCACAGAACCTCCCTTTACTAATTCTTGGAAAAAGTGAAATGAAAGGATGAGAAGTAGTTTAACACGTTAGCAAATCATATCCAAAATCGAGCCGTGTTAATGATGTTGCTTGTTAACCACTAACCCCAGTTTGGATTTTTATTTCTAGTAAACTCAGTTCAGTTCTTGGAACACAAATGCTACTGTAACATGTGAACTTGAAAAGATCACATGTCCATTTTTTTGCCATTTTATATTAAAAAGGTAAATATTTATAGCAAAAAAAAAAAAAAATTGTGAAAAATAGCCATTTCAGTTGCTCCCTAAGTCTCTAAGCAGGGTCCATGCTAGCTGGTCTCCTGTTAAGAGCTGACGGTGAGAATGGGGACCATCACAAGGTACACAGAGCACAAGACAGCCATTTGAATCGCAAGAAAGCCATGGAGAGCGAGAATGCTGTAAAGTGGCAGGTGCTGCGACCCCAACGCAGTTCTCGGGGGGGGGGGGGGGGGGGGTGCGGTTGCCCCCCCCCCCCCCCCATTCATCCAGTCCGGTGTGTTTACAGGAATGACACTGGCACACAGTTTTGGCACCTGATCACTCGGTCAGCCTTTAATAACCGCTTTGCACTAATTCCCATGCTGTGCCAACACCTGGAGAGTAGATGTGGGATCTGAAGAGATTGGTGGTCACAGGGGGTTTCATTTTAAATGAACCACACCGTTCAGGAAAAAGAAAAAAAAAGAAAAAAAAAAAAAAAAAGGATGATCAGTGTCCTTCCCTTGGTTCCTATCTGCCATAATGAAATGATGTGAATCTGATGACATTCTGCGGGGGGTCAGTCACTCATCCCGCTTCCCTTTCTATCAAGTAGAAGGTTTGACATTTCTGTCGAGGCCGAGGCGGCGTGTAGTTTCGTTCGGAAAGGCAGGGAGGCCTGAGGCTTCTGGTCTTTTGGTGCTGTGTTCAGGCAGCCCTTCATTTCCTACGAGGGTAGAGAGGATTTGCCTGAGGAACACTGAGTAGGGAGGGTTCTGTGCCAGAGACCTGTGAATATGTATCTTTTTAGTAAACAAAATGCTTCTTGAATCCTAAGATGTATAATATTGTACAAGTTCATTTGTATACATACAGAAGTGGTGCTCACTGCCCTACAAAGTATTGTGCTGTACCATTTCTGTCATTGTAAAATAAATAAAGCAACAAAAGTTTTATAAAGCTGCTTGTCCTCCTTCTCGCAGTCATTGCATCTCCATCATTCTGCTCAGCTTGCATGCGTTTTTTTCTTTGCATAAAGATGCTTGAAGCCAACACAATTGGCATTGATGACTACTCCTCGAGTTAATCGCCGGGTTTTGAAGCTGATGTCTGCCTTCTCTATGAGCAGCACTCCATCTTTTAGAGGGTTGCCATCACATCCTGTTTGTCCGCTGGAAGAGATGATGGGGAGTTTCAGACGTTACCATGAGAAAGGCAGCATTAGCACTTGTCATGTCTTCTATTACTGACTTGATGCCGTGCCTTATGGGTGTTTTGTTGTTGTTTTAGGTGCCCTGGACATCGTATGTTTCACCCAACTCTGTTTTATATTGATCGACTAGAGCTGCTGATTAACTGTACAGACTGAATCTCTGTTGTTGGTCATTAGCACTAAAACATGCAGTCATGGCCGAAATTATCGGCACCCCTGGAATTTTCCCAGAAAATGCACTATTTCACCCAGAAAATTGTTGCAATTACAAATGTTTTGGTATACACGTGTTTTTTTTCCTTTATGTGCATTGGAACAACACAAAAAACAGAGAAAAAAAGCCAAATCTGACATCATGTCACACAGAACTCAAATATTTGGTTGCACGCCCTTTGGAAAAAATAACTGCCATCAACAAGCTTGTTACACCTTTCAACTGGAATTTCCGACCACTCTTCTTTTGCAAACTGCTCAAGGTCTCTCAGATTTGAAGGGCGCCTTCTCCCAACAGCAATTTTGAGATCTCTCCATAAGTGTTCAATCGGATTTAGATCCGGACTCATTGCTGGCCACTTCAGAACTCTCCAGCGCTTTGTCTTCAACCATTTCTGGGTGCTTTTAGAGGTATGTTTGGGGTCATTGTCCTGCTGGAACACCCATGACCTCTGACGCAGACCCAGCTTTCTGACACTGGGCCCTACATTGCGCCCCAATATCTTTTGCTAGTCTTCAGATTTCATGATTCCTTGCACACAGTCAAGGCATCCAGTGCTAGAGGCAGCAAAACATCCCCAACACATCTTAGAACCTCCACTATGTTTGACTGTAGGTACTGTGTTCTTTTCTTCGTAGGCCTCATTCCGTTTTCTGTAAACAGTAGAATGATGAGCTTTACCAAAAAGCTCTACCTTGGTCTCATCTGTCCACAAGATGTTCGCCCAGAAGGATTTTGGCTTCCTCAAGTACATTTTGGCAAACTCCAGTCTGGTTTTTTGTGTTTCTGTGTCAGCAGTGGGGTCCTCCTGGCTCTCCTGCCATAGCATTTCATTTCGTTCAGATGTCGACGGATAGTTCGAGCTGACACTGTTGCACCCTGAGTCTGCAGAACAGCTTGAATATGTTTTGAAGTTGATTGGGGCTGTTTATCCACCATTCGGACTATCCTTCGTTGCAGTATTTTATCAATGTTTCTCTTCCGTCCACGTCCAGGGAGATTAGCTACAGTGCCATGTGTTATAAACTTCTTGATTATGTTGAGCACAGTGGACAAAGGAACATGAAGATCTCTGGAGATGGACTTGTAGCCTTGAGATTGTTGATATTTTTCCACAATTTTTGATCTCAAGTCCTCAGACAATTCTCTGCTCTTCCTTCTGTTCTCCATGCTTAGTGTGGCACACTCAGACACACAACAAGGTTGAGTCAACTTTTCTCCATTTTAACTGGCTTCAGGTACGATTGGTATATTGCCAGCACCTGTTTCTTGCCACAGGTGAGTTCAAACGAGCATCATATGATTGAAATAAAATGATTTACCCACAATTTTGAAAAGATGCCAATAATTTTGTCCAGCCCATTTTTGGAGTTCTGTGTGACATGATGTCAGATTTGGCTTTTTTTCTCTGTTTTTTGTGTTGTTCCAATGCACATAAAGGAAATAAAGATGTGTATACCAAAACATTTGTAATTGCAACAATTTTCCGGGAGAAATGGTGCATTTTCTGGGAAAAGTCCAGGGGTGCTGATAATTTCGGCCATGACTGTAAGTAACATGATAGTTATAATTTGATACTAACCCTCACCTATTCTGTTTCTCTTCTTGGTACTTAAATGTGGCACTTGGTACCATGGCCAACCTGCCAAGTTGTTTTGCCTGCCTAAGGTAAAGTCATCCCTGATGGAGGATCGCAGGAATCATGGGGTAGAGGGGTCCTTTCATTGGACTGGCTGGCCCAGCACTGTTTCAGCTGTGGAGTGGCCAAATAGGGGAGGCAGCTTGATAAATGAGGTCTCCAGGACTCTAAACAAATCCAAAACATATTATGTGATATCATCTACTGTTAAATTCTACTCCGTACAAGTAAAAGTTTTATTTTTATACTGTATTGAGGATTTGTTCTGATCTGTGTATTGTATTGTATTGACCCCCTTCTTTTTGACACCCACTGCACGCCCTACCTACCTGGAAAGGGGTCTCTTATTGAACTGCCTTTCCCAAGGTTTCTTCCATTTTTTCCCTACAAGGGTTTTTTTTGGAGTTTTTTCTTGTCTTCTTAGAGAGTCAAGGCTGGGGGGCTGTCAAAGAGGCAGGGCCTGTTAAAACCCATTGCGGCACTTCTTGTGTGATTTTGGGCTATACAAAAAATAAATTGTATTGTTTTGTATTGTATTGACCATTTGACCATGTTCTAAAACTTATGGTCAGACGACATTGAGGAGATTTTTATGGAATGTGAACAAACAAAGCATCCTCCATTAAAGTCTATGGTGGGTCAAAACTAAGCTGAAGGCCATGACAATGTTGAAAATGCTCTAAACAAATGGGACATTTGGAAACTTTTTATTTGCTTTTTGTAAAGTTGGGGTATTTCAGTACATTTCTGAGGTGAGGAAATGATATTTAGAATGTTTTTAAAGTTGTGAGCAAATGTATTAATTTAATTGCCGTGGAAAATCTATTCAAGTAAATGACGGATCAAAACTGACCCCAAAGGCATGGCAAGGTAAAAAAAAAAATCTGGATTATTTAAAATTTTCCATTGTTCATTTATGGTGGAAATGACAGAAAGTTTCCCAACAGATGAACTTTAAGGTGTTTTTACTAATTTTTAGATACATAATCAATATACTGCAATGTGGATGCAACTGCTGCCTCACAGCTCCCACATTCAAATCCCTCCCCGCTCACCTCCTGGGTGCGCTTTGCATGTGCCCCATGTGGGTGGGTATGGTTTGTGTGAGAAAGTGCCCTGTTTAGATGTTGATAGGATAACCATTGGTACCTTTTGATCCTGAACGAGGAATACAAAACATATGGATGAGTGAGTCAGACCTACATAGCAAATGTTATACACACATCCTTCCCCACAGAAAAGGACAGGGTGGCATGTTGGACTTTGATCCTAACTTCACTTGGCACTGCAATCTCCAGGACTAGAATTGACGGCTTACGTCCATCTGCATTGGTCCACCCATTCTGACACGACTACACAATGTGCTGGCTCTTCATGACCAAATGTGACCAGTAAAAAAGATTTTTGCCACCCGAATCCAACTGTGGCTGGCACAAATATGTAATCTAATTTGCTATGCAGTGTTTCTGACCTGTCAGCTTTAATTGAAATAAGCAGGTTCAGGAAACCAATGGAGGAATGGGATTTTTTTAGAAATGTCCATGACACTTAAAAAGTAACAAGTGTTTACAATAAATACAATTTTTTTTATATACAGTAATCCCTCGCTACTTCGCAGTTCACTTATCGCGGATTCACGACTTCGCGGGTTTTTAAATATAGTAGTAGTATTTCCTAGTCTAAGAACAACAAAACAAGTTCGGTGACTATGTGCGTTGTAGCACGGGCTGTGATTGTCACATGGGAGGGAGACGACAAATCACAGCTTTCCGCTTTCTAATCGGGCCTGTGATTGGTGCTTTGACTGATGCCTAGATCCCACAGTATCTCCCCCCTTGTCATTCGCTTCAAGCTTTCTCGCTGAGCGGTTTACTTTACAGTGTGCTGTGATTTTTTTGTGGATTGTGTTGAACTTCGCTTCAATTTTCACCCCCTGCAATGGCTCCCAAACCTGTTCCTTCTTCCAAGGCTGGTGCTGAGCCTAAGTGACAACAAAAAATGATGACGATCGCTGAGAAGGTGAAACTTTGCGATATGTTGAAGGAAGGGAGAACGTACGCGGCTGTGGCCCGCCAATATGGCGTGAACGAATCCACCGTTCACTACATCAAGAAGGACGAGGCGAACATTAGGAAGACGGCTACCATCACCTTTCAAAAGTCGGCGAAGAGATCGTCCGTATGGAATCTGCTTTGGCCGTATGGATAGCCGACTGCCGAAAGAAGAACATAACATTGGATTCGAACATTATCCAAACAAAGGCTAAGAGCCTGTACGAGACCTTTGCCGCTAAGGAACCAGAAGACGAGAGTGGCGACCGCGAAGAAGATGAAGAAGAGGTAGAAGATCCGCAACCAGGGACCTCCAGTGATTCACCACGTAAGAAACAGCAATTTTCTGCTAGCAAAGGGTGGTTTGCAAAGTTTCAGAAACGCTACGGCTTAAAAAGCGTTTCCCTGCAAGGCGAGGCTGCTTCGGCTGACACGATCGCTGCTGAAACTTATGTGAATGAAACGTTCAAGAAGATTATCTCTGAAGGTGGATATCGGCCCGAACAAGTTTTTAATATGGATGAGACGGGCTTGTTTTGGAAAAGAATGCCATCGCGAACTTTCCTGTTCAAAGAGGAAGCAAAAGCCTCTGGCTTTAAAGCATACAAGGATCGTGTGACCCTCGTGATGTGTGGCAATGCTGCGGGATTTTTGTTAAAGCCAGGGTTTATTTACAAGTCGAAAAACCCAAGGGCTTTAAAAAACAAAAACAAGAATCTGCTTCCCGTACATTGGATGTACAATGCAAAAGCCTGGATGACGAAGATGCCGACCTCTGACTGGTTCCACCAGTGTTTATTCCCGCAAGTGAAGGCGTATCTAGCAGAGAAGGGCATGCCATTCAAAGTCCTTCTCATTATGGATAACGCTGGTGGTCACGCTACTGATCTGTCGTATTCGGGGGTACAGATTGTGTTCCTGCCGCCCAATACGACGTCACTAATTCAGCCTATGGATCAGGGGGTTATCAGGGCATTCAAGACCCTATACACGAGGAATGCCTTAGCGAACCTGGTTTCTTCCGTGGATGCCGCCCAAGAAGACGACGATTTCAACTTGAAGGCATACTGGCGGCAGTACACAATTGCTACGTGCCTCCAAAATATCCAGAAGGCATTACAAGAGATGAAGCCTGCCACCGTTAGCGCCAGGTGGAAGTTGTGGCCCGAGGTTGTTTACGATGACAAAGGATTTACACTTGCCGAAATCCAACACTCGGCAGTACAGAAAGCTGTGCAGTTGGCTGTGATCATTGGAGGTGAGGGCTTTGCAGACATGACTGCGGATGACGTCAACGAGCTACTAGAATGCCACTCCCAGCCGCTAACCGACGAAGACCTTGAGGAGTTAATGAAGTCGGCGAGTGAAGAAGAAGAAGAGCAGCAAGAAACAGAAGAAGTTGTCTCCCCTACTGGCTTGACTTTGGAACGGCTCGCCGAGATCTGCAGACTGGCTAAGGATCTGCAAGAGCGGTCTCAGGAATGGGATGACGATATGGTTCGATCGGTCCAATTTTGCAATAAGATCGACAACGTCATGACCGCCTACAAGCTGCTCTTCGACCAGAAAAAGAAGCAGCGGCAGCAACTGCCGATCACTATGTTTTTTCAGCCTCGCAAAAAAGAGCCAGTTCCTACAACTACGGATACACCTTCAGAAACCGTGGAGGAGGTGCCCCAGGAAATGGCACCGCCGTCTGAAGAGACGTAAAATACAGTCATCGGCTGCGCAGTAAAAGTCATCATCATCCTTCATCGTCATCATTTTTACTGTGCAGCATATTCATCACCATCATCACGCGGTAAGTGTAAACTTATCTACCGATTTCATATTGCTATTATATTATTGCTATTGCTATCATATTATCTACTGATTTCATATTGCTTAGCAGTTGTCCCTGTTATTAATAGAGTAAAGGGTGGGTTGTAAACAATACAGGGAGGGTTTAAAAACGTCCAACTACACGTTAAATAATTAAATAAATATGGTGTCCCTACTTCGCAGAAATTCAGTTATCGCGGTCGGCCTTGGAACCTATCTCCCGCGATAAGTGAGGGATTACTGTAGCCCAAAATCACAAAAGGAGTGCCACAATGGGCTTTAACAGGACCTGCCTCTTGACACCCCCCCAGCCTTGACTGTATAAGAAGACAAGGAAAAACTCCCAAAAAAAAAACCCTTGTACGGGAAAAAAATAGAAGAAACCGTGGGAAAGGCAGTTCCAAAAGAGAACCCCTTTCCAGGTAGGTTGAGACGTGCAGTGGGTGTCAAAAAGAAGATACACAGAACAGAACACTGATTTACAAGCCATACTGACGGTGAGGAGAACCTGTGGGTGGCCAAGAGACACGAGACAATCACTTCCTTCATTTACAAGTTTTGCATTTCAGGCGATGAAACGTGGATGGGGTTAAACTAGATTGCTACAGCTACAGGAAATCAACAAGAGCCGATTGAGAGGAAACCAGTGACGTTCCCATGAGGAAACAAATGTACAAAAACACACACACACACACACACACACACACACACACACAATGCAGTTCGCAACTGAGACTTGTGGTTTAGAAATGAAAAAGTGAGAGGAAGAGGAGCAACCACAGGCCTGCACCTGAGGCCGAGACTTGAAGCAGACTGGTGGTGCGTCCCAGGGTATTGTTTTTTTATGAGGACTGTTTCTGAAGTCTTGGTTTAGTCACAAAAAAACATACTGAAAGTAAGTTCATTGTATGCAGTGCAGCATTTATAAATGAGGACTACCGAGAAAAGGAGAGGGACAATGAAAGAATGAGTTCTGCTATGGGTCTGCATGGTGGGCAGAATGTCTATCCTTGATCCATGTTGATGGTGAGCACCATCCACAAGCTCAATGGTGGTTACCCAGTAGGTCCTTTTCACTCTGCCATATTTTTTTTCTTTCTTTCATGAGGCAATGTCAAACGACTGAAACTCTTTTAAAGAAGAGCTGCTGTAGTGTCTCTCTGCATTATCGAATTATCATTTGTTAACTTCTGTTCAGAAATCAGGAATGAGTCTGAGAACCTTCAGGTAACAAGGCAGGAAGCACCCTGCTGAGAATGCTAATCCATGGAGTGCAGTGACACACCTCACTCAGACAGAGTCGCCTGTTAGCCTAATCATAAACATACAGACATGTGGAAACTGCGCTCAGGCAGAGTTGAGGCATTGAGTTTGGACTTCTTTAGCTTTGAAGCACAAGGTGGCTTCTGCAAAGATACGTCTGAGGTCATCTGACACACAGAAATATACCTTTTGCCTCACACTAAGGCTTGACACACTCTTACAGGGTGGCTAACCCACTTACTTTATTTTCTTCACTTTCTTCTGCTCCTTATTACATGTTTGTCAACTGTAGCTCTGGTTCTCCCCTTCAATTAAGCTGCACACTCAAGTCGACAATTTCTAAGCTTGATGTTTTGAGGGTGCAGAGGTACCATGTGATTACGGCCAGCGGTCCTTCAGAATTCCCTTAGTGTGCCTTGCTGTACTTCCTGTTATTTCTTACTACATCTGTAATGCCATTCTTTATCTACCAAGGTCAGTTCACAGCTCCATCCTAACCAGGCTCATCCTCCATTAGTATCCTCGACTGTAATGCTGTATTTCCAAGCCATGACAAATATGAACTTCTTCATATTTCACATGAATGACCTCCCAGGTTGTAACTCAGGTATGACAATTCTAAGGTGTCAGTTACTGAATTTTTGTGAGTTCGGTGAGAAATGAAATTTACCTGTTGTAATGTATCAGGAATAATGGGATACCCTCTTAATTACTTCCCTTTGCTTTTTACATGTTTTCATAAAAAATTAGAACTAATATGTAATTCCTTTTCCTGTGCGTTGAACAAGGATTCAACAGTAATCTTGATTTTCAGCTAACACTATAAGGATAAACTTACCTGAACAGAATGAAGTGGGAAGGCGTGAAGGCCTCTGAATGCAGCACAACTCCAACAGTCAGGCGAGATGAGGCTAATTCAGAGGAAAACTTGAGTGTTTCACTGGGCATTGATTTTTATGAAACGTTAACAAAAGAATTATGGCCTTTAGTTCCTGCTCTAATGCAATGTGCGTCTTCTTGGCAAGTAACATTTAAATAAAGCTCTCTATTGAAAAAAAAAGAATCGTTCGCGTCACGTGCAGAGATTTTGTTGAGCTGTGAGACGCGTGTTGTGGTTGGTATGTTCGTACCGGGGCTGTCAATTTAGTCAGGAGGTTAGAATTTTCAAATTAAAACTAAATAAATGTTCGAACTTTGGTTAAGAATTTTGAACGCTGCATGTGCATTTGCACATGCTTTGTTTTATAATGTTTTAATACTGCAACGGCCGTATTGGCGGCCATTGCAAGAACAAACGCAAACAGCAAATCCTCGCCGTACTCGGATAACTTTTACTTAAATATAATCCTACGGAAGCGTATTAGGGCCACGGAGAAGAAGAAAAAAGTGTTTCCACTTTATTCTCGCCGTTTATGTCGAGATTAAAGACGACATGATGACTTTATTCCCGAGATTTCCACTTTAAACTTGTTTTTTCTCTCTCTAGTTTAACTTTGCCATTTCGTAAACTTCATTTTAAAATCAATGTTCAATTTACATAAGCGTCGAGATTACAGTGGAAATGTCGAGAATTTATTCTTGACATACACATTTATTTTCTTCACCCTGTCCGTATATTTTTTTCTTCTTAGTGGCCCTAATTCGCTTCTGTAAAATCCCGAGTATCCGCACCGTTCTGTTGTTTTTAGTTTTGTGCCGACGACTGGGTGTGCAAATCCTTCTTGGGGCAGCGAGAATAGGAGCCACGTAAGGAGCTGAAATTCTTGCAGGCCGCGCGCGCTGGCACCGGACCTCGCAACGTAATTATTAACAGTATGACTTTGTCATAAACTCTTCATGATTTGCAAATGTCCGAACAAAGCAATTTTATATGCAGCCCAGCAGGAGTCCTGCGAGGAAGACTATTGTGACATGTTTCGGTGCGACACAGGCGGAGTGACTGAAGATCAGGTACTGGTCAGTTAGCAAGGAAGCGAAAAGGGAAGAGTAGCGAGCGAAGTAAAAGTGCAGGCAAGAGGCGGGCTGTGGTGGAGGTGCGCAGCGGCAGGGTATCGTTGATATCGCGTCATTCAGAATAAGAAGTCAGTTGACTCAAAGCGGGATCGTCACAGTATCGAGTCGCTTTTTTCTCTGTCAAAAATTTTGAAATACTTTAATAAAGTAGGACTGAATATTTTCAATAACGGCTCATTGATTTGGACTAGTGCTGGGCAGCGATTAAAATTTTTAATGGTGATTAATCACACAATTGTCTGTGATTAATCGCATACAGTCACATTATGTGCAAAATTCAATAATTAACTCAAAAGTAGTGTATTGTGTGTATTTGGTTTGCAAACACTTTAAACAAATAAGGTGCTTTTTAGCAGCAGTATTCCCCATACATAGTAGCAGTTAAAATCCATCCATCCATCCATTATCCAACCCGCTATATCCCAACTACAGGGTCACGGGGGTCTGCTGGAGCCAATCCCAGCCAACACAGGGCACAAGGCAGGAAACAAACCCCGGGAAGGGCGCCAGCCCACCGCAGAGCTGTTAAAATGTTTCTTGTAAATCTAAACTTAAACATTAATGTAATCAAATCAAATATTAAACAAAAGCTATTTGCCACTGCGAGGGCATTAACGTTTTATCTAGTTTATTACATTAAAACAAGTTACCCTCACGAGTCCAGAGCCACGATCACAACATTATAACAGACACCTTCTGAGCAATAGCAAGTTAACATTTCTAAATCTGTTTTATCTGAGCTGATACATTCTGATATCCTCTGATGAAGGAAACTCCACTGTAATTATTTTGTTAGACTTAAGTGCAGCATTTGACACCATTGACCATTCTGTTTTACTGCACAGGCTAGAAAATGATGTTGGGCTTACAGGCACCGTGCTCGCTTGGTTTAGTTCTTATTTATCAAATCGATTCCAATATGTACAGAAATGTGCTGACAGTACTCCATCATTATACACAGAAGTTCAATATGGTGTCCCACAGGGCTCAGTACTGGGACCTTTACTGTTTTCACTTTACATGCTTCCACTGGGATCTCTCATTAGGAAACATCATGTTAATTTTCACTCGTATGCAGATGACACCCAGTTATACCTTTCATTTAAATCAAATGAAGTTTCTCAGATGTTGTCTTTAATTAGTTGTGTTAGCGAATTAAAGGAGTGGATGAATGAGAACTACTTGTCTTTGAATACAGATAAAACAAAGATGTTAATTGTTGGAGGGAATGACGCTGATCACAGCAATATTTTGTCATCATTTAACTCAGTTGGAATCCCAATTAATTTTACTGAATCAGCCCGCAATCTAGGAGTTATCTTTGATTCTAGCATGTCATTTAAAGCACATATTACAAAGTTGTCCAAAACATGTTTTTTCCATCTTAAAAATGTTAGGAAATTAAGGCGCTTTCTAAATAAACAGGATTCTGAGAAATTAATTCATGCATTTATCTCTAGTAGGATTGACTACTGCAATGCGGTGTTCACTGGCTGTTCAAACTGTTCTTTATACAGCCGTCACTTAATCCAAAATGCTGCTGCAAGAATTATTACAAGAACAAGAAAATATGAACACATAACTCCAGTTCTTACATCCTTACACTGGCTCCCAGTTAAGTTTAGGGCAGATTTCAAAATTCTCCTTTTAACATATAAAGCATTAAATGGCCAAGGTCTGGATTACTTGTCTGAACTTATCATGACTTACAAACCTGAGCGCACATTAAGATCTCAAGATGCCGGTCTGCTTATGATTCCAAGGATTAATAAAATAACAGTGGGAGGTCGAGCTTTTAGTTACAGGGCCTCTAAACTGTGGAATGGTCTGCCTGCTATTATAAGAGATGCTCCTTCGGTCTAAGCTTTTAAATCCTGGCTTTTAAATAACTGTACAGACTGCATCTCTGTTGTTAGTCATTAGCACTTAAACATAAGTAACATGATAGTTATAATTGGATACTAACCTTCACCTATTCTGTTTCTCTTCTCGTTACTCAAATGTGGCACTTGGTGCCACGGCCCACCTGCCAAGTTGTTTTGCCTGCCTAAGGTAAAGTCATCTCTGAAGGAGGTTCGCAGGAATCGTGGGAAAGAGGGGTCCTTTCATCAGATTAGTGCTATTTCAGTTGTGGAATGTCCAAATGGGGGAAGCAGCTTGATGGATGATGTCTCCAAAACTCGAAACAAACCCAAATCATATTATGTGATATCATCTACTGTTAAATTCTACTTGTAAAATTTTTATTTTTATACTGTATTGAGGATTACTTGTGTTCTCTTCTGTGTACTGTATTGTATTGACCCCCTTCTTTTTGACACCCACTGCACGCCCAACCTATCTGGAAAGGGTTTTCTCTATGAACTGCCTTTCCCAAGGTTTCTTCCATTTTTTTCTCTACTGGGGTTTTTTGGGATTTTTTTCCTGTCTTCTTAGAGAGTCAAGGCTGGGGGGCTGTCAAGTGGCAGGGCCTGTTAAAGCCCATTGCTGCACTTCTTGTGTGATTTTGGGCTATACAAAAAATAAATTGTATTGTATACCAGCAGAAACACTTTTTTTATCAGGCAGCAGCATAAACAGTCTATGTTCAGTAGCAACTCTTTGAGGGCTAATGTTTTTTCCCAGTTTTGTGAAAAGCGCACAAAGCAATGGTTTCACACATTAATCAACATAAAACGTCTGTTGCTGCCTGTTTTTCCTGGTTCTCAGCGCCTGTTTGCAGTTTACGGCAAAAGCGGCTGTGTAGGGGTCGACTCGATGGCCTGCAGGAATGCACAGTCTCCTGGCTGCCTGGCTGTCTTTGTGAGACAGGGGCGCGGGGGTGGCAACTGCAGTGAGACGCAGTACGGTTTCTACTTCCTGTCATCCGATCTGTGAACTGCAGGTACCTCAGTTTCGTTATCGATCTACATCTCCAGATCACTTGCATCAAAATCGGAGTCTGACAATGAGAATCCGATTCAGCGATAATACGAAAAAAGTCATCCACGGATTAGTTTGCTTTGAGCGTTTACATTGGTATGTCTCCACATGCCATTTTAGAAGCTGATTCCTTTTCGCTACTCACGCACACGCAGGGAATCGAGGTCAAATCAACAAAGCTAACTTTTCTTCTAGCAAAAGTGTATCGAAAAGCGCTGTAACCAGAAGATCACTGATCTCTATCGTTCGCTAGTGAGACTGAGGCTTTCAAAATAATAACAAAAAGGTGTTAATTGTCGGCATTAATTAATTAATTAACACATTTTCAGTGTGCTGCATAACTGGAGTCCAGGTAATGTTTACTGTTGCTGCTTTCATTAAACATATTTGATCTTATGTTTACACTTCAACGTGTTTGCAAATGTTTCACTAGTTTTTAGCATTCCGGTAAAATGGCATATTAGGACAACTAGTTTATTGCACACTCCTTTAGGGCAGAGTCACAAATATTTCTGAAATTATTCTCAAACACTACACAGACTGTGACAGAGCTAATGTTCATAGCTTGTCTTTTTTCAGTTTGGTACAGTTAATTTTTAGATTGAATGTGACCTATATAAAAGCTTCAATTATGGACAAAAACTTGAAAATGATAAACCTGAAAATGAATATTAAAAGATACATTTTTGAAAAGTATTTTTCAAGTGGAAGTTATTTCCTCACAATCATGGTATATGATCATTTCTCACTTGAAATTGTGCTCTAAAGTTGTTGTTTTTTTTTTTTTTTTTTTTATAAATGTTAAAAATACCTTCTCCGTTCATGGGGCTATAGCATACTGGGGTCCAAAGGTAAAAGAAAATGCCTTAAAACTTACCAAATAGAATCACTTTGATGCAGCCAAGGTTTTAATTTAAAGAAAACACGCATTTCATTATTTATGAGGCGTCCCTGTGGTAACGAAAGAAAACTAGAAATAAATATTTTATCCCAGGTTCTTTTGTCCAACTCGTATTTTCTTGATACACTTTTTCCACGATGCCATCGTGGGTGGAATTATGACAACCGAACCCCCAGCCACCCATTATATTCTGCATTCTTACTTTACAGAGTGAGATGCCTGGCAAGTGGCAGCGTAGTAAGTTTCATTGTACTTTGCATACATTACAGTAAATCTGAACTGAACTGATTACGCTGCTTTGTATTTTTAATAAAGGCCTTAGATTTTTGAAAGAGCCAAGCCACCTTTTCAATGGCATGTCTTGCACAAAAAAAGAGAAAAACTCAGAAAATACATAGAGTCACATTTGCTGACTAATAAAAAACTGATTACAATGTTTTTGAGTAAGTAAATTCACTGGCACTGATGTCAATCTATAAATACACAGGAAGAACATGTACACTCCATGTAGAAACTGGCACAGTGAGGCAGGAAATCACAGCTTTGCTCTGCCACCCTTATGCTAAAACATCTGTATTGAATTTCCTAAGCTTTATTCAGATTAATCTTAGATGAGCTGGAGTTGCTAAACTGATAAATGAATGGAAGATACTGAGAACAACATTTATGATGATATTACAGTATTATCCTGGTGTTGTTCCATCTTGTGACCTATGCATGCTGGGATAGGCTCCAGCTGTCTATGACTCTAACTAACCTGGATAATCGGGTTAAGAAAATGGCTGGATGATTATTAATTTGCATATAGCGGAGAAATGTATATGAATAGATTCATGGATGGAAGATATTGAAGACAACAATATTATTATTCTATTTCTTCTTATTATTATTATTGGGAGGCACAATGGTAGCTCTACTGTCTTGCAGTGAAGGAGAATGAGGGGAAACGTCCCAGGTGTTCCCAGCCTAGGGTCTGCATGTTCTCCCCAGGCGCTCCGATTTTATCCCACAGTCCAAACACATATAGATTTAGTGGATTGGCATTGCTAAACCACCATATGAAGAGTAATTGGATAGAGCACCATTTAGCACGTGATCAAAAAAAAAGCCACATTTGAAAAAGTATACTGAATTATAGACAAATCTTCAGCAGTAAAAACCTGAAGCTGTCAGTCTTGGTATGAGTCCTGCAGTCTCTTAAAAGACATTAGTTAGTTCGTCGATGTCTGTGGGTTTTTGTGTCTGCACCGCTCCCTTGATGTCCCTCCACACCATCTCAAAGGGGCTGAGGTCTGCAGTGTGACTTTGCCATTCTGTTGGTGTGCATGGATCATGGTCCTGTTGCATTGTGCATTTTTAGCTAAGCATTAGCTATCACACACATTCCATAAAACTTGATAAGAAGCGACAGGTCACTTTAATGTAATATACTACAGGTTGGTCCAGATCTAATTATGCAGATCCAGATCGTCTTTGATTTATGCGGGGACGATTCCAGTTTGGCACGAAGACGATTCTTCATGTCGTCAGTTCGCACACTTCTCGATGGTCCGGGATTTTTCGGGTGATTTTCTATGTAATAAACTTAATAAGTTATAGCATAATAAAAATTGCATAATTAGATCTGGACCATCCTATATAATACTTGAGCTCAAACTCTAGATGGTTCTGCTTTTATGCCAAGGTGGTCACACTTCTTGATCATTAACTACTCACATGAACATGATTGGCAGAACCTGGCACCTTCTGATCCCCAATATAAAACGCATATATGGTGAACAATATGGTCCTCGGTGCCAGCATCATCCTTACAGGCTGAATTGGAAGAAGTGTGGAGTGTGTTGTGCTACTGCTGCGTGAGAGTTCATTAAAATACAAATTTTACTTCTAAAAGCTTTCAGTTGTTGCCAAGGAGACATGTAGGACTTTTTAAAGCTTCTCCCTCTTTAGTTTTTTTTTTTTTTTTTTTGCCTGTACAGGAGTAAAGTACCACAGTCTTTGTGGAAGCGTTTGTAAAGATATTTGTTACTTGTACTTTTTCTTGAGCGTGGGCTAAGCAAGGCAGGGCAGAAAGTGATAGCTGAAATCAGCAAGTCTGTAAGTAAATAACTAGCATCACAGCACTAGTTTAAAGTAACAGCGATTCCATAGTGGGAATAAGTAATGGCATATGAAGAATAATCAGATAGAACACCATTTAGCACTCATAAAGTAATGAGTCAGCACTAGTAAAAAGTGAGAGAATATGTCTTCATACCTCTGGAAGAAAGCATTTATTTTAACCTCTTTAGTGTTACATTTTTTTTCTCAAAAAACATGTAAAAAATTTGCAATTTTTGGCTTGAAAAATGACATTTTTATTGAGTCAATATTTCTACAGTAAAATGTGCAAACACTGAAAGTACAAAGTCAGAAGTGTAAAAGGTATAATAAGAACAATAATGATAATAATATGAAACTAACAATACTGATGATGACAATGCTAGATGACGGCTTGGAGGAGTCAGTCCTCCTTGAAGGATACATCAATAGGAGATGTCAGCTGATCCAGCACCTTAAACTCAGGGTCACTGAACTGAAGGTGGGAGTTAGCTGGCTTGCATTGTAGTAGTGAACTGACAGACCTGGCCCAGGTGTCTTCTAGAGATTGTGTGCAATCCTAAGGTTGGATGGGAGATCAGACAAGTAGAGATAGGTGGGTCACAGTCGCAAGGTGCAAGGCAAAGGGTGCATACTGTCAAGGTGCATCAACCACAGAACTGCAAGAGTCAAACTGTTCTCAGGTCCTTGCAGAGCTGGATGGTTCTTTGACTCTATTCGTTCCAGAGTTGGAGAGTCTCGCACAATGTGTTGCCTTCCACATTCATACAGTAGGTGGGAAACCTCCCTGGAACAGATGACAGACCAGGATCCAGTTGTCATTGCCCATGGTGGGACAAATGACATATATAAGGGCGGTCTGTCAGTTCTGTCGTCCAAATTTAAAGAGTTAGGTGCCAGGCTGAGAAGCAGAACTGAGAAGGTAGTCTTGTCTGAAGTTGTACTTATGCTGCTCACCAGACCAGGTTAGACTGAGGAGATTAGAAGACCTTAATGTGTGGCTGAAATCTTAGTATAGGTTTATGGGGTGTTGGGACTCCTTCTGGAACAAATGGGACTTGTTAGGACACTATGGATATGAGTAGGTTAGTTGTGGATTGTTAAACTAGAGAATGGGGGCGGGGGCAGGGGTTTAACACAGAACAGGTTTGGAACTGCACATGACAGGATAAACAATGGAGTAAAAACAGATATGAACAGAAATGTAAAATCTAACCAAACGTTTAAGTGCAAAAGTAAAATAAGTTACACATTAAATATAGCTTGCCTTATTCTATAAGTATCAAAAATAAAAGAAGTGAGTTGGAGTTGTATGCAGCTGAGCATGATTATGATATTATAACAATAACAGAAAACCTAGCTAAATAACAAAGATGGGGACAATTATAACATACAGTGGTACACATTTTTAGGATGGTTAGACAGAATACATTTCAGAAATTAAATTCGTCTTCTTCAGTTGGATGATGACCCACATCTTAGTGAGGATATGTGGATTTGTTTGGAAAGCATTAAGGAAAGTGTGTTGTAGACCCCCCAAAGCAGACAGAGTGTGTAATTTCAATGCACACCTTTTTAGTAACATTAAAAAGGCAAGTTAACGGGTATATTATAGTCATAAGGAACTTTAACTACCTGAATATTAACTAAGAAGGTAAAGAGTGATTTGGAAATTGTTGAGGGAGAGGTACGGCTCAGATGAAAAAGGCAGAAATCAAACAAATAAGCACGACCAGATAATATTTACCCCCAGGTGCTTAGGGAAGTGAGCACATATATATATTTATATACTGTATATATATTTATATACTATATATATATATATATATACACACACATATACATACACTCACCTAAAGGATTATTAGGAACACCATACTAATATGGTGTTTGACCCCCGTTCGCCTTCAGAACTGCCTTAATTCTACGTGGCATTGATTCAACAAGGTGCTGAAAGTATTCTTTAGAAATGTTGGCCCATATTGATAGGATAGCATCTTGCAGTTGATGGAGATTTGTGGGATGCACATCCAGGGCACGAAGCTCCCGTTCCACCACATCCCAAAGATGCTCTATTGGGTTGAGATCTGGTGACTGTGGGGGCCATTTTAGTACAGTGAACTCATTGTCATGTTCAAGAAACCAATTTGAAATGATTCGAGCTTTGTGACATGGTGCATTATCCTGCTGGAAGTAGCCATCAGAGGATGGGTACATGGTGGTCATGAAGGGATGGACATGGTCAGAAACAATGCTCAGGTAGCCCGTGGCATTTAAACGATGCCCAATTGGCACTAAGGGGCCTAAAGTGTGCCAAGAAAACATCCCCCACACCATTACACCACCACCACCAGCCTGCACAGTGGTAACAAGGCATGATGGATCCATGTTCTCATTCTGTTTATGCCAAATTCTGACTCTACCATTTGAATGTCTCAACAGAAATCGAGACTCATCAGACCAGGCAACATTTTTCCAGTCTTCAACTGTCCAATTTTGGTGAGCTCGTGCAAATTGTAGCCTCTTTTACCTATTTGTAGTGGAGATGAGTGGTACCCGGTGGGGTCTTCTGCTGTTGTAGTCTATCTGCCTCAAGGTTGTGCGTGTTGTGGCTTCACAAATGCTTTGCTGCATACCTCGGTTGTAACGAGTGGTTATTTCAGTCAAAGTTGCTCTTCTATCAGCTTGAATCAGTCGGCCCATTCTCCTCTGACCTCTAGCATTAACAAGGCATTTTCGCCCACAGGACTGCTGCATACTGGATGTTTTTTCCTTTTCACACTATTCTTTGTAAACCCTAGAAATGGTTGTGCGTGAAAATCCCAGTAACTGAGCAGATTGTGAAATACTCAGACCGGCCCGTCTGGCACCAACAACCATGCCACGCTCAAAATTGCTTAAATCACCTTTGTTTCCCATTCTGACATTCAGTTTGGAGTTCAGGAGATTGTCTTGACCAGGACCACACCCCTAAATGCACTGAAGCAACTGCCATGTGATTGGTTGATTAGATAATTGCATTAATGAGAAACTGAACAGGTGTTCCTAATAATCCTTTAGGTGAGTGTATATATATATATATATATATATATACACACCCTTGATGCATATTTTAGGAAGTCACTATGCAAATGTAGGCCAGCTAGTTTAACATGCATTACAGGTAAATTGATGGAAAGAATTATTAAGGATATTAGGAAGCAACACATGGCAAGAGTAGGGGTTTTACTGAACAGTCACCAATGGTTCAGATGAGGGAGCTGGTGTTTTACTATTGTGCAGGAATTCTATGAGGATGCAACAAAATGATATGATTAAAGAGGAGCTTATATTATGTATCTTGACTTCCAAAAAGCATTTGGTGGGAGTTCAGGGTGTTGTTTGCAGATGGGTGCAGAATTGGCTAAAACGCGGGAAGCAGAGGATGACAGTGCGAGGAGCCTGATCAGAATCGGTTAAGAGTGGTGTCCCAGAGGGGTCAGTGCAAGGACTGCTGCAATTTGGACGTTACTGCCTTCCCTTCACTCCTAATAAATGAAGATCTGTCATATACTGGGCCAGCACCATTAACTGAAAAATGCCAGGCAAGGGACACAGTATGAAACAGATTTATTGTTAGAACCATATTTTGAATTGCTTTGGAAATACAGTATAAAAATGTTAAGTTACAACTGTTTATGATACAAAGGTACAGTAGTTGCCTTTTGTTGTTTTTTTCAGCTTTTTAAAAATTAGTTTCAGATGATTATGACAGAAAATTAATCTGACAGAAAAATGCCTACTTGTCAGTACTTTCAAGTATAAGACAAACCAACATAGAAAAAGACAAGAAGGTTCGTAGCACAAGGCTCTAGGGCAAAGCTCCATCAATACATCCACACAAAGACGGTCACGTCAAAGAGCTCAGGTGCAGCAAAAAGAAATTCATTTGCCAACATCTTTACTTCTCAAAGGCTATAAAGCTCATATTCACTGAAGCACCAACCAGATCTTTACAAGATGGTATGTAGACAATTACATTGCCACATAAGCTTTTTTTTCCCTTGTTTCAAGTATCTTGCTATAAAAGGAATGGAATAATTTTAAACATTTAAAATTGCTCATTTGAAAAAAAAAATCCATCACATTGTAAGATTTAAACTCTTTTAAGTACCTGAGAATTAGAACTGGAAGGTTCTAAAGTCTTATGCATAGACACTGAGGGAATCCAAACGGGCAAAATCACCGTAGAAAAAGCCCAGCATTTGGGAAGTTGTGTTACACAAAGTGACTTGATTTTTGAGGTGCTGCTGCAGTTGCCAAGTTTTTGGCCTTTTCAGTGGCTGCCAAGGCTGTTTCTTTAGCTTTTTCAGTTGCCTCCTTTGCTGTGTCCTTCAGGGTACGGGAAGGTCCTTCACTTGCTGAAAGTAAGGGAAGAACAAATACTGAATAATTATGCATAATACTTATCACTTTATTCCAAAATTACTTTAGAAGTTTTTTAACACAGGTGGTTTAATATTAAACAGTTACAAGTGTAATATTATTCTTAATTCTACTGCAACAATGTGAGCAGTTTCTTGAACTTACGACAGAAACTTGGATTTCTATGTAGTCTTCAAAAACCACATTGGTAGAGGAAGACATTTACCAGATTGCTCAAATGTAATGGCTGAAGTCTGGAACATCAAAATTCATGCAGTCTCTGATTGATTAATACGTTTTTAAGTATTTTAGCGAAGATAAAATAACTGACACATGATCATGCATTAACAACATAATCACGACGAGATACACATACTGAATTGATTTTCATGGTGTCTCCAGATATAGAGTTTAATCATACAAACCAGCAGATAAACCCCCTAGACCAGGGTGTCACTCAGATCATGCAGGTTTTTGTTTCAACCAGTGCATCTGGAAAGTATTCACAGCGCATCACTTTTTCCACATTTTGTTATGTTACAGCCTTATTTCAAAATGGATTAAATTCATTTTTTTCCTCAGAATTCTACACACAACACCCCATAATGACAACGTGAAAAAAAGTTTACTTGAGATTTCTGCAAATTTATTAAAAATAAAAAAACTGAGAAATCACATGTACATAAGTATTCACAGCCATTGCTCAATACTTTGTCGATGCACCTTTGGCAGCAATGACAGCCTCAAGTCTTTTTGAATATGATGCCACAAGCTTGGCACACCTATCCTTGGCCAGTTTCGCCCATCCCTCTTTACAACACCTCTCAAGCTCCATCAGGTTGGATGGGGTAACGTCAGTGCACAGCCATTTTAAGATCTCTCCAGAGATGTTCAATCAGATTCAAGTCTGGGCTCTGGCTGGGCCACTCAAGGACATTCACAGAGTTGTCTTGAAGCCACTCCTTTGATATCTTGGCTGTGTGCTTAGGGTCGTTGTCCTGCTGAAAGATGAATCGATGCCCCAGTCTGAAGTCAAGAGCGCTCTGGAGCAGGTTTTCATCCAGGATGTCTCTGTACATTGCTGCAGTCATCTTTCCCTTTATCCTGACTAGTCTCCCAGTTCCTGCCGCTGAAAAACATCCCCACAGCATGATGCTGCCACCACCATGCTTCACTGTAGGGATGGTATTGGCCTGGTGATGAGCGGTGCCTGGTTTCCTCCAAACGTGACGCCTGGCATTCACACCAAAGAGTTCAATCTTTGTCTCATCAGACCAGAAAAGTTTGTTTCTCATGGTCTGAGAGTCCTTCAGGTGCCTTTTGGCAAACTCCAGGCAGGCTGCCATGTGCCTTTTACTAAGGAGTGGCTTCGGTCTGGCCACTCTACCATACAGGCCTGATTGGTGGATTGCTGCAGAGATGGTTGTCCTTCTGGAAGGTTCTCCTCTCTCCACAGAGGACCTCTGGAGCTCTGACAGAGTGACCATCGGGTTCTTGGTCACCTCCATGACTAAGGCCCTTCTCCCCCGATCGCTCAGTTTAGATGGCCGGCCAGCTCTACGAAGAGTCCTGGTGGTTTTGAACTTCTTCCACTTATGGATGATGGAGGCCACTGTGCTCATTGGGACCTTCAAAGCAGCAGAAATTTTTCTGTAACCTTCCCCAGATTTGTGCCTCGAGACAATCCTGTCTCGGAGGTCTGCAGACAATTCCTTTGACTTCATGCTTGGTTTGTGCTCTGACATGAACTGCCAACTGTGGGACCTTATATAGACAGGTGTGTGCCTTTCCAAATCATGTCCAATCAACTGAATTTACCACAGGTGGTAAGCTGCAGAAACATCTCAAGGATGATCAGGGGAAACAGGATGCACCTGAGCTCAATTTTGAGCTTCATGGCAAAGGCTGTGAATACTTATGTACATGTGATTTCTCAATTTTTTTATTTTTAATAAATTTGCAAAAACCTCAAGTAAACTTTTTTCACGTTGTCATTATGGGATGTTGTGTGTAGAATTCCGAGGAAAAAAATTAATTTAATCCATTTTGGAATAAGGCTGTAACATAACAAAATGTGGAAAAAGTGATGCACTGTGAGTACTTTCTGGATGCACTGTATTTATTTTTTAACACAACTCATGATGACCAGGTATCTTGATCCTATTAGCACCTGTTTTAATAAAATGTTTGAAAAGAAAAAAAGAGGAGCTCTGTGATAAACATACTGACTTGCTCTGGACCACAAAACATGTTTATGGTGCTCTTATATAAATGGAAATTGCAAGTTTAGGAAATGTTTGGTGTCACAGAATAAGAGCACTAACAAGCCATGGAATTAAATAAAGTGTTTTTAAAAAAAGAGCAAGAATTGACTTCTACTTAAACTGGTTGAAGTGAAAATTAAGCTTTAATTTTAAGCTGTTGAAGTCGACTCACTTAGTATTGCATTAGTGTTTGGCTGCTGGTTAAAGGAAAAAATCTTACAAAAGCAAATCAATTAAATTTAAGACAAAATAAGTTAATTTGAAGTAAAAAAAACTGGATGAAAATTAAGTAAGTAGCCCGAATAAAAACATGTAGCCACTGTAGCCCTCCATGATCTGAGTTTTGCAACCCTGCCCTACACTTTATTTTAACGTTTGTGTATGCATATCTACTGTACACATTCTAAAATCAAGTTAATGCAATTCATGGTCACAGAGTGGGAAACAACTCCACACAAGGTGTCAATCCAGTGATTTTCTAAAAAGTAACCTAAAAATTAAATGTTTCAAAATTATTAACGATAGCAGCCCAACAAATAGAAGAAAAACATGAACACAAGAGACAGAGAAACCAATACAAACCGAATAAAATAAAGAACAGTGCTAAACTTTATGCATATTGTGTGACATTAATGTACCGTAGCTGTTCTCTACTTAATCTTTATGTCTGTCTCTGGCATGGACAACTCTATAGTGCCTTTAACAAAAACAACACTGAATAAGGCTGTAGAACATAAGAAGAGGGATCTTGTACCATGACCTCATGCAAAAATGGACTAGACACTTTTGTGTGGCAAGTGGAGCGTGATGTTGGGAGCACAAAAAAGAAAAGTAGACTGTGGTAGCTAGGGCAGATCTGAAGGAAACCGCTCTTTGTTAAACATTTCAAATCGTCATCTCTGCAAACGTTTTTGCCTTTAATTTGATATATTGTGGCCGCATTTTTGTACATTACTTTTTACTTCTGCATTACTGGCAATCTACTTTATATTTAGATATATGCCCCATTCTGGGAAGAGGAGTTTGTTCATCTCCATTTGTAATGATTAATAACATTATTGTGCTAGTGCTGTTCCGAAATCTAGTCCAGATTTAGTCTAGTCTATCAGTATAGAATAAGCTCACAGTATCACCATCTTGTCCTTCCGCAGAGCCAATGTTTTCAGTCTAATGGGCAGGTTTAGCTGGACGGTTAACGTGGTCTGGAGAGTGAGTGGGTGTAACATCAAACAGATTGCTCAGTTTAGGTTATATTGCAAAACCAAAATTATTATCATTTCAAGTCAAATCAAGTTTATTGTCGTGTATATAGTACAGTGAAGTCAGTAGTTGCATGTCTCCTTACAACAACTGACAGAAAATACAGTCTAAAAAACAAATAAAGTAATACAAGTATACATAGCATGCAACATATATACAGTATAAGTACAATTATATACAGTGGCATTCAAAAGGGCACCCTTGCTTAAAATGTCTGTTACTACTGTGGACAATGGCCGGCCGTTCATCCCGGCCAATACCCCCACGCCGCTAGGATGGAGCCCTTCCGGCAGCATGGAGGTGCCCCAAATTCCAGCAGGGTATCATGGATATTGGAGTTTTCCATCACGGCCCTGCTGGATACCATGGGGGCTGCAAGGGGACGCTGCAGGGAGGCTCAAAGACTTATATTTGCCCTATAACCCAGAAGTACGTCCTAGTCACATGGACAGAGGAAATGACGTGCTTGAGGGATGAAAAAGAAGAGTTTTGATCTGACCCGGAAGTGCTAGGAAATCACTTGGACTGAGGGTTCAGAAGCACTTCTGGGTCATGGACTATAAAGGACTCTGGGAAATCCCAGACGGGTGAGCTGAGCTGGGTGGCAGGGTGGCAATGCGTCTGGGAGAGGAGGATTGATTATTGGAGAATTGATTTGTTTATGAGTATTGTGGAGAGGAAGGTGATTTGTGCACTTTATTATTATAATAAATTGCACTTTTGGACTTTTACCTGGTGTCTGATGTATTGTCTGAGGGTTCAAGGGAGCGATAGTGGCCCTAATCTGTCACACTGTGAATAGTTAAGTGAGCAGAAGATGAACAGATCACCAAAACGCATAAAGTTAAAGATGACATATTTCTTGTCAGCATCTGATGCAAGATTATTATATTGTTTTTGTTCTGTAAAATTGCCCAATGAAAAAAGAAGCACCATTCCACTTGAATATTTTGTTCATTGAGATCCAATGTGTGATTTAAGTGTTCCCTTAATTTTTTGAGCTGTGTGTGTATGTATGTATGTATGTATGTACACAAACACCCACACACACACACATATACATAGATGCACACTCTGTTATGTTACAATATTTGTTCTTATGATTGAGTATTCAGCAACCTTATGACTTGCGGACAGACATTTCCCTAAATGGTGACCTATTATATATTATGCTGATAAGCACCAGCAAGTAAGAATTCCTTTGTACTCTGTACATATGACAATCTTGAGCCTATTAACCTTTGAAATCTACTGCTGTAAGTAAATGGCCCTGTATCGTCTGGAAGAAGGAAGAAGTGAGAAAGCAGCTGTGCAGGATGGCTGAGGTCTTTTCTTTATACACTTTGCCTTTTTAAGGCAGCTAATGTTGTATATCTTATGAATAGAAGGCAGTTCAGTGTTTGTAATATAACGTGCCACCTTTACCATCCTCTTGAAAGACAAAGTAATCATTGTCATTGGTGACTCCAGTTTTTTTCTATGGTCCAGAAAAACTTGTAAGGTGGTGAGCTTCTTCTGATGACAGGGCGCAACTGTGTTGGCTTGATAATGACGACATGCAGAGCAAGTAAATGGAAATGTCACCTTCAATGAAAATTTGTGACTAAAAATACTTTGTATTATACCGTTTATTGTTATATCTGACGCTAAGCCTGGGGTCTATTCTGGTATCGTGTGCAATTAGTTTTATTTAAATAAGCTGAATACCAGGGTAGATTTTTTAATGGAGGAGCTAATAATTTTGACAACTATGTTCTTAAGAAAAAAGACATTTATTATTCATTTAAAGCCATTTGTTCTAAAGTTATTGTATTAGAATAAAAGCCTTTAATTTATTTCCTATTTTTGTGTAAAATATAGCTCATTATTAATCAGCTTCTATTATTAACAACTTTTTTGTTTATGTTTATAATGGCTATAATAATTCTTGTACCAGCTGCATTACGTTTGTGTTTTTTTGGTCCAGGATTTCAGTACAAAAGCTAGCAAAAAAGTGAAAAGTATTGAGATGAAGAGGATGCATAACAAAAATATTTAAAGTTGGCCCAGTGCTATGGTGGTTGTGACTGCTGCA